>CAMZMU010000042.1:52298911-52681795 GCA_947311845.1 Poa pratensis | reverse complement strand
GTCGAAAATGCTGGGACCCCTTCCTGGTCGTCGAGCACATAAAACCACCTTTTTCTCCACCTTGCGCGAGTCGACTGGCTTCAGGGCAAAATATCGGTGTCGCTGCGCACTTGGATCTGCAGGCCTCCAACTGGATAGGTTCGGCCGGCTCGGTTGTTGGGCCGAACCATGAAGATGGACTTCCAAATAGCCCAGCTGGGAGCAACTCCCAGGAAGCACTCGCACAATACCATGAAACAGGCAATGTGCATAATGCCGTTCGGGGTGAGATCATGGATCTGCACCCCATAGGCGAAAAGCAAACCACGAACGAAGTCGTGGAGGGGAAAAGATAGACCCCTAGCAAAAACTTGGCAAAACATACGCGTCATTTGCGCGAGGTTCGGGGAGTACCTCTTTCGATGGCGCGCGGACGGTAAGCTGGTCCACCGGCGGCAGCAGTCCGTCCTCGCGGAACTTCTCGAGATGAGCCGCTTTGATCGTGGACTTCATCCAGTCGCCGTCGCTTTTCTTGAGGTCGACGGCGGCCGCAGATGCGCTTGCTGCGGTTTTCTTCCCCTTCAGAGCGGTCGCGTCAGTCGCGGGCGCGTCGGAGGCAGAAGCTTTCCTCTTTAGCGCCATAGCGGTGGTTGGCTAAGGAGAACAGCAAAAGCTTGGGCACAGGAGCAATGGAGCAGGGACGCAAGGAGAAGATGGAACAAGGGCGGCGCGCAGAGCAAATGGCTAGTAAAAACAATGCCAGCGCCGTTCCCTATTTACCACAAATCAAAGGCAATCACAGCCATTCAGATCCAAACCGTGCGCTACGCACGCAATCTCACCGTACACGTGGCAAACGCGGAGGGCAACCGTCGCCGGCCACTCCGCCCACTACGCACGCAAAAAGAGGAGCCATAATCACCTCTCCAAAAAAAAGTGGGCCAGTGGTCAAATCAAGTCCAAACTGCACCGACGTTCGGTCAGCTCTGCACAATGGGCCCACTTATGTGTCACGTCCCATCCATCGCAGCATCACGCACGCCACGCGTGTCAGGCAGCGCAGTCATAAAAACGTCATCCCTGACGTCATCTCAAACGCTTTGATCAGAAAAAGATTCGAGTCCGCTCAATGCATATTGGTCACTCGATTGCCTTGTTTGGTTCGGGTGTGGAAAAGCAATGATAAGGCAAAATTGGTCACTCGACCGTTCCTTCGGCTGAGGCATATTACTCCCATCGGGAGCGTATCAAAAAAATTCTTCGACTAAGATGCTCAAGACAAAATGATTTTGAGATTATCCTCCATTACAAGTAATAAAGCACAATCTCGGGGGCTACTCCCATCGGGAGCGCTGTCGCGCACCCGATAGAATAATGTCAAATGGTCAGTCGACAAATAAATCGACTTAGTTCATATACAAAATTACACTCGAAACATTCCGAGTTGCGTCCGTCGCAAATACCTCGGATGCTGCACGCATAGTGCAAAGGTAAGACCCGCCGAACTTTCGAGTTGGGCTGAGGACCGTTCCAGCAACGTCAATCCTTATCTTTCCGTGTCAGCAGACATGATGAAAAATCCCGACGGATGCGTTGGGTAAAATTCAAAGTTATACTGCAGATCGACTCAGTAAGACCTCAAGCGCCTAGTAATATGACCAGTTTGTTCTAGATTCGAGTCCGGGGACTCGAGTTTGATTGAAAGCTAGTAAGGTTTTACCCGAATCTGTAGTTAACCAGTCCTGATCCGTCGAGTGTACTGGGCCTACTAAGCCATTATCCCTTGATCTTCATAAGCAAAACCACAGTCGATGAAATACTCGACATAGCCAACATGTGCTATTCATACAGGATATTTCAATTATAATATACAGAATACAAAGCATATGACGTGCACTTACGAACGAGTCCATGCCCGATTCTTCGAGTCAGACAAGTACTCGGGGGCTACTGACAAGGGTATACATCTCGGGTACCCTACCGTAAGGGTACCTGGTGCACGTGACGACTAAGGCCCAATAGCGAAGAGCTTCCTCGAAGCCCAAGACAAGAGGCCCAAGAAGATGGAGTACCCTCCAAGATTAGACATAGGCATAGTCGGTTTAGACTTTCCTTACGTGTAAACTAGGTCGGTTACGAACTCCCGAGACCTAGCCTATTTAAAGGCTGGGAGGGGTGCCGATCTAGGGACAAGCCATACTCAAACCACCAAAGCTCTAGCAAGATCATCATCTCGCTGGAGCCACCTTGTAACCTCATAATCTCACGCGATCAATAACAGACAAGCAGGAAGTAGGGTTTTTACCTCCATCCGAGGGCCTGAACCTGGGTAAATCTTTCCCTCTGCTTGTCAGCGACGAAACTACCAGTACTACCACGTTCTCTCCACATAATCTCAACCCAAGGTCCTTAACCATGGGATTTGATGAGTGTACCCCTCGTCACACGGCTAAGTGGTGCTCGATCACCTCCCTCGGTACTCCGGACATCTCTGACGGTGTCCACGCGAACATGTCTGAGTTTGCCCTGAGGAAGGCGACGAGCGCGCTTTCCTATTTGGGAGGCAAGCCAGCGACTATGGTGACGCTAGCCCCGAGCCGCTGGCGTCCAGTGACACCTTCTTCGTAGCAGCCTGCTCCTGTGAAAATAGCTGCTTCTTCTTCGTTGGCCTCTCGAGGGGCTCCATGTCCTCGTCAGCAGGGAATGCCACGGCAGCAGCCTTGTAGGCAGTCTCGACAGAGCGCATTGCGTCCTGGACTTGACCGTGGATGGAGATGGTGTCGCCGCTGCCTGGAAGATTGACGATGTTGTACGCGTGGTGAGTGACGGCCATGAACTTCGCGAGGGCGGGTAGCCGTGAATGGCATTGTAGGGCAGGCCAATGTGCGCGACGTCGAAGTCGATCTGCTCGTGCGGTAGTTCTGCGGCGTGCCAAAGGTGACCGCGAGCCTCACCTACCCCAACGGTGTAGTGGAGCCACTTGTCACCCCCGTGAAGGCCTAGAGGGCATCAGCCACTCGTATGGCACTTGAAGCTGTTCGAAGGTCTCGACAGAGATGACGTTCAAGCCTGCACCCCCATCTATGAGCGTCTTGGCGACGGCGATGTTGTTGATGATGGGAGTGCACACCAGGGGATGGTGCCGACAACCTTGGTCGACTTTGGGTGGTCCTTTTAGTCAAAGGCAATGGTGTATTGCGACCACCTGAGGGGTTGGGACGCCTCAATCCCTGGAAGCGCGGCGTTGACCTCGCGAGAGAACTGCTTGAAGTGGTTGTTGGACTTGGGCGCCTGAGACCCGCCGAGGATGCACGCTATTGCCCCCTGAGGGGCCTGGTAGCCCCAGGCTTCTCGTCAGGAGATTGCCGTTTCGCCCGACGGGGTTCGCCTGAGCCCTCTGCTGGGTTGTGGCGCCCGCCCCCGCGGCCGCCACGGCCTTGATTCTTCTCGCGTTCCTTGCTGTGCTGCTTGAGCTCCCAGCAGTCTTCAGTCGCGTAGTTGTGCCTGTTGTGGTAGATGCAGAACGGGCGATTGTCCACTTTCTTCTCGTCAGCCGCTGGAGAGCATCGCGAGGCTGTTTGGCGTCAGGCTCTGCCGCGAGGATGGCGGTGGTCTTGCGCTTCTCTCGGGCTTCCTCCTGCTCCTGGACCCCTCAGGAGGCTCTTCCTCTGTTTCTTTCTTGACGAAGAGGAGGCCCCTCTTCAGCCTTGGCGCACTTGTCCGCCAGGTCGAAAAGCTTCACCACTGAGGTGAGGGCGTCGTGGATGCCGAGCTTCTCGAGCATCCTGCGGTTCGTGACGCCCTCTCTGAAGGCAGAGATGACGTGCGAGTCCGGGATGTTCGGAATCTTGTTGCGGACCTGGATGAAGCGCTGCATGTACCTGCGGAGGGTCTCGTCTGGTTTCTGGCGCACCACGCGGAGATCGTTGTAGGTGAGTGCGCGCTCGTACGTGCCCTTGAAGTTGGCGACGAAGACCTTGCAGAGGTCCTCCCACGTGTCGATGGTGTTCTCGGAGAGGTTCATGAGCCATGAGAGTGCTGAGTCTTTGAGCGCCATGGAGAGTCAGTTGACCATCACCTTGTCGTCGCCTCCCGCGGCCTGGATGGAGACGGTGTAGAGCTGCAGAAACTCCAGAGGGTTGGTCCTGCCGTCGTAGCGCGGGGGGATCTGGCTTGAACTTCACCGGCCAGACGACGCGGCGCAAGTTGCGAGTGAAGGCAGTGCAGCCTATGGCGTATGTCACAGCGCCGCCAGTGAGCGCGCCGCGGTTCTGGCGGCCTGCGGCTGCAATCTCCTGGACGACACGGTTGTGGCGGTCCCGCTGGCGCTCGATTTCCACGCGCGCATCCGCCGGAGTTCGCTGCACGATTTGGCAGTCGTGCGGCGAGAATGCGTGCGACGCGGCGCGGTGGTTCGCCGCCGGAGCTCCAGCTGGAGGAGGTGGTGGCGGAGGCGGAGGGGGAGGAGGAGTGTCGTGTGCTATGTTCCCTTCGCGTCCGGAGTGGCGCACCAGCGAGCGAGAGGGCGCTGGCGTTGGACTAGGTGCGGCAGGAACGGCGGCGGCGTTGATGAGCTCCTCGAGGCGCCCGAGCCAGTTGTCGTGGCCCGCCTGCGTGGGGCGGTAGCGCAGTAGCTCCTGCGCCATGAATAGCGCAGTGGCTGGACTAGGCACCACCCGGCTCTGCGTGGAGGCGCTCTCGCGCCTGGACGGGTGCTGGGAGGAAGCTCCCTCCCGTCTTCGTCGTTGCCGCTGCCGTTGCCGCCGTCGTCCTCTGGGTGCTCGACGCGCGGCTCGGCGTTGCGCTCTGAAGCGCGGCTGGCGCGTGGGCGACCACGCGGGTTTTTGTTGGCGGCGGGCTCGGTCGTGGCTCTGCCAGACGTCCGTCGCGTGAGACGCTCTGCTCGCGTGTCAGCCATGGGGCGAAGAGGTTGCAGAGGTTGAAGACGCGCCTCAACCCCCTACCTGGCGCGCCAAATGTCGGAGACTAGTCCCAAGAAACTAGGTGTCTCTCTGATGCCAGGAATCGAGTAAGGGGCTGAACACGACGTCAAACAAATCCTCAACGACCTCGGCGACGGTGCTCGTCGAGCTCGGTGAGGAACATCACGACAGAGAGTGAACACGAGCCGCTACCCAGGTTCAGGCCCACCGCGAGGTGTAAAGACCCTACGTCCTGCTGTGTTGTATTGCACTGCTTGGGGAGGTTACAGTACAATGTGCTTGCCGAGGGCACAGCTATGGCTATGGTGGACTATGGTCGAAGGAGCTCCGTCTTCTTCCTTGCGACGTAGCTGATTGAGTGTGGAATGAGTTGAATCCTGCTCCTTGGTCGTACGCTGCCTCCTTTTATACTGCCTCGGTCCTCTTCCCCGAAAACAACAGGCGGGAAGGGATACCACATAGTGGCAAAGGTGGAGCGCAGCGCACGGCGTCGGGGTTGTCCATGGACGCGGTCCGTGGCAGAGAGCAATGTCTTCTTGGCAGAAAAAGTCACCGTCCATTCAGGACGATGGGCTGGCGCCGCAGAGGTCCGTGACGCGCCCCACGGTGACGTCGGCTTGGAGCGTAGCGGGCGCCGGTCCCCTTATCACCAAAGTGGCAATACTGGGAGTCCGCTTTGCTTGCCCAGCTGCTTTATACACGAGAATGGTACCTGCGGCGTCGTCGTCATCGCGCGCAGGCGCGCGCGTCACTCTGCGGTGGGCGCAGAGACCATGTGCGCCCTGCAGCGGGTGCAGAGCTTGCTTCCACTTGAAGGAACCCCGCGAGGGCCAGGTGCCTCGCCGAGGTTATGAAGTACTTGACGCCTCGCGAGGGAAGCCTCGCGAGGGCGGCGCAGATGTGCGCCAGGACTTAGCGATTTTCGGGACAGGAGAGGCCCTCCTGCGGGAAAAGTCCCTCGCGAGGCTCGCTAGGCTGAGCGCCTGGTCCTTAGCAGAATTCTCCGCAGAGCGTCGAGGGCTGTGGCAGGCCGGCCCATGGTACCCTGGTTTTCACTGGGCCTACAGTTTAGTCTTTTCTTTTATCCTCATTTGATTTATAGTTTCTTGTATTATTAGCTTGTAATCAAAATGTATGAGAATTTAGATAAGACAAGATTTTGAAGTTTATAGCACTCATGTTGATGACTAAGTCTACTCCACCAACATCAGCGAAACCTCGATGTATGTTTCACAAGTTTGGTTCCAAGTTTTTTAGTTACTCGTCAAGCTAACGGCATTCTAAACTAGCCTTTCCAGTGTTAGTTGAGCACTCTATGACTTCGTTGAAAAAGTTTTAAGTTTTCCCGTATTTTCAGATGCATGCTATGCAAATGCACAAATCTAAATTTGCCCCTTTCTACTCTCTAAACTACGGGTCATTACACAGAGTAGTCATTGCTTAATTAATTCTGGTGTTGGATGCAACAAGAAGGTTCGGCTCTTAGTTTGCACTTCTTTGGTGAAAGCTACTGACCTCCATCTCCTCATGCTGGTATCAGATGGGCTATTCAATATTCAGAGTGGTATTTGACTATTCAATATTCGTATTGTCACTTGACTATTTGTGTCAGATTTTGTTCTAGGCATGACTACATGAGTTAACATAGACACTACTAGAAGGAAAAGGTGCGCTTCGTTGCGCCCGTTTAATTAATTTCTGATAATATTTGGGAAGATCCATGTGAATTTATTCAATTATGTGTGATAATCCTGAAAAACAGAAACTAATATTTTCCACATGATCTTCATGTGAATAAACGATCTGGGTAAAGTAGTCGGAAGCATCGCCTCCCTCCAACACGGACTCCCCCTCCTAAACAGCCCACATGTCCAGCAAACAAGAACTAATCATTTCAAAAAGAAACAAAGAACTTAAAGCGGGGAATTAAATGAATCTGACAATGCAAATTCAACAGATATAGCTTAATGCGGGGAAACTGACGCTGACATTAGTATGGAGTTGTGCATATAGAAATCATTTTTACATCACACGCTGGCCTACTTCACCCTATGCTACAACATCAGAGTCTTCATCTACTTGCGTCATAAGATATTAGTGTATTACGTTCCCATGATGCATATATTTTGGCCAAGATCAGAATCCAATAATGCAAGATCTCATACTTAACATCAGAAAGTTACATTTACCTATCAAGACAACCAAGAGCGATCGTCTTTAATGTAAAGATGCACTTTTTTTGCCACAATCAAAAAGTTAGACCTTGCACACCATAAACTTTCCAAAAAAAAGATGTTTGTCGTGGTGGGATCACGGCAGATGCCATAGGTATGGCTAAGATGGGGCCGAATGGTCGTTGGGGGAATCCGGGGAGGGTTTATGCACTCAAGAAGTGCACACGCAAGAACACGCAAGAACACGAACGAGAAACCAAGAAACCAAGAACACAAAGCACACCACGATGTACCCTGCTTCGGGCCCTCTTGTGGAGGTAACACCCCTACTGCAGCACTATCCTACTCAGTGTATAGCTCAACGTGACAAGTACAAGCTGCTCCTCGAGCTGTATGATGATACAATGGTGAGAACTTGAGGTAAAAGCTGGAGCTACACGGGAGGAAGAACGAACTCCGAGCTAAATCCGAGGTGTCTCCGGGGGTTCCGAGGTTCCTTTCTCTCTTTCCTTTTCTCTCTCTCTTCCCTGTCGATCGATCCCTCAAGCAGGAGGGGGTGAAGCCCACTATATAGGCCAGCCGAGTTACCGTTGTGCCCCTCGCTGAACACTGTAGCCATGCCTCTGCTCTGGTCACCATCGTACTCTGTCAGGGACAAGACATGGCATGCCCATCTCCTGTTGCCTAATGGCAGAACTAGCATGTCCCCTCTGACAGAGACAGGACGCGGCCTGGCAGAGCTACCTCGTAGCCTTTTCCCAGATCTCGCGTGCTCAGCGGTCAGAGACGTGCAGCCCCGCCGAACCCGGGGCACGCCTCTGCCAGGCTCCGTGACAGACGCTCCCGTGTCAGGCGCTCTTGTACCAGGCATGAAGTGACAGGAGCATTGACTCCTGCCCGACCTACAGCTCCTTGCCTCGGTTAGCTCGGCACGGATGTGACGGGCTGCGTACCTCGGGTCTTGCGCTTAAGATCTTTACCAGGTCGGACCTTACTTCCTTCCAATAGCTTCTCCTGCTCTTACAATGCAAATCATAGCACCGAGGTATTAGGTCGGCTGAACATAGCTCGGACAGTGAACCTCGGCCCAGCCAACGGATACCTCGGACCCCTCTGGGCCGAGATAGGTCGGCCTTTATATCTCCAGGTCAAGATGAAGCTCGGATTCTCCCAGGCCCAAACAGGTCGGCCCTTTCCGTACCTCGGCACACCTTTAAACTCAACTTATGCCAAGCCTTGACCCTACCCGGGGGTAGCCCCCCGACATTAGTCCCCGAAGCTGGTGCGGTCCTACGACCTCGGATGGAGGGCCGTAGCAGGTTCAAAATAAGCAAGGCACCACCTCTAAAACCGACCTCAAATATAGCTCCGCCGAGGTACTTCCCACAGTCCTTAATCTAATCCGAGGTTGATCTGCAATCTGAACTTTCCGAGCTGTTTGACTCAGCACAATCTTGCCTCAAGATCTTCCGAGGCACGTGGCGAAGAATCTCTGCCCGGACCTCGAAATCCGGACCTTTGAAAGACAGGTCCTGACCACACGACGCCCTCGTCAGCCGGACCCACCAAACAGTGCACACGCGCACTCGAGTACGGACCAACTTGACCGCCCACGACCCTCGATTCTCGCGCTGACCAGCACAGAAATCCGAGGCTGGCGGTTGCCATTCTGCGGCCCACGATGTGGCCGATCGTGCGGCCACCAACCGCAACCGCTCCTCCGCCCACACACGATCCCACGCCTCCCCGGTAACCGCGCGGTAGTGCGCCGTTACCGCACGCGGCTTATAAATAGGGGCCCAGGGGTAACTTCTTCTTCTTCCCCACTCGCCGTCGAGCCCCTGCTGGTGACGCGCACCGCGCCTTGCGCCGCCACATCACCGTTCTGCAGCACCGTTCCGCACCGCCGTCAAGCGCCTCGCCCACCGGAGTACGCGCACTGCGCCGTGCGCCGTTGACTCGCCGCCGATCCTTCGCGTTCTTCACCGGTGAGTTCCTCGTTTCCCCTCCATTGCCATTGCCATGAACATGTTCATCCTTCGATGAACTCGAGGATCTTGATGAATCCGATGAACTTGAGGAACCCATGCTCTACCTTTGCACTCTTTTAGCCATTTTAGATCTCATCTAGACTTGTATCAGACGCACCCGTAGCACTGTCCTTTTAGGTTTGCCCCTGGATGAACTCGAATTTATTTCCCTTTTTAGCTCACGGTAGATCTTTGCTAGTATCTCGCAGTGGTAGAAACATGTTTCCCGCCTAAATCCTTTAGCCGGCTGTCGAATGATCCGAGGTATTTACCCCGGCTATCCTGAACTGTCCGAGGTACTTACCCCGGTTGAACCTCCCTCTTCTGCAGGAAAGCGTCAACATGTCTTCTGCCTCGGATCCCGCCGAGGAAGGAGCACCTGGAGAACGAGGTAGCTGGGAGGGATCCGATGTCACGGAGGTCGACATCAAATGGCTCCGAGATTCACGGCGGATCCCGGCTAAACTCATCTGCCGGTTCCGAAGAAAGGAGATATCGAACCCGAGGTGGAATCCGGGGAGCGGGTCGTCTTCCTGGATCACTTCGAACGTGGTTTCGGGCTCCCGGCCGGGAAATTCTTCCGGGATTTCTTGGACAAATTTGGGCTACAACCACACCACCTGCCCGCCAATGCCATCCTCCAACTTTCGGCCTACGCGACCTTTTCCGAGGGTTACCTCGGATTATGGCCAAGCATCGAGTCCTGGGCCAAGTACTTCCAGCTCAAGAAGCAAAGTGTCCCGAACAAGAAGGTCGTGGACAAGGAGATGACCGCTTGCGGGGCGGCCTCGATTTCACCTCGGCGCCTCTGAGTTTCCTCGGATCAGGGCCTGGACTCCTGCCGCAAATGGCAACGCTCCTTCTTTATGTGAAGAACCCGGGCACCGAAGATCTCATCAATTTGCCGGAGTTCACCATTGGAACCCCCGCTGCCCAACTCAACTGGGATTATGAGCCTGCACCCGACGCTCCCGAGGTTCTTCTGATCCACCAAACCATGATGTCCTCCAGGAGAAAAGCTGGGGGCAGATGACATCTTGCGCACCATGATCACCCGCCGAGTTAGCCCTTTACAAGCGCGGGCCCATAAGATCTGCCACATGAGTGGCCGCTACGACCCCACTCGCACAGCACCTTTGAACTTGATGACTCCGAGGTGAAGAGGCGCATCCGGCCATCGCCAAGACCACCATGCCCGACAAGTGGAAATGGGGTGTCAAGCCCTATGACCGAGATCACCTTCCAGCTCAAGTAAGTGTACTTTACCCGACGTAAATATTCCTCGGTTTCATTTTCACCCCGACCTTGTATTGATTCTTGTGCTAACTCGGTTTTACCTTGCCACCTCTGCAGAAGTTCACTCGACAGGAAATCGAGGATGGCCCCCTTTCTTCTAAGGAGTGGACTCCCGACCTGCCTATCCCGGCCGCCGCCGAGGTTGAAGATCCGGACAATGAGGATCACCTCCCCATTCCCAAGGCCACCTCGGGTAAGACTCGTGGTTTCACCTCGCACCGCCCACCAGTTCGTTCGTCCATCCAGGATTGGCCCGATGACGATTGCCAAATTCTGGAACCTGTCAACGTTATTCCCATTTCATATGCTCCTCCAACATATAAGAACTTTCATCCAGCGTCTGCAGCTTCCCGGAAGCGCTCAGGACCCGGTACCTCGGATGCCGAGGCTTCCAAGACCTCGGAGACTGCGGCGCCCAAAGCCAAGCGTGCCAAGAAGACCTCGGCGAGGCACAAGAAGCGAGGCCCCGTGGAAGAAGATGCGTAAGTCACCTTGCTCCTTTTTACCTTTCACGCTGTTCCGAGGTTAAGTTTTTTACTCTAACTTAATCTTTTCTTTTTCGTCTAGCCCGGCTCGGCAGATCAAACAGAGCCATAGCTCGATACATTCACCACTGCCTCCAGTGGTTGAAGCTCAGACAACCGAGGTCGAGGTTAACCTCGGCAGCCCCGCCAGAGCCTCTCCTCCAGAACGGTCCATTGACCTCAGCAGCCCGGAGAAGACCATCTCCTCCCCGGTGCGTGTCTCCTCCGCCGAACTTCCACCGCCGAGCTCTGACTCCGGCCTGGGGCACTCTGCTCCCCGCCGAGATCAGACTCCTCCGCCTCCTCAGAAGGATGCGGAGACAGATCGCGCCAAGACTCCGGCTAAGACCGTGCAGGAGCCTCGGCTCTCCCCCAAGTCTCAAGCTGCGCGCAACCAGCAGCAACAGCAGCAGAAGAAGCAGAAGAAAGATTCAGCTCCAGTTGTTGAGCCCCCCAAACAGCCACAGCAAACTCCAATGCCGCCACCGCCACCGGGCCCCAAGGCTGCGAGCACCCAACTAGTGCCGCATGTTCCCGCGCCGAAGTCCACCTGATCAAGACCGCGCCCTCGAGCTCTCAGGTCGCCACCTCCCGAGCTCTTTTTGCTGCTACCATCCAGCCGAACATCAGCAGCTGGGAGGTCGGGCAACTCCGGACCAAGAGCGGGAACAGCTTAGGCTCGGAGAAGCACTATGACATGGACTGGAACTCGGCTGACGCTGCCGAGGTCTCCTCTAACCCGAGCTCTGAGCATCCAGTTGGACCTAGCGCCGTGCTCCAGTCCATCTACAACATGCAGACTGCGGTCCTTGATTGCAGCAAGAAGGCCTCGGTAAGTTTCTTTACGCAACTCTCTTTCTTCCTTTGAAACCAAATGACAAACATACACTATTCCCAGTCCCCGAGATTCGGGTTGAGCAATTGACACTCCACCGAGTTAAAATTGCTCGGCTTGAATCTCAAAAACTTGTCATTTCTCCCATGCTGAGTCCCCGAGGCCAATGCCAAGTCCCCGGGCCTCGGGTGCTAAAAAGACCTCGGATTTCTTCGAACTGATCTCTCTATTTTTTCAGGAGTGCAACAATGCTCGGACAAAGATCTTCAAGAACCTCCTGCTGGATCACAACAGACTGAAGAAGTCTCACCGGACTCTTCTATCCGCAAAGGAGCAGAGCGACAAAGATTACGCCTCCAAGTTGAAGACAGCCGAAGATGAAATAGCTCGGCTGCAACAAGAGCTGAACCGGGCTAATGAAGCCAAAACTGCTGTGGAGGACGCTATGAAGGTCAAAGACCAGGCCGCCGAACAGCAGCAAGAGCTTGCCAAGACCCTGGAGAGCCGCGCCACCTCGGCCGAAGCCGAACTTATCGCCCTCCGAGCTATATCGAAAAGCTGGTTGTCCGAGCTCGCTCGGATTAATCACCAAATGGACAGTAAGTTTCTTTCCCCTTTTCCTTATTTTCTGCCGACCTACACCCCGTGCCACCGTATGCCTTATTTCAGCGACAGCCTTTTTGTCTTCTTCAGAGAACTTTGAGCACTCCAAGGACAAGGCTATCCGCGAAGTTCAAGCAGCTCGGGCAAAGAGGGCTGAGACAGAAACCCTCAGCGAAAGCTGGGATATCCAGGACCACCTTGTTGCCCTTAATGCTCGGATCAGGCCGCTCAGGGCCATTGGAACCAAGCTGGTTGATGCTGCCATCGAGGTCCACCGTGCCCTCTGGCCCAAGGTCAAGACTCCCACTTGCATCGACGAGCTCGCCACGAAGCTGAAAGGAGCCGAGGCTAGACTTCGGGAGTGGAGATGCTCATCAGCTCGGGCTGGAGCGGACAAGGCCCTGGTGTTCGTGCTGTCTGGTATGAATGTTGAGATCCACACGGTTACCTCCCTGCGCAGGGGCTCTCCTTGGAACTCCACCCCTGATGGCATTGCGAAACGCCAAGCAGCAGCCGACCTCTTTGCTAGTTATGCAAACACCCGGACCTTTGATGACGGGCGCCTCTATTCTGAGGATGAAGAGAGCTCGGACGAGGAAGAGAGTCCGGTGAAGAAGGCTGACGGCGAGGAAATTGACTTTGACGAGCCTGAGAGCTCCAAGGGCAAGGCCGGCAAAACAACCGAGGTGGCTGAAGGCTCTGATGATGACTTCAGCTTCGACGAACCTCCGAACCCAAGGGCAAGTCCGGCAAAGCCGTAGCCACCGAGGTGATCTCCCCCGACGTGACGGACACCCCGGCATCCACTCCAACAACCGAGGTTGCTTCCGCGACCGAGGTGTTCCTGCGCCCGAGGTTGTTCCTGCGCCCGAGGCTCCTGCTTCCGAGGTCCCCGCTACCACAACTCGGCGACCGAGGTCTCTGGTTCCGAGGCCTGAACTTGTCTCAAAAAACATTAAATCCCCGGTATGCCGGGTGCAGATGTAACAGACCTTAAGTAGTTTGCCTTGCTACCAGTACTATTATCTTGCTATCCGAACCATGCTTTTCTAAGAATTTATGCCGAACCCTTTTGGAACGAGTCCCCGAGTTCACTTTCGTGTTTACTATACTTGGCATTCTTTGCTCTTGTCTACCATTTTGGCGTTCGACAGTCGAGTCACAAGATTGTTGTTTATAGCATACAGTACTTAGCAAATGTCGAGGTGTGTTTCAAAATCATCCGACATAAACGAAAGGTAAAGACAGGGGTTAGTAAACGACACATGCCGAACTATATTTTTGGACCGAGTCCCCGAGTCCATTTTCATGTTTCCCACGTTTTTTCATCTTTGCTCTTGACTACCATTTCGGCGTTCGTCAGTCGAGTCACAAGATTAGTTACACAGCATACATTACTTGAAGTTTGAGACGAGGTTCAAAATAGTTCGGCATATGAACGAAATTGACAAACAGAAATAAAACACAAGCACAAGAGCGAGGCAGTCCCCGAGCTTCAACCTCGGAGTGCCGACATTTCATTAAGGATTAACCGAGGTACATACATTGCGCCCTTCATGAGTAGAAAGGTCGGAGTAGAGCTATTCCATGGTCGCCTGACCTCTGATCCGGGGTTGTCCAGCCCATCTTCCTTGGTTCCTGCGCATCTATTAGATAGTACGAATCATTGAGCAGAGCTCGGCTCACAATGAACGGTCCCTCCCATGGAGGTGACAACTTGTGCCGACCTTTCTTGCGCTGCACCAGCCTCAGCACCAAATCTCCCTCGTGAAACACACGAGGGTTGACACTCCGGCTATGATAACGTCGGAGACCTTGTTGGTATATTGCTGACCGAGATGAGGCCAATTCTCTAGCTTCCTCAAGCAGATCTACTGCATCCTCCCGAGCCTCTTTTGCCTCGGCTTCAGTGTACATTGCCACTCTGGGCGCATCATATTCGATGTCAGTGGGTAGCATAGCTTCTGCCCCATAGACCATAAAAAATGGCGTATAGCCAGTTGATCGATTTGGCGTGGTCCTTAGACCCCACAGTACTGCTGGTATCTCATCTATCCAACACCCCGGCGTTTTCAGCAGTGGTTCAATGAGCCGAGCCTTGATGCCGGCCAACACTAGAGCATTTGATCTTTCCACTTGTCCATTAGACTCCGGGTGTGCCACCGAGGCTATGTCCAGCCGGATTCCCTTGTTCATGCAAAACCGAGCAAATTCTCCAACAGCAAAGTTCGTGCCGTTGTCCGAGATAATGCTATGGGGGTACCATATCGCAGAATGATCTCCTTCAAAAAAGTCACTGCTGAATGACCATCCAACTTCCGGATTGGTTTCACCTCGATCCACTTGGTGAACTTGTCCACCATCACCAGTATGTGCGTCATGTTACCTCGGGCTGGTTTGAACTCTCCCACCATATCCAAACACCATACCGCAAACGGCCAAGTGATAGGAATTGTTTTGAGCGCCGAGGCTGGCATATGCGTTTGCTTGGCAAACCTTTGGCATCCTTCACATCTCCGGACTATGGCCTCTGCATCAGCAAGAGCAGTGGGCCAATAGAACCCATGCCTGAACACCTTGGCCACCAGAGCTCTTGTGCTGCAATGATGACCACACTCTCCTTGGTGGATCTCCAAAAGCATCTCCTTGCCTTCAGCTGGCTCGACACACCGTTGCAACACCTCGGTTACGCTTCTTTTATAGAGCTCCTTGTTGATGATGGTGTACGCCTTGCCCTCCTTTGGATTCTCCTAGCCTCGGTTGTGTCACTTGGCAAGCTTCCCTCCGTTATGAACTTCATGATTTGCTCCGCCCACTCCGGCACTGGGTGCAAAGGAAAAAATTCTCGTCCACCTCCATTGGTTCGGCCACCATAATCTCCTCCATTATTTCCTCCACCATCCTGCGACCAGTCCCCGAGTCTTGATGAGCAGTCCCCGAGGTTCGGTGCGCAGTCCCCGAGCTCTGCCACGCAGTCCCCGGGTCCGACCAAACGCATCCGACGTCTACCTCCATTGGAACAGGTCCGGGCTCTTGCTCCGCCGGGATGAAAATAGATTCGGATTCAGGAGAAGGTTTGATTGAAGGAGTTCTCAAGTGATTCAGGGCTACTCCAGGTGGTACTGCCTCTTTAGATGAACCGAGCTTTGACAACACGTCGGCAGCATTATTTTCTGTCCGAGGTATATGCCTGTATTCACACCCTTCAAAGAACCCGGATATCTTTTGCACATGGAACCGATATAACGCCATGTTGGCATCCAGAGCATCCCAAGTTCCAGAAGATTGTTGCACCACCAGGTCGGAATCGCCGAAGCACTCTACACGCCGGATACCGATCTCCTTCGCCACATTGAGTCCATGGATTAAGGCCTCATACTCCGCCACATTGTTTGATGCTGAGAAATGAATCTGCAGCACGTATTTCAGCTGATCTCGCTTCGGCGAGGTGAGGACTATTCCAGCCCCCAGCCCGATCTTTGTCTTGGACCCATCAAAATGCATTTTCCAATAATTATAGTCCGGCCTGGGTGGCTCATACTGCATCTCGGCCCAATCACAAAAGAAGTCCGGCAACGCCTGGGATTTAATTGCATCTCTTCTCTCATAATGTGGTGCATATGGAGACACCTCAATCGCCCATTTGGCAACTCGGCCAGTTGCATCTTTGCACCCGATGATCTCCGAGATTGGAGCTTCGCACACCACCGTCATGGGATGCTCCTGGAAATAATGCTTCAACTTCTTGACCGCCAGGTAGACACCATACGTCATCTTCTGGTAGTGAGGGTAATTCTGCTTCGAGGTAGAGATCACCTCGCTCAAGTAATACACCGGTCTCTGCACCGACCTGCCACCTTCTTCGCGCTCCACCACCACTGCCACACTTACAACTCGGTTTGTGGCCGCAATGTAAAGTAACATCGGCTCATTGTGCAATGGTGACGCCAACACCGGAGTGGACAACATCTTTTTCAGCTCATTGAACGCCACGTCGGCCTGCGGGGTCCATGTAAACCCGGTACTTTTCTTCATGAGCTGGTACAAAGGTAAGGCTTTTTCTCCCAGCCGACCTACAAATCGGCTCAACGAGGCTAGGCACCCTGTGAATTTCTGCACATCTTTCAAACACTTCGGTAACTTCATGTTCTCAATAGCTCGGATCTTGGCCGGGTTAACCTCGATACCTCGGCTAGACACCAGGAATCCAGCAACTTTCCAGCCGGGACACCAAAGGTGCACTTGTCCGGGTTAAGCTTCAACCGATATTTTCTCAAATTCACAAATGTCTCCTCGAGATCCTCGAGGAGAGTACGTTTCTCCTTAGTTTTGATGACGATATCATCGACATACACTTGCACATTTTTGCCCATTTGAGAGTGCAGGCATTTCTGCATACACCTCTGATAAGTTGCCCCGGCATTCCTCAGACCAAAACACATGACACGATAGCAATACGCCCCATACGGGGTAATAAAAGCAGTCTTTATTTGATCCTTCGGGTTCAGTGGTATCTGGTGAAAACCAGAGTACGCATCGATAAAAGACAACAGTTCACAACCAGCAGTGGAATCAATCACTTGATCAATCCGAGGTAATGGAAACGGATCTTTCGGGCACGCCTTGTTGAGGTTAGTGAAGTCAATGCACATGCGCCACACCTTGACCACGGCTGGCTCGTCTTTCTTCTTTTCCACCAAGACCGGATTGGATATCCAGTCCGGATGCAGCACCTCCATAATGAACCCGGCTGCAAGCAACTTAGCCAGCTCGTCCAGCACCACTTGTCTTCGGTCGTCTGAGAGACGACGGGTCGGTTGCCTCACCGGTTTCACCTCTGGCCTGACAAATAAAGAGTGCTCTGCCAACTCCCTCGGAACACCAGGCAGGTCCTTAGCCGACCATGCAAAGATATCCCGATTCTCACGGAGGAAGTGACAGAGCTCGCTTTCCTATTTCTCGCCCAGCCCGGTCCCAATGATGGCCATATGCTCTGGGTGCTCCGGGTCAATGGGGATCTTCTTGGTCTCCTTGGGCACCTCGAATGCTGCAGTTGAGTCCGGGCTCATCAGTCCGGACATGCCGAGCTGTGTTGACTGCGCCATTGCCACCACTTGATGCAGCTTCTTCTTCTCAGCTGCGATCACCAAAGACTCGGCCAGATTAGACCCCGCCGAGGCACACTGAATGGCTCGCTTGTAGTCACCCGAGATGGATATGATCCCATTAGGCCCTGGCATTTTCATCTTCAGGTATGCAACATGGGTGGAAATCATGAACTTGGCCAGAGCCGGCCTTCCAAGCAATGCATGGTATGCACTCTCCAAGTCCACCACCTCGAACTCGATACTCTCAACTCGGCAGTTATCCTTGGTTCCAAATGCTACATCCACCCATATCTTGCCCATGGGTGCACAGGAAACGCCAGGCACAATCCCATGAAAAGTACAACTGCTTGGCATCAACTGATTTGGCGATATGCCCAATTTCACCATTGTGTCTCGGTACATGATGTTGATGGCACTGCCATTGTCCACCAGAACTCGGGTAAACCTCACATTGTTAGTAGGCCCACACAACGTCGGATCTACCACCAGGGCATACTTTCCAGGGCTCGGCATGATCCGAGGTGTGTCTTTCCTGCTCCAAGTGATCTCCTGCTCAGACCAGTTCATATAGGTCGGCACCACCGGCATTACTGCATTCACCTCCATGGCACGCCTCTGCACGCTCTTCTTGTCAGTTGGCTCGGTCACAAAGACCACATAGCTCGCATGAGCCTCTCTATAGTCATTTCCGGGGTATTCATACTGCTGACTTGGTCCGGCACCATTATTGTTGTTATTACCTCGGACATTCACAACATTCACGGGCCTTGCTGCTGCAGGCCTCGGAGGAGGTGCAGTGGTTATCGGGGTAACATTTGCTCCGGACAGATTTGGGTAGGCCTCGGCTGAAATCTCTGAGGTGGTCCTGCTCTGTTTCCTCCGGCCTTCGCCCCTTCTTCTCTGATTCTGCGGTTCCAGCTGCACTGCCGGGTTGAATGGTTGGCTGGCTTGCGCGGGTCGGTCGTATGGTAACAGCAAGGACCATCTATCATTGATTCATAAGTCAAGGGTGGCTCCGGGTTCGGACTAAATGCCGGACCATTGATTTTCGGCCTCTGGACACCTCCAGCTCCGGGCTGATCCGGGTTCACCGCTGCAACTTGGTTCGAGGTGTATGGGTAGTCCGGCTCCCTCCTCTTTTGTCCGAACTCTTGGCGGTCATTACACCTTGGTCCGAGCCGGTTGTTTATTGGCTCCCTCCTTCTGTTACGTGCCACTGCCTCTGCTGCTGGCTGCATCGGATCACCCAGAGCATAAGAATCTGCAATCCGGATTGTTTCTGCTAGGGATTTCGGCATATCTCTTTGGAGCCTCTGCCACAGCATGCTGCCATGTCGACAACCATCTGCAAACCAGGAAATGGCCTGTGCCTCTACAACTCCTTCACAGGAATTCCGAACATTGCTCCACCGAGTTAAGAATTCTCGGTCAGTTTCATGATCATCTTGCTTACATGCTGCCAGGAGCTGAGGTCGGTTTGGCCTCTTGTATGTACTAGCAAAGTTGCTGTTAAACGCCAGCTCCAAGTCTATCCAGGAGTTGATACTATACTCCGGCAAATTATTCAGCCAGATCCGAGCTGGACCTTCCAACATGTGCGGGAGATACCGGACCGCCCATCGGCGATTGCCCCCCGCTATGTGCACCGAGGATACATAATCTGTCAGCCAATCTTGCGGCTTGGTGCTCCCGTTGTATGGCTTGGTGTTCCGACCTAACTGGAACTGAGATACTGGCGGTGGTGGCTCCTTCATGATCCGAGGTCCAAAACACGCCGGACCAGGAGGGCCTTCCTCCTCCAGTTGCTCGGACAAGTAGATTCTATCCAGCTTGTTACGAACATCGCCTGGAGCTAACATCCGACTCCTATCCGAGGTCCCAACGCCCCATCCACTCTGTGGTATCCAGCTCGCGCCATGGCCGAGTCTCCATCATCATATCGGTCATCGCCTTGACCGACATTCTGAGGTTGCTGAACATACTCCGGCTCTCGCTGATATTGCCCCTGCGGCCGGGGTTGTTGCTGATACCTCGGGGGCGGAGGTGGTTTACCTCGGCCAGCCGACGCTGCTTGCCCGCCATTCTGATTTCCCTGACCGGAGTTACCCTTAGCTCGGCTTGCATTACCTGGCCGGGGTTTCCCTTAGCTCGGCTAGCATTGCCCTGGCCCACCTTCTGCTTTGCTGCTAACACCGGATCATACATCTGCAGCTGCTTGTTCTGACCCGAGGTGACACTCCGGGCTCGATCGGCTCCTCCGACGAGTGGAGACGAGGCTTGCCCCTTGGACACCTGACTAACTGGCCTAGCTGAATAAACCATCTCCGAATCACCAGCCCCGGCATATGCTCTGCGGAGAGCCTCATTCTGCTGGTTAGCTACATACACTAATTCATTGACTCGCTTCTGCTGCGCACGCCATGCATCTCCAGTCAACCCGGATAGCTCGGCCCTGCCTGCCTCGGCAGCTCTGAGGTTCTTAGCAGGGGAACTATATACCGGCCTTCCAGTCGACACGCGACTCTCACTCCTAGCCGAGGTGGTAGGTCGAGCCTCCCTGTTTATCTCATCATTGAGCCCCTTGCCTCTCTGCCGCACCTCGGCTCCCCTATTTGTATCAACTGCTACCGGGGTGAAGCCATTCGCTGCATTGTACTCACGCAGATCTCTATTGAACTCATCTCTAGCTGTCATCATTGCTACAGCCTCCTTTTGCAACAGGACACGCTTTGCCTCTAGGTCGGCCACAGTCACCACTACATCCACTCCTGGATTTACTGGGTCTGCCAGTGTCTCCACTATTCTACAGGGTCGCACCTCGGCCCTGCAGCTCGGGGGTGCCAGGCAACTCTTTCTCTAGCCTGGGCTTTGCAGATCTCACCTTAGCAACCTCGGCCGGCTTGGATTTGCTGGCATCTACTTTGCCAGCGGCATCAACCGGACCGTCATCATCACCTCCACGCAGCTCTCGGGGCGAGTGATACGCCGACCTAAAGCCGCGAGGAGAGGAGTTTCGTCGTCCACGAGCACCTGCTCCGGGTACTCGCGAACAACCTCGACAGCAACGTAGGTGACGAAGCTGCCAAGCATCATGGTGAAGCCATGCTCGGGGAAGGGCTTGCCGGCGAAACACCCCGCGTTGTCGCTGATGAAGGTGAACTCACCGATCTTGGCGATAAGCCCGGAAAGAACACGCTCGCCTGAGCCCGTCCGGATGTAAACTCCCTCCAACGCCTCAATCTGCCCCACGGTGGGCGCCAACTGTCGTGGTGGGATCACGGCAGATGCCATAGGTATGGCTAAGATGGGGCCGAATGGTCGTTGGGGGAATCCGGGGAGGGTTTATGCACTCAAGAAGTGCACACGCAAGAACACGCAAGAACACGAACGAGAAACCAAGAAACCAAGAACACAAAGCACACCACGATGTACCCTGCTTCGGGGCCCTCTTGTGGAGGTAACACCCCTACTGCAGCACTATCCTACTCAGTGTATAGCTCAAGTGACAAGTACAAGCTGCTCCTCGAGCTGTATGATGATACAATGGTGAGAACTTGAGGTAAAAGATGGAGCTACACGGGAGGAAGAAGAACTCCGAGCTAATCCGAGGTGTCTCCGGGGTTCCGAGGTTCCTTTCTCTCTTCCTTTTCTCTCTCTTCCTCTGTCGATCGATCCCTCAAGCAGGAGGGGGGTGAAGCCCACTATATAGGCCAGCCGAGTTACCGTTGTGCCCTCGCTGAACACTGTAGCCATGCCTCTGCTCTGGTCACCATCGTACTCCTGTCAGGGACAAGACATGGCATGCCCATCTCCTGTTGCCTAACGGCAGAACTAGCATGTCCCCTCTGACAGAGACAGGACGTGGCCTGGCAGAGCTACCTCGTAGCCTTTTCCCAGATCTCGCGTGGTCAGCGGTCAGAGACGTGCAGCCCCGCCGAACCCGGGGCACGCCTCTGCCAGGCTCCGTGACAGACGCTCCCGTGTCAGGCGCTCTTGTACCAGGCAGGAAGTGACAGGAGCATTGACTCCTGCCCGACCTACAGCTCCTTGCCTCGGTTAGCTCGGCACGGATGTGACGGGCTGCGTACCTCGGGTCTTGCGCTTAAGATCTTTACCAGGTCGGACCTTACTTCCTTCCAATAGCTTCTCCTGCTCTTACAATGCAAATCATAGCACCGAGGTATTAGGTCGGCTGACATAGCTCGGACAGTGAACCTCGGCCCATGCCAACGTGATACCTCGGACCCCTCTGGGCCGAGATAAGTCGGCCTTTATAATCTCCAGGTCAAGATGAAGCTCGGATTCTCCCAGGCCCAAACAGGTCGGCCCTTTCCGTACCTCGGCACACCTTTAAACTCAACTTATGCCAAGCCTTGACCCTACCCGGGGGTAGCCCCCGACAATGTTTCAATTGTCTGAATAATCAAGGCCTCGGGATTTCATTTCTTTCCAGATTGTGTTCCTAGGTTATTGTTGGTTAGTTGATGTTCTTTCCAAAGATCAAAAGTTTATTAACTTCCCCGAAACTAAGAGTTATGGTGTTTGTGATGGAACAAAACAATCAACGGTGGTCTTGTGAGGATGGAAATAGGAGATTTCCTTTCAAAAAAAAAGGAAATAGGAGATTTTGTATCAATTAATCCATAGCAAATGAAGTATCCGGGTCTTTTCGTTGCATTCACGTACAACAAGAAACAACCACAAGCGTTTGGTGCATCACCTGCATTTTGGTGCATTCTTTTTCCTTTCCTTGGTCTTTTGTTCCGTCCTATTCCAAATAACTTATCTGATTACAACGTATTAACCGCTAATGCATCTTTCTTTTATCAAATATCAGGGACATGGTCTAAAACATCTGTACAAAAATCCATCTCTCGATTGCATTTATCACGATTGCTCCTTTTCAACCGAAGTAGGATCTCTCGATTAAGCAACTATTGCTGATAAACGTAGCACTTGCATTGTCAAACAAACATGATTGAAAACAGCCATCCTTTATTGAGGTAACCTAGAGATCCTTTAGGCCAAAACCAATGGTTTGCACAGGGATAAATCTGCCCTAAAATCACACTGTTGTGGTTCACCTATTTTGGATGTTATGATGCATTAGAGTACTCCATTAAGAACATGACAGCTAGAAGAATGCGAACCCAAATATCATTACAACAATTATGTAGCCGTTTTAACAACACATGTCACCTTCACCTCCCAAGGTCACATATATTTGACTCATGAAAATGGCGAATAAATCACAATAGTAGTATTGGGCCACTAAACAAAAAACCTATAAGTCAATGAAAGACAATATTGACAAATAGGGGTCTTTTTTTTGCATATCTCCTGTATATTCTGTAGCGCATGTACTTAAGTTGTTGTCGACTCAATGTTCACTTCACATAAAGCTGCAATTATGAGAATCAATGTAAGAACCAATATTTGGGTAATCTGCAATCAACATACCAAACTAGGTTCTTCATTCTCCACGCATAAACATGAGAACTCATCTCCACTTCCACCAGTCATCAGATTAAAAACATCTGATCTAATAGAAGACTTGTACTATTGGCTTTCTAGCAAACAAATTTTGACTGGATGGAAGTGGAATACACACATCATACCAAAAGCTCTATATTTCTGATTAACAGAAGTTCGATCAGGCAAGTTGACAAAAAATAAGTTTCAGTAGAACCTATACATCCCCGAAACAAATTTGTACACATGATACCCAAGTTACATTAGAAATTGATATTAACTACTGAAATAACTACTCCCTCAGTTTTTAAATATAAGATGTGTATGTTCACTCATATTAGTCCGCGTGTAGACAATATGTACAACCCATAAAACATCTTATATTAAAAAACGAGGGAGTAATAGTTAATAAAACTCCATTAAAATCGACTGAATATATTGTCCACTGAATATTACTAAAGAAAGGCAAGTCAAAATATTACCACTTATGAGGTGTAATCCCCTGGCTTTCATGCAGATGCGGACCACTGAAGCTAAACAACTACATGACCCTTGTATTTAAAGGGCACATCGAAATCAAATCATAGTAGACCAGAGGCACATAGATTCAGTTCTTTGGGGCACAATATCATTTCACCTCTGACATGGTGAAAATTCAAATAAAAGTTGTTGGAATAATTTGAAACATGAGACTTCAACAACAAAGATTACTTAGGTATTTCAACGAATTTATATGCCTCTGGTATCACAGGCATGACCAGGGCGTCCACATCCTCTGTACCACAACATGAAAGCAGTTTAAAAAATGGTGAGCTACATAACTGTGGAAGCCTAATCCAGTCAAAGGAAAAAATGAAAAGAAAAACAAAGGAAAAGGTGCACTTTATGTAAATGTTTCTTGACCATTTACAGCTATAATTTGCAGTTGGGTAGTCTATGTTACCTTCCAATTCACTGCTCAATACATGTCGCTGAGCTTATTATACCCTATACAGAACTGAGCGCCTTGATAATAATCTCATATGTTGGCATCCTTGTAACTTTAAGATATGACTATATACAATATGGACAACCATGAAGGGTGCATATTATGTCACAATGAAGCGTGTAGACTCTCTCATTCAGAGCTTCAGGCAACAGCTCCACTATATATCCCCCGCCAACATTGGTCGTGCTGAAAGTGACACACTCAATCCATTGTTCTCATGCCGGGGGACAGTTGTTTTGTATGCATATTGCTTTCCTGAGTAAACAGTATAGATATAGTATATTAGATATTAACTTAATTGTCCATCATGAATGCCACTGTGAACCAACAGCCAAAGTTCATTATTCCGATCACGTGAAGCCAGTGAATGTCGTACTAAATATTTAATGAAGAAGAAGATAGAATAAGCATGTGATCGAGAACTAACCTTTTCCCGCCATGACTTGAAGGATTTTAGCACAACGTCAATCTTTTGTCAGTTCAAAAACCTCTGAAAAGTAAGCAAGATATCTTTTTCGTGGGACACAATAACATGACTTCAGCATTCTTAAAGAAGATACATCCAGCATGGAGTCCCAACATTTGGTAGAACGCTTTTCTTTTTCCCATTAAATCTGGAGCTGCTCATATGTTATAAAGCTAGATTAACATATCCTGAAAGACACAAGAAAATAGTTTGAACAAATAATAGTACAGCTTCTGTGTATATTTTTCGGAGACTAACCAGACAAAAAATACATAAGGTAACAGCATATCCTAAAATTCTGCAAGCACACAACTAACAGGGAACTACCAGAAGCGCGCACATAACCTCGTATCTACCAAATCTTTAAGCATGAATAGAGGTCGTACGTGACAGTATAAGAATACAATTTACTATTATTGCAGTTGTCACAAAAGTTAATCAATCTTCAGTACAAAGTACATAGTTCGATTTCACGTACATCTTAGGAAGTTATGATGTGCTCAGTTTGAAGAATATAAGAATTCTACAAAAGAAGTCAAATTTATTCAATAATTCTGGCTTGTAGTTTATAACGACTTGAACTTGATCTTACATGCAACCATCATTAATCAATATCCCAATCAGAGGATGGCCACTGTAGTATGAATCTCTGGCCTATGACGAATTATGAAGAATTGGAAATAATTGGCTCACATCACATGTACAGCAATAGGAGCTGCTGGCTGCTGCACACGCACGCGGAGATAAAAGAGCAGCATCGGCAGTTGGCCGGCCTGGGTCCTGGAGGCACAACAAAGGTGGGGGTATTAGGTCACCTCCAACGGGCTGGCGCAAACGGACCAGCCCAGTCCTCTTTTGTCCGAACGGACAGAGGAGGTGCTCCAACGGGATGGCGCAAAGGGACCAGTGTCCGCCCGGACACGAGATTTCGCCCCAAACGCGGCCCAACTTTGGTCCAGGTTTGGGGTGGGACGGACAGCCTCTCGGTCCGCCCCTTTGTCCTCCCTGTCCGCGTCGGGCCCAATGGCCAGCCACACATCCTATCCCCATTCCATTCGTCCCCAAACCCTTGCCCAGCCGCCGCCGCCCCAGCCTTTGCCCCGCGATGGAGGACGGGCTGTCGAAAACCACGGCCGCTGCCGGCGCCGCCCTGCTGGTGGTGAAGAAGGAGAAGAAGGAGAGGAAGCCGGAGTCGGGCAAGCGACAAGGCCGGAGGGAGAGGACTCGGGAGCGCTTGGCCGAGGCGAAGGCCGCGAAGGCAGCGGCCGAGGAGAAGGAGAGGCTCGCCGCCATCCAGGCCCAGGCCAACCAGGATCTCATCGCGACGCAGGCCGCTGCCCGAGCTGTGCTTCTCCTCAAGGGTGAGGTTTTTGCACTCCCATTCGGTGGCCTCTCCCCCACTCTGGCCGCATCGGCCGGAAGCTCGGCCTCCTCCGCCAAGCCACCAAGATCGTCCTCCCCGGCGCCCTCGACGCCCTCACCGGTCGTCGCTCTTCACCAAGTGTCGTGGCTGGGCTCCCGTGAGGCCTCGCCGGAGATTTTGTCGGTCCCGTTGGACCCGAAGCCGCTCGACCTCAACTTGACACCGAGTGCCGACGACGGGCTTTCGCGTGGCAAATCGAGGTCCATGGCGGCCAAGATGACCATGCCCGAGGCCCGTGCCCTCATGTTCAACGACGACATGCCTCCCACGACGCCGACCGACCCGGCCTACTTCGACGACACAATCATGCACGACATGATCAACGGCCGCACCTACATCGACCCTGCCGACGCCGAGACACAAGACCCGACGGCGGCCTTCTTCGACCCGGAAGACGCCGAGACAGAAGACCCGAATGCGACCATGCCCGAGACGGAGGCCGATGTGGTCGACATTGAGGATGAGCCCCTCGATGTCGACGAGGAGCACGCTCGAATCGCGGCGAGCCTCAAGAGGAAGAACATCCGCACGGCGTCGTACACGGACAAGGAGGACAAGATTCTTTGCGAGACTTGGATGACTTGTGGGCAAAATGCAAAATTTGGTGCCCAACAAAGAGGCTCGGCCTTTTGGTTTAGGTGCCACAAGCATTTTCATGAGATAAGGAAGTTGCCCCCATACCAGATTGAGAGCGATCGCAACGAGGGCTCTCTCACAAAGAGGTGGCAACACATTTCGGCCGAGTGTTGCAAATTCCAAGCGTCCTACGAGCATGTCAAGAACCG
Source organism: Poa pratensis (assembly GCA_947311845.1). Taxonomy (NCBI): domain Eukaryota; kingdom Viridiplantae; phylum Streptophyta; class Magnoliopsida; order Poales; family Poaceae; genus Poa; species Poa pratensis. The sequence continues at coordinate 52,655,169 of CAMZMU010000042.1, read as the reverse complement.
GCCGGTGAGTGGCTTTGGTGTGGAGGAGAAGATCGTTCAAGCACTGGAGTACCACAAGGCCTTCTTCAAGAGCAAGTTCACATTGCCCCATTGTTGGGACATGATCAAGGGGTGTCCAAAATGGCAAGAGCTCTACAACTCCTTGAAGAAAGGGACCGGCGATGGATCGAGGAAAAGAGCTAGCGGTGAAGACGACGGTGTGGATCCCGGCCAAAGCTCGGGGTCCCGGGCTGTGAGACCGAGAGGACACAAGTCCTCCGCACAAGACTCGAAGCGTGAGGCGGCGGCGGCACAATTGGAGGAGACGTTGAAGGCGTTGATCGCCGACAAGGAACAGTCCACCGCCGCAAGGTATGTCGAAAAACGCAAGGACAAGGAGGAAGCAATGGCATGCTATATAGAGATGACAAAGAAGAAGCTCGAGATCGAGCAAGAGAAGGTCAAGGCCGAGAAGAACTGCGTGAAGCTCGCGTTGCTTGCCGAGGAGAACCGGATCATGATGGCCGACCTGACCATCATGGACCCGGAGCAACGAGCATGGATCCTCAAGAAGCAAAAGATGATCCGTGATCGCGAGGACATGTGATGTCCTTTTTCGAATTTATTTGAACCATTTTATTGTTTTGATGAACTATGTATCAACTTTTTTTTTAAAAAGGGCCAGTTTTTACGCCAGGCCGTTGGGGGCACCTCCACCCCAAACGGACAAAGGGCCAAAATGTGTCCGCGGTCCGCCCCCAAACGGACCAAACCGGACACATTTTGGTATCCGTTTGCGCCAGCCCGTTGGAGGTGCCCTTAGAGAAAATAGGATCAATGATCTGAATTCAAGCATGTACTGCTTGTGCTAGAACGGAACTTCACGTACAAGACATGGTGTACTTACTGCCCCTGGAGCGCAGCGGGATTTTTTTTTTGCCTCTTCCTGATTGATGAGCCCCCGACGGAAATTGTGAGATTGAAAGCCCAAAACGAATGCCGGCCAAAGGTGTGTGCTTCTAAGGTTCTACCGCCGGCACACAACCGGTCTGGATGAGGTGCAGAGAGATGCGTAACACTTTGGGCTGCAGTAGAAGCAGGGTTGCATGCCCAAAATTCCCGCATCTGAGGGTGAGAAGCGCTGAAGCCTCACGCACGCTTGGACGAAATCGGAGGGGGCTCACCGGAGCTTTGTAGGGGGCATCCAGATGCGCTCGCTCCCTGGAGCAAGGAGATCGGGCCAGCGGCGTTGGGGCCGGGGCGAACGCGATCTGAAGCCAAGTCGGCGGCAAGAAACCAAGTCGGCGGCAACCAGCCAACCATGGATGCGATACGGTGTGAACTGGGTGGCCGACAACGACCATGGAGGTGGGGTGGAGGCGACTGGCAAGCTGGGGCGGCGAGCGTTTCCCGCGGGGAGGCAGGCCGGTGGCCCGTCGGCTGCGCACGGGAGGTCGGGACGGTGCGCGGTGTAGGAAGGTGAGGCGGGCGCGGTGGAGGGAGGTAGCGCCCGGCCCGGGGAAGGAGGTGGTCGGCGCGTGGAGGAGGTGGTGGCGCCCCCCGACGCGGGTATTGACCGAAAAAACTGAGCTGCGGTCGTGTCCCACGTGAGGAACCGCGTGGAGCAAACCGACCTGAGAGGTGGGGCCGTTTGACCGGGGAACGCACCAGAGCAACCACGTACACCCCGTCACGTGTGATGCTCCATAGATCAAGAATCCTAGGGAGCTTAGATATCTTAGAGATGCAACAAATCTGGTTCAGCAAAAGATTAGAGCTGCATGAATCATATTTCTCCACTTTAAAGAGAAACATACTACAGCGCAGAGTTCGCACATTTTAAGCCAGCGCTAATGAGCTGCAACTAAATAAAGCGCTAGCATATAAAAATTAACCCGTTTTTGCTAGTATACATACAACAAGCTTGGTCTGTGTTGGTGCCAAGAGTCGGGATGGTATGCTTTTACAAACAGCCAGATCATAAAGCCTACTGTACTTGACACATAGCACTTCATTTCCCGGCCACAAATCTTTTCTAAATTTTGTTTGCAACGCATTACCAATTACTTTTTCGCAAAATTTTAGAAAGAAATCTTTTCCTTTCACTATCCCTTGCAACTATATTACAGACTTAACTTACATAGTATTTCTGATTCTTAAATTTGAGTCTCAGATTTGCTACTGTTATTTCTAAGCCTATGAAGATGTAGTACATTATAAAATCTAAAGCACCTCGTTTCAAAAAAAAAAATCTAAAGCACCACCAAAATCACTTGAATGCATTGAGTCCACGAATCTCAATAGCAGTTATATTGCCTCCAGTAAGAGCTAGAATTACTAATTAGCTTCGAGCAGACAAGCATCTGAATGTAACCTAACAGTACTATATCCTAGCCTCCTAGGCACTATATAATCCGAATGTATATATGTACTCGAGGGAATACAACATAAGTACATTATATCGGCCTGGCAAAGGTATTTGAATACTGCTAGCAGGAAAACAAAAAAGACAGAGCTAGCTAAAGTAAAACTGGAGTAAATGGTGCGCATCACGGCTTGCCACATCTCTGCTACAGAAAAATAAAATGCATGGTACAAATGAAATGAAACATTGTAGCTCTTAGCTAAAACTTTTATCAATTCAGTTACTCCCACCAGCACACATCCACATAACACTTAGTAAGCACAAACTGTGTGGCGTAATATCAATCGTTGGATGCTTCCTAGAGAACTCCCACAAAATGCAGGTATTAAGCTGCTGCGGAGTCTGACGAACGTTTAGGTACCAGCAGTCTTCTACAAGCTAGCCCTGTTTAACTTGGACACTTGCAGAGACTTTCTATAGTAGCTGAGATCAAAAGGGTCTGGAAACGAAAAATCAGATGCTAGTTCGTGGGAGAAAACTGGAACTGCCGCATCAGTGAGCGGGCTATTGAAGAGTTGAAGTTTGCAGGCTTTATTCTTCCATTTTGCACAGGTCAGAGGCTTCAGTTTCACATTCAGATCAACACCCGAGGAGAAACATTGACTGGCCACCACGACCACCATCTTCTCCAGCACCCCAGCTGTCTCCGCGATGAACTTAAGGAAAACAACCTCGCTTCTCGACCTCGGAACTCATAGAAAAACACCTTCTTCATGGTCTGCGCCACACATTTAATCGGACCGCCCTCCAGCCAGAACTTGAGATTGACCTTGCCAGTTTGCCCATCATCTATCTCGGACTGCAAACGGTAATGGGCACATACATAGTTCAGGATAGTTACAACTAGGAGGACACGTACATCATGCAGCATCAGTTTCATAATTAATCTGATTCATAGTTTTTGGGCATGCGAGTGCTGTGAAATTGCAGATGCAGCAACTAGAGTTCAAATGGATTTTACCTGGACATGGAGTGTGTCCAGATTGGGGAAACATCTGAGGAAGCCAGGCACCTTCTTGACAGCATTGCGGACTCCGAATGGCACCTCCATGGCGAAGATCTGTACACTTGGGACAATGTTGTGCTTGGTCCCAGCCTGCAATCCACTCGAACAGAAACTAATTCAGATCCTTAACAGACATAGTACATATGCATTAGAATCTACTAGTAGTGAGCTGCACACCACGAAGACGTTATTGCTAATCTCAATCTCATTCTCTCTCGGCTGAAGGTAACCCAGCACGCGCAGGTTGGGTGCGTGGCCAATCTTGATCCTCCAGCGGCGGCAATTGTTGGAATTCCGCTCGGAGAGATTGATGTCACCAAAAGTTGTCCACTGAAGGAGCCTCTCGAGACGAGGGGCATCCACCACGACGATATCTTCCAAGTAGGCGCAGCCTAGCTGAACGCACCGCAGGCTGTGGCTGACGAGGCGAAGGCGCAACCCGGTCTGGGGTGCCGTGATGACGAGGATCTCCAGAACTGGGCTTCTTTCGAGCATGAAGGCGAGGTCCCGGTCCTGCATTACATTGAAGCAGAGGCCGACCTCCCGGAGGTTGGGGAAGGCGGCGCGGCGCGGTACAGCAGCCGTGTCAGGGAGCCTCCAGACTCCGAGGTAGAGGCGGGTGAGAGAGGCGCAGCTGAAAATCGTGGTGGGGAGGCGGAGGTCGATCGGCCACGGACGGTTGACGAAGACGAGTTCGCGGACTCCCTTGGCGGCGAGGACATCGAGCCAGCGCGCCATCTCGCCCCGGTGCTCGTCCATGGTGGTGCAGGTGAGGTAGACGCAGCGGAAGGGCCCCGGGTGCGCCGCGAGGACGTGGGACACCGCGGCGGTCACGGCGCGGGGAGAGGGGGTGCCGATGATGTACGGCCCTTCCGCGCCGCAGTCTGGAAGCAAGTGGCTGTCGACGAGGGTGAGGGGCGCCAGCGCGAGGAGAGGGCAGCGGTGCGCGCGGCGTCCTTGATGGGGGGGCGCGAAACGATGTTCCCGAGGAGCTGGTCGGGGAGGCGGCTGATGCGGTCGACGCCGTCGTGGATCCACAACGCGCCGGAGAGCGAGCAATGGGCGGCGGGGGAGACGGGCGGGTCCAGGAGGTTATCGTAGACGTAGCAGAGGAAGAGGTTCATGCCGATGTCCCACGTCTCGCGACCCTCTATTTGGCTCATCCTGGTGCCGATGAGCACTTGCGTGTCCATCTCCATGGCCGGCGGTGGAGAGGAAGGAGGCCGACGTCGAGGGTTTGGGTTTGGCATCTGGGTGGGGAGAAACTGGAGGCGGTGCTATGACGAAATAGCTTGCGCCCCGCTATACCCGCTATATAAATATAGTAAGGGAAAATTTGCTACTGGACACCGTTATTTTGTGTCCTTTGCCGAGACACACTAAACTTTCATGTCTTTGCTAAGTACCATTATAATTTTGTGGTCATTTGTCGTAACACACCACATGTACTAAAACGGAAAGGTTAGTGTTTATATGCGAATCGACTGTTCTAAATCGAGATCCATTGGCGGCGGGCCTGCAACCCGGCCGGCAGCGCAAGACCTGAATGTTAGCAGATCGGACGCCTGCGCGACGATGCGTCGCTTGCCAGGTATAAATACTCGTGTACGTACCATTGTAACTTAAGCCACATCGTGAATCAATCAATACAAGGTTCAAGACGGGTAATGTCTCCGCTGGTTGCTGCTAGCTAATCGATCGTTCTACGATTTGAGTGTGTTGCTGCTAGCTAATCGATCGATCAATGAGGCTAGCTAGTTCTGGTAAGTACGTGAGTGGTTGATGCAGCTGGTTGAGTTGTCTCCGCTGAATCGTCGGGTAGCCCGGGGCACCGCAGGTTCCTTGGACTTTTTTTTTCCTCTGCGTGGATATGTCGTACTCGACTCGGACGAATGGATGAGATGGTCAATTCATGCACACAAAAGTTGACCTTTCCGTTTTAATCAACGAAAAAAAATAGCGCGCTATTTCCCGGTTAATAGCACGATATAGCTTATTTGGAGAGGCTACGCTATATTTAGCCTAAAGTTGACGCTACGGCGCTATTTTCGTTTTATACGCGCTAAACCACGCTTAACGTGGTAACGTTATAGCTACGCTAACAAAAAGCCTGGAAATAACGTTAGGTGATGATGATGGTGCGCAATCTGGTGGTTCTTATAGTTATTCTAAAGATGATGTCAATGATTCTGATTAAAGTTTAGAACAGTTTATCTTTAAGTATATTAGTTTTTCATGTTTTTAAGCCTCATATTTTTATTTGTGCCAGAATATGGTTACCTGGTTATTCATGTATTGCTTTGCACAAGTTTTTAGTGCTGAAATTCTTAATATTTGTGCTATTTCTCGCATTTTTTCAACACGCTATTTTGTATGTAACTTCGCTATATCACGCTATATCTTATATAGCTTCTAGAGGAGGGCCACGCTATTTTTGATAGCACGCTATTTTTTCCTTGGTTTTAATACATAGAATGTGTTATGGCAAATGACCATGAAATTATAATGGTACTGGGCAAAGACATAAAAATTTAGTGTGTTTCGGCAAAGGACACAAAATAACGGTGTCCATGAGCAAATTTTCCCATATAGTAAACACTCGATACAACCGTCAAGAGATGCTGGGACGGAAGCAGCACAAACACGTCTAAAAGAAAAGAAAAAAAAAACAAAAGCCGACAACAGCGGGTCGACAAACGAAGAGGCTCCATGACCGCTGCGCCCACCAGAGAACTCCCACCAAGCTAGGACTCTGAAGTGCCGGTACCAAACAACACCTTCAAGAAGGAACACGACAATGACGCCGCTGCCGCCTAGGGTTTCCCCCGATACGTGGCGGGGAGGGAGGGTAACACCCGACGCCCTTCAGGAAGGACTGGCGGCACCACAGGCGCCACCGCGTCGGTGTCGAACCAGTCGACGGGGATTTCTCCTGATCCCCCCATAATCCCAGGCACTCCGGAGCACTCCACCATGTCGTCCACCACCCAGTGCCACCACGATCAGGACGCCACGCACGCTGTCACCCCCGACACCGAGAAGGGAGACCTGCATACCGAAGAGGAAGAGCCACCAGGGACTAGGGGCCGTAGCACCGCCAGCGTGTGGGAGGGACCGACCTCCACCGTCAGAGACGGTAACCAATCGGACGCAACAGCAGGAGCACACCAGACCTGCGGGCCCACAGGGCCGGCCGGGCCCCGAGAGGCCCGTAAAGCTCCCGCCGTTGCGCTGCAGAAGACGCGTTGTTGGCGCCGCTGCCCCCTGTCCAAGCCGCCCTCCCTCTCCTACGTGCAGAAGGCAGCACCGCCGAGGATTCGGGCCGGCCCGCCTAAAACCCAGATGGGGCCCGGAGGGCCCCGATCTGGGCCGGGGGCGGCGTGCCGGTATAGCACCACGCCGGCCTCTGCCCCGCCGCCAAGGGGCGGCGCCGTCTTGCTCCGGCCACCCGGACCGACCCAGGGCCGTCCGGGGCCGCTGACCGCCGAAGAGCACCGCTGTGTCCCCACCGAGCCCGAGCCAGGCGATGGCAACTCGCGGGGAGAGACGGTCCCTCCGTCGCCGGCACCGCCCGGGCCTTGCCCGGCGGCTCCCGCCGGCGGCGGCAGGGAGGAGGAGAAGGGAAGGGGCGGGAGGAAGCAGGGCGGAGCCGCGCCGGTCGCCGCTCGGGGGCGACGCGGCGCGGAGCGTGGGGGGTTGGGAGTTTAATAGAAGATCACTTTTGCAGAGCCTCCGAGGCGGTGCTATTTGTAGCCGAAGGTTCGCGATGTGTGTCTCGGGCGGTAAGGCCATGTACAATGGAGGATGCTTAGAGGGGTGCTTGCCAAAATAAACCAAACTTTTTGTTAAGCACCAATGCTTATTTGTATAGGAAAAGTGCCTAGTTAGGCATCTACGTAGTGTAAATTAGCACCGGTGCTTAAAAGAAACGGTTTATATTTCTAAGCACCTCTCTTAGCATCTTGCATTGTACATACCCTTAGTGGGCTCGCCCGCCTGTGCCGCGGCTGCACACAAGCTCGGATGGCAGGTCTCGGTGAGGGTAAAAAAACACAAAACTGACCCTATATGCAAACGGTTTTGCTAATTCTCATGCGACTGAGAATTTCTTTAGCGCTCAATCGCTTCATCCACCGTTCATCGATGCGTCAAGATTCGTGCAAGCCTTCTTCTTCTTCCTCCCGTCCTTCTTCTTCCTCGCGATGGCGGCGGGGCCAAGCCGAGCCAGAGCCGCCGCAGCCGCGGCTGGCCGCGGTGGAGGCGGCGGAGGCGAGGAGCGAACTTAACTTGGGGGGTGCAGGGTGCGAGTCGCCGGCGCCGGAGAAGAAGGGGGCGGGGGGGTTAAAGGGAAGGTCGGGGAGGCGGCGGACCGGCGGAGGAGGAGATTGGGGCAGGGTGGGGCGGCGAGGCGTCGCGGCAGCGCGCCGGCCGCGGGCGGGGAGGACAGCGGTTAGGCCGTCGGTGGCTGCGGGGGAGGCAAGCTCGCCGGAGGTGGAGAAGAAACGCTGACGTCACTCGATTGAGAAATAATTTAGTTCTCAATCGATTGAGCGCTAGAGACACCCATATGCAAACTCTTCGGTACAAAATATCCCTTTTTTGAAAATATGTTCGAAACTAACCCTTTCAAATTTCAAATAACATGATTCTTTCTCACGTAGGTCATAAATTAAATTTTCTTTCCAATGCCACCAGTCTCATAACCGTTGGACAAGTAGAGAAAAGTTTGTGACTTATTTGCTTATATTGGTTTATTTTTTTTGTTTAAATGATTTCAGAAACAGGGTTGCAAACGAGGATTTATACCAAATCTATACAAGAGGAGTAACTTGCAGGGCCAGAAAATCACCCACTTTGACCATGCTTCACCCAGATTTTCAATATACATGCTTACAAGTTTCACGTTACTTTCTTAAAGTCAATTTAATACTTAGTATTGATCAAACAAACTTATATGCTATGATGGATGATGGTAACACTTTGTTATCTTAATCCTCGTTAATATTTTTTTTGAATTTTCCACCTCTATTACTCAGACACAAAGTAGTTGTTACAGCGTTCCTTACAATCCAATTGAACTGGTTCCAACACGCAGGGAGGAACCGCATTCAACAACACCCCATCAGTCCAACTAAAACGACCAAAACTAGCTAACCTATGAGCAACAAGGTTACAGTCGCGGTCCACTTTCTGAATTTTGACATCTGGGAGAAATTTGATAAGTTCCCTAGACTCATCTGTAATAAACGATATGAGCGATCTGCTTTCATCCCTCTTCAACATCTCCATAACAACTGTAGCGTTGTCGCTTTCGACAATGGTAGGGATAGAGCTTACTGGTATTGAAGCTTTAATACCTTCCCTCAAAGCAATTGCTTTAGCAATTTCAGCAGAGGCACAGGATGTGATTATGCCCCAGGTCGACATCATCACCTCCCCTTCGTGGTTCCTGAGCACCGCCCCCCAGGAGCCATTGTTTTTGTCATGTAAAAAACTGACGTCCACATTCAATTTTTGCCACCCCACATCTGGTTTCTTCCAGAATCCCGGAGGCTTCTTTGGCTTCTTAGGCAAACCATCATTTAACAGGTACAGAGGCTTCTTTCCTTTATAATCACACTCTAGTTCAGGGTCTTTTATCTGCAAGAAAGAAGACAAGTATGCTTGAATAAAGTTAGCTGATTGCCGTATCGAACATTTTCCATCGCCAAATATCGAGTTGTTCCTCATGTGCCATGCCCTCCACGACAGGAAGAGCAGTTTTGATTTCAAGTCATCATTACACTTGTTTAGTAGTAAAAACACCCAGTTCTCTCCGTTGTACTGGAGCTTATCTTCCGACGGTAGAGACCAAGTTTCGCTTAGGCATTGTCTGAGAGCTTTTGCCTTGGTACAAGAAATTACAGCATGGTGAGCAGTTTATGGTTCCATACCACAGATAGTACAAGTAGGGACGACCTCCATGTTCCTCCTATAGCGATGCACTTGAACACCTAGTGTATTAGAGGCCAACTTCCAACCGAAAATTTTGATTTTCGGTGGAAAATTTGCTTTCTAGATTGTGTTCCACAGAGACCTCTCCCCATCAGGTCTTGTGCTAGAGGCTGTTTGATTTTCTCTATTTCGAATTTGCATCCCAAGTCTATACGACACTCCTGACCGAGAATATGCCATTCTTCTCATGCGCCCAGGCAATGAGATCATCTCTTGGCTTAGAAGGTATGTCAATTCTAAGAATTTCATCAGCATCCGGAGCATAAAACAGAGATTTGACAGTTGCTTCCTTCCTAGTTCTTGAGTCTAGGTTTATCAAATCAGAAACCCATCTTAGGCGAAGATTATTTGCCTTTCCCAGGATTTTATGCCTTTATGGTTACCCCTGGGAATCCAATTGTCACGCCATATTCTGATTTTTGTGCATGTGCCAATCCTCCAAATGATGCCTTGTTTAAGTAACTCCAGTCCAAAGGAAACTCCCTGCCAACAAGGAGATACATTTGGCTGAAAACCGTGTCTGTTAGCTCCCCTGACGGGTAGTATTTTGACTTAAGAAGCCTTGCACACAAACTATCAGGGTACATAGGAGTCTCCAAGCTTGTCTCGCTAGCAAAGCCTGATTAAGAACTCTCAGATCTCTAAATCCAATTCCCCTTGATTTTTTGGCTTAGTCATTTTATCCCAAGCCATCCAGTGTGTTTTCCTGCGATCATTCTCATTCCCCACCAGAAATTTCTGATGATTTGTTCCATGTCATCACATAGCCCAGCTGAGAATTTGAAGACACTCATAGCGTAGTTTGAGATAGCCTGGGCCACAGATTTAATAAGAGCTTCTTTGGCCGCACCTGACATATATTTTTCATTCCAGTCAGAACACTTCTTCCTAAGTTTTTCCTTCGATGATTGTAATTTTCCCTCCTTCATTCTACCCTCAGGAATAGGAAGTCCTAGGTTTTTATCATCAAAATACATGGCTCCCGCTTTCAGAATGGAAGCCACTGTCTCACTGTCACCTTGTGAAACATTCTGGCCAAACATGATAGAGCATTTGGCTGGGCTTAACAGTTGACCAGTACCCCTCTCATAATTTCTAAGCACCTCATCCACTCGAGTGGCTTGCTCAGAATTTTCTTGAAAAAAATAAAAAGGCTATCATCTGCAAATAAGAGGTGAGATATGCCGGGCTTTTTCTGCATATTCTCAGGTCTTGCATCCTATTTGATTCAATTTGCCTATTGAGCGAAACTGAAAGGTTTTCCCCGACAAACAGGAAGAGATACGGTGACAAGGGGTCACCTTGTCGGAGACCTCTCGAAGGTTTGAAGCTCTCAAGTAGTTTCCCATTAAACCTGACTGAAAAAACGAACAGATTTAACGCATGCCATAACCCATTTTATCCAAGTCTCATCGAAGCCAAATTTCCTCAAAGTTTCTTCTAAGTATCTCTAGTCAACACGATCGTAGGCCTTCATGAGGTCAAGCTTGTAAGCACAAAACTTTCCTACATTTTTAGATCCACTTTGGATAGCATGCATACATTCAAACGCTATAATAGCGTTATCAGTGATCATACGCCCAGGAACGAAGGCACTTTGGGTCTCCAATATTATATCCTGCAGGAGTGGTCTCATCCTGTTCACTAGGCATTTCGCTACCACTTTGTATGTGACGTTGCAGAGGCTAATTGGCCGATAGTCTTTCCGTGTCATTGGGTTCTCAATTTTTGGAATCAGAACGATACTAGTATCATTTACACCTTCTGGCATGTTTCCGTCCTCAAAAAAATTACGGACAGCACGAATAATATCAAACTTGATAGTACCCCAATTTCTCTGGAAAAAAGCAGCCGGGAATCCGTCAGGCCCTGGGCTTTTGTGGGCCCAATTTGGAAAAGAGCAAAGCTGATCTCTTCATCTGTAAACGGAGCACATAAACCCTCATTTGTTTGCCTATCAATTTTCTGCTGGAAGTATTCAATGACCAGCTCTGGCTGCACAGAGTGATCGACGGTGTACAGCTCTTTGAAAAAACCAGTCGCACATAATCCTCGTTAATTTTAGTTGCTATATGCCACCAACCAGGTTATGTATATCTCTACTCAAATAAATGTTTCAAAAAACCTTCGGGGCCTGTGTTAACCAAGAATGTTTCTGAAAAGGGTGTGTTTGATGATAACATGTGAGCTCCTTAAAATTCTCAAACGCTTGTGCCTCACATGTGCATTTGAATTTTTAATAAACTAATATGGTCACAAATATTTCTAACAACGGAAACTATAGCGACACCTAATTGTGGTCGTTAATGACTTCAAACGACCAAAATTCGACGGTTAACGACCACATATTCCATTATTAAAAAAAATCCTAATAGTGTGGATGGTGGAGCTGCATGCCTCACCTCTCTAGGTGTGATATCCGCACACTGATCAAATTGGTCTCATGGGAGACATAGAAGCATAGCAACAGGGTAGTCTTTTACCATGTTGTCCTCAGCGCTTGCAATCGTGGGTAATAGGGGGTGGAAGTTGTGTTCCACTTAATCCAATATTTTCTTGTAGTCTTGTTTTACTCTATGTCCGTACCTTCTTGGTGTTGTTCTCGAATTGGATTGTTCATAGAGCACTAGTTTACCTGCTTAGTCTTAACATTTTTTTTTCTATTAGTGCTTGTGAACTCTTCTATCTATATTGTTCTATTCTTTGTGAGCATTTCATTTTTTTTCTACCTAGTATACATCTTTTTTTTACTCCTAGTAGTGAATCCTTCAATGTGCAATTTTAAGTTTCTTACGTAAAATCATTTTTACACTATCTAATGAAATATTTGATTAGTATTGCCATTTTTTAGAAAAGACACCCACAAACATCTTCTATCATAGTATCAACGGAAACAAAAGTCAGTACAAAGGAGGTACAAGTTGAGACACACAGCCGGAGTATAAAACCTGCACTGAAACTAGTAAAAACTAGGACACCTGGAAATGCCCTCGCCGATCATGTTTTTGAAAACCGCTATAGCCAGGGCCCTCGATAGCCATGTGCGAGATGTGCCCTCGCACAGGGCACCCAAATTGTTGGGCCCCCAATTGCCAAGCCCAACTATTCAGCAAGTTATCTATTTACGGCCCATCCTAGCAGCCCAATTAAGCGCGCGCATCTCCTGCAGGATCATTTTGAATTGGAAAATATAAGTTCATGATTTTGCTGGGCGATTTGATGCGGGTGGTTGTGTATTGATCAATGAAACCTCTAGAAAAAACAACTGATCAATCGATGAACTGAGTCTGGACTCCGAGCCCCGACCCTGCCGCCCCGGCGGCTGGCGGCTGACATTCTGACTCTCAACTAGAAAAGGCAGTTCTGAGTCAGCGGGCAAGAGGCAACGTACTGAGTCGGTTTTTGATAGAATTGAAGAGAACAACGGGGTGTCGGTTTTTGACAGACTTGCGGTGAACCATGGAGGATCGGCGGACTCTGCGAGGCAGAGCCGCCGGGATCAATGAATCTCCTAGGCCTAAACAGCCGTGGCTTGGGGTTGGGCGCGGCTGTGGGCGAGCTTAGAGACCTGATTAGGTCATACAATCCAGTGGTGGTGTTCTTGTGTGAGACTAAACAAAAGAGTAAATCGATGGAAAAGTTACAGTGGAGTTTAGGTTTCAGACATGGGGTTAATGTGGACGGAAAAGGGAAAGGTGGAGGTCTCGCTCTCTGGTGGAAGGATGGCATTGATGTTGATGTTAGGCCGTGGTGTCAGTATTACATCGATGCAAATATCACAACTGAACATGGTTCCTGGAGATTCACTGGAATCTACGGCGAACCTCGAGCTGATCAGAGGAGTAAGACATGGGAAGCTCTGAGGTACCTAAAGGCACAAGATGATTTGCCATGGATCTGTGCGGGTGACTTCAACGAGATTCTTAGGCAAGAGGAACAGCTTGGGTTAAATCAGCGTAGCGAGGCACAAATGGAGGCTTTTAGGAATTGTCTGACAACTGCCGTCTGATTGATTTGGGCTATACCGGGTATGATTATACTTGGGATAACAAGCGAGAGGGGGATGCAAATGTCCAGTGTCGTCTGGATCGTGCTGTCGCTACGGAACCCTTTCTCTCTTTATTTCCCTTGTCTTCTGTCCAGCATGTGGTCACTGAGGAATCCGACCATGCAGCTCTGCTCATTCTTGTGGCGATGATGACGGATGAGAGACAACGGCCTACGCAGCGTGGGTTTATGTTTGAAGAAATGTGGACCAAGCATGAGGCTTATGAGGAGATGATGATCACGACCTGGGAGAGTTGTGGTTCACCGCGTGGTGGTCTACGGGGGTTGTGGCAGAGGCTGCACAATGTTTCTGGCCAGATTAAGAAATGGAGTTATGTCACTTTCGGATCTATTCGTCAAGAAATTAAGAAGTTGCGATCCGAATTGGAAGAAGCTAAGAAGGCTGCGATGATCACGGGTTCCTCACTGGAGGTTCGAGTCGTGGAAGCAAAGCTGCATGACATTTTTGAGAAAGAAGAAACTATGTTCAGACAGAGATCAAGGGTTGAATGGCTCAAAGCGGGGGACCGGAATACAAAATTCTTCCAGAATCGTGCTACTCACAGGAGGAGAAAGAACACGATCAAATTTCTGAAGAATGATGCTGGTACCAAGTATGAGACTGACAAGGAAATGCGCGCTCTCGCGAGGTCGTTCTACAGTAATCTGTATGGGTCAGAGGGTGCTGCTCATTTGGATCGTATTCTGGGGCAGATTGGGGAGTTTGTCTCACCGGAGATGAACTCGAGCTATCCGCGCCCTTCCGGACTGCGAAATTGAGACGGCTTTGTTCCAGATGGGCCCGACCAAGTCCCCTGGGCCGGATTGGCTCCCAGCTCTATTCTATCAACGCCACTGGGCCATGATCAAAACAGAAGTTTGCGCCGCTGTTAGGGATTTCTTGGCGGGAAATGAAGCTCCAGAGGATTTCAACGACACAATTCTTGTTCTGATTCCAAAGGTTAATTCACCGGAAACCTTGGCTCAGTTCCGACCGATTAGCTTATGCAATGTGTTATACAAGCTCCTCTAGGTGTTGGCAAATCGACTCAAGAAAATCCTTCCTATACTGATCTCCGAGGAGCAAAGCGCATTTGTTCCTGGCAGGCTTATTACAGACAATGTCTTCGTGGCATATGAGTGTACACATGCTATTCGGACTCGTAAGAGGAAGACTCCTCTCTGTGCAGTCAAGTTGGACATGATGAAAGCATACGATAGGGTGGAGTGGATTTTCCTGGAGCAAATGATGCTAAAGATGGGTTTTGTACCGAGCTGGGTTAATATGATCATGAGATGTATAACCTCGGTTCGATATTCAGTGAAGTTGAATGGTGGCATGTCGAGTCCTTTCACTCCCTCTAGAGGGTTGCGTCAGGGTGACCCGATTTCTCCGTACTTATTTCTGTTCTGTGTGGAGGGCTTTTCGGCGCTGCTCAAGAAGGCACAACAAGATAATCTGATTAGAGGGGTGAAATTTGGGGCGGCTGGACACATGTAACCCACCTGCTCTTCGCCGATGACAGTATCTTGTTTGTAGAGGCTACGGTTGAGAGTATGCAGACCCTAAAAAGGATTTTACTAGACTATGAGTGCAGTTCTGGCCAAAAAGTAAACCTCTCTAAATCCTCAGTGTTTTTTGGTAATGGGGTGTCTGCTGAAGTCAAGGAGGACCGAAGCGCCAAATTGGTATAGCTTGCGAATCTCTCTCGGAAAAATACCTGGGACTGCCCACGGTAGTTGGTAAATCAAAAGATGGCTGCTTCAAGCATAATCGAGAGAGGGCGTGGAGCAAGGTCCAAGGGTTTAAAGGACAGGGCCTTTCTAAAGCCGGGAAAGGAGTGCTCATCACTTCGGTTATGCAGGCGGTATCAGCCTACAATATGAGCTGTTTTAAATTTTCAAAAAAGCTGTGCAAACAGCTGAGCTCGATTTCATCTCGGTTTTGGTGGGGCGACACAGATGGCAACCGGAAAGTTCATTGGGTTGCTTGGGAACGGATGTGTAGAAGGAAAGAAGAGGGTGGACTGGGTTTCAGAGATTATGAAGCTTTTAACCAGGCGTTGCTAGCAAAGCAGAGCTGGCGGATTCTAACTAACCCGGAATCACTATGTGCCAGGGTACTACGTGCAAGGTACTTCAAGAACGGTGACTTCCTGACAGCAGGATGCCCGAAGAGAGCGTCATACACCTGGCGAAGCATTGTCTTTGGCAGAGATCTCTTGAAGAAGGGGTTGGTTTGGCGCATTGGCGATGGCACTTGTATTCGGGTGAGACCGATAACTGGATCCCTAGGCTGGAGCGCAATTCCCTCTCGGTAGAAAGGCCAGGGACTGCCCTGAGCTTGTCCATGATTTTCTGTTAGCAGATGGAGGGGGATGGAACGAGCAGAAACTTCGACAGTTCTTCCATGACGGGGATGTCGAAGACATCTTAAAAACTGCGGTAGGCAGGGGGACGGCCGATTTGCATGCATGGAACTATACAAAGAATGGTATTTCTCGGTGAAATCGGCGTATCATCTTGCGATTCAGAAGAAGAAGCAGCAGGTGAATGCAGCGGAGAATTCGAGAACATGTGATGATCATAAGTACTGGCTTTCTCTGTGGGGTGCTGATGTTCCTCAAAAGATCAAGATCCATGTTTGGCGGTTGATTGAGAATGGCCTTGCGGTTGGTACCGAGCTCAAACATAAACATATAAGGACGGCGTTGTCTGTCTTGTGCGGCAGAGATGAGAGCTTGTATCACCGTTTCTGGGCTTGTCCCCACTCGATTGCAGCATGGGAGTACATGCGTGAATTAACTGGAGCAGAGTTTGAAGCTCTCCAGCCTGTCTGTTTGCTCACCGTGACCTGAAGCACTGGCTCTTGGATGGATTGGCAGGAATGATAATGATTCTGTCGTTTGGTTTATGCATCTGGTGTACAATCTTTGGCTGGCAAGAAATGATGTGAGGGAGTCGCTGAGAATTGAAGACCCGCTAGCCATTGCTCGGAGGTCTGTAGCAGCTGTTGAAGAGTGGTTGAACCTGAAGATTTCTTCCGCTCCCAAACCTGTGAATGCGAGGCAACACTGGTTACCTCCAGATCCGGGCTGGCATAAGGCGAATGCGGATGCTGCGTTTCGTTCGGAGAGCTGTGTAGGTGGGGGTGGTGTGGTCGTTCGTGATCACCATGGTGGCTTTCTCGCGGGAGAGTCCCATTTTTTTCCTCATGTCGCAGATGCTGAAAGGGCGGAGCTTCTAGCGTGCAGAAGGGCACTAATGCTGGCGAAGGAGTTGCGGGTATCTAAAGTGATTCTGGAGACGGATAATCAGAGTGCAGCAAGTAAGCTTTTGAAGGAGGACAAGGATCGATCGTCACACGGTCCGTTGGTAGAAGATATCAAGTCCATTCTCGGAAGCTTTGATGATTTCAAGGTCTTGGCGATTCGAAGATCGGCGAATGAAGCTGCTCATATCATGGCGAAGGAGGGCTGCGTGAATAAAGTGTGTAATGTGTGGAGGGAGGTACCTCCTCTGGTAGTTGTAAACAGACTAAGTTTGGACCTGGAGTTTGAGTAATAAAACGCAGCGCATTAAATCTCAAAAAAAAAAAAAAAACTAGAAAAGGTTAAAGCCTTCACACCATTCACCTATTTGTCGTCAGGAACAAAATCAGGCCATCAACTAACGACATCACATCAGTCTATTGCTTATTCAAGGTTTGGTCTTTTCCTTATTTTGTTACGGCTACCTTTATATTAATCTATTGGTTTAGAGCTATATTTTTACTACTGATTACATATTATAGTTCTTTAATTAAGCAAAATTACGCTTTTATTTGTATTTTTTTTCAAATTTTGGGCCCCCATTTTACATATTCTCTGGGCCCCAAATTTCTGGGAACAACCTGGCAATAGCCCCTCGCCTCGAACAATGGCGGAGTTAGGATTTGTGATGAGTGGAGGCAAACATATGAGGTGTAAACAAAATTTAGCTACAAAAGCAAAATATTCAACAAATGAGGTCTAGAATTTTCGTAATTCATGAAGTACAATTACCAACAACATGAAAAAAAGGGAGTTGTCAAAAAACATGAAAAAAATAAAGATGACATAGAAACCACTAACATCGACTCCTTGACTCGTGACACTTAGGCTGCTCAATTGGCTCCCACCATGTGGTTTTAACATTGGAATCGAAAATTAAAATCAATAACAAAGAGGAAAAGTGAAATTGAAAACCGGCTAGGCAGGTAGTTACATATTGTATATAAATATAGATGAGATGATAGATCTGAATTTGAGATGAAATATTGTTGCACCCAGAGGGCATCTATGAACCCAATTTTGCATTTTCATGGTTAGCACATGAGGTGCATTAAGATACGTGTGTTAGATGTGCGTCATGCTGCATGAAGGTACAACTAAACATTCACATGTGCTTCACCGGCATACAAATGACTATTTTAGTGGATCCCAATCCCTATTTTAGGTGTTCATCGCCGTCGAGCGGCGCTCGGAGTCAGCTGAGTGCCAGAGTCAGAGTGAGCGGCACGCCGATGGAGTGAGCTGCTCAATATGCGCGCGTCGGCGGATGAGGAGGCGCGGCGCGGCAGTGGAGCGAGCTATGGGTGATCGGGAGAACGTCGAACAGAAAGGAGGGCTAGGTCAGGTTGGGGGAATACTGTACATCGCCTTCAGGCGGCGCTTCGCGCTAGTGCCGCCTGAAGTGCGCCCGATAATGGACCAGCCCATTCGGTGAGTCTTCCCTTTTTCTTTTTATTTTATGTTTTTTCATTTCATTTTTTGCTTCTTTCTTTATTTTTATGTACCTTTTATTTTCTATTTTTTTATTTTCACTTTTTTGAATTTTTCAAAATTGTTCTGCTTTGAAAAATGTTTAAATTTTGAAAAATGTTTAGATTTTTTCAAATTCGAAATTTGTTCATATTCAAATTATTTTAAAATTTAAAAAATTCTGATTAGATAAGATTCACATTCAAAAATTGCGGAAATCCAAAAATTGTTCACATTAAAAAAAATCAAAAATTGTTCATATTAAAATTATTCAAATTCAAAAAATATTTAGATTCAAAAAATGTTCAGATTCAAAATTTATCCACATTCGTAAAATGTTGAACATTTATAATTTTGAAAACATTTCCTAATCATAAAAACTGGAAAATAAAAAAGAAAAGAAAAAGGAAAAAATAAACAGAGAATAAAACGAAAAAGAAACAGAGAAGAACAAAAAACAAACAGATATAGGAAACTTCGCTGAAATGGGCCGGCACATCATCGAAGCGCTTCAGGCGGTGCAACAGTTTTGCGCCGCTAACGGGCGATATATAGGATTTGTTGTCGGGTTGCTTGTTTCTGCAAAGAAAAGGGGCTTAGCTAGGATGGGCTTTTCCGCATGGGCCAAAGTAAGGACTTTTTTCGTCTGGTACAGTACCTCTTCGTCAAATCTGAAGGAGACTGCTCCATTTGCGTCAGGTTGTATTCTCAAAAAAAAAATTGCGTCAGGTTGTTTTCAAAAAAAAAAAGTCATCAGGTTGAGCTGAAGATGCTAATATACATTTTTACAAACGTTACTGTCCAGCTGATCAGATTGAATACGACCAAATTTTTATCATGGATTCGAGAGTGAGATGTGAAGCGATATTGGATCATTCATCTACATAATACATCAAAATAGCATATGTGTCCCTCTAGTATAAACAAACTATTCGACTGCAATCATCACATTTGTTCATGATGGGAGAATGCCCAACCAGGTAGGTCCAGAATCACGAGTCGGACCACAAAACCGGCTGGTTCAGAGCCCACTCGAAGGACATCTTCCAGGTACGGGTCCATCAAGGAACCGATGGGCCGGCTTGGGAGGACACGGAGTTGATCTCTGACTCGGATAAAAAGATATGCACTACGAAGATTACGCTTCAAATAGCCGTGATTGTAGCGAGTAGGTGTCAACCTACTAAACCGACCAGGCGAAACCCTAGAGGACAGAAACCCGCCGCCGGAGCTCTGCTACGCTCTGGTGCGCACGTCATTGGTATCCATTGTACACCCTATCAGATCAATACAACCAGGCCGGAGTAAATCTATACCTCGCTACGAGAGACCGAACCTAGGTAAACTCTGTGTGCGAAACTCCGTGATTTATAAGTCGCATTGTTCCACACCGATGATAGGCCACCTATGACACATCTGCCGTGACAATCATGACAGTTCGGAACATATATCTATTTTTCAATAGAAAATTATTTAACTTCAAATTTTTAGCGTTCGACGGCCGGGTAGCAGCTAGCATGGATCTTTGGTAAGGTGGCCCTGTGCGCGACATCTTTGCACGTGCGACCATCAAGCTAGTACAGTCATGCGTACTGTGCTGCAAGCCCGCCAGGAGCCCACGACATCGATGATACACATCCATGCGGCCATGCCAAAGCAGCACTATCCGGCTATTTGGGTTGATGTTTCTACCTCTACCTGGATAAATTTGATGCGTCCATCATAAACAATATGAGCGGTCGTGTCACACCCCTCACATTCCGGGAATCACAATCCACAGACCCAACGATGAATGATCGATGTTACCGAAAAGCTAACAGGCATAAATGTACTGACAGTCTACTGTGAGCAGCAAAACAATACAGGTATGATATGACTTTAAAGCCAGCAAAAGTGTAGCTGGGATCCTAGGACCATCAATGAAATCTACCGTTTCTACAGTAAGTTTTTCACCTCGCTCCCGTACCTGAAAACTGAAAACTTGTTTAAAATCAAAAAGGAGAGATAGATAGACATGGACCAAGCCGTGTAGTGCCTCCGACTCCAAAAACATAAAGATGGAAAATGGGATCCCAACGGCCAGGTCGGGGTGGTTAAGACCGTGCAGAAAACGCAACCAGCAAACGGAGCATTTGCATATGTGTTTCATTACCTCCGAGCTGACCAGATTCCATTGCATGCGGATGCGATGGTGATGGTCCCTCCCGCGTAGTACAATGCCATGGACCAGGAGATGGCGCAGCAGCCTGTTTTGGCCGGCCGGGCAGAACCACCGTGTACGCCATTATCCCAGAGGAAGGACCATCTTTGTTTTGGTTTCTCCTCATTATTAGTTCGCGCTCGATCCATCGATCCATCGACTACAGAGGTAAGTGTAAGTGCAGAGTGTTGTTCACGGGCTCAACCCCTGCATGCAGACGTTTTGTATCTGCTAGCTACTGCTCTGCCTCTATATATGCACATCGATAAGGTTATGACTTTTTGTGGCAAACACTTATTTCAGTAGAGGATTCAGCGCTCCTATCGATCCGAGTCTGCTTGTTTGGAATGCCTGCTACATTTAGTTATTTTCTACTCGCGCGTGCAACACTATTGCATGTCTGCATCGCGAGAGAGCTCACATCGCAAGAGGACCGATAGACGCAATAGCTAACGCAATAGCCGTCGTGCTAACTTTGCAGATGCCAGCCTAAGACGGGAAGGCACATTCTGTTCGAGTGCCGCTACTCCAAGAGGATCTGGTCTGAAGCTTCGGCGTGGCTTCACTGCCCCTCCATAATCCAAAGCCTCCAATCTATCAAGCCCACTATGCTTGACTACTGGAAGGAGCTTGCCTCCCTACCCTCCCCATCTCGCAAAGGAATGCAGACGGCCATCATCCTCATCACTTGGGAGATTTAGAAGGAACGAAATGCGAGGGTCTTCAACAACAAGTTCAATATGCCCTCGGCACTCTTTCAGCACATCAAGAGCGAAAGCAAGAACTGGATCCTGGCGGGCGCGAAAAAGTTAGCAGAAATCACCGGGGTTAAGCGATATGTAATCTTGGGTCTCGGCCTTGTTTTTTTAGGACTTGGCTTTGTGCTTGTCTTTGCTCCTTCTATATCAATATAAAAGGCAAAACTTTTGCCTTGTTTCTAACGGAAAGAGCAAATGGAGGCCGAGATACATGTAACTTATTTTTTCGAAAATCATATTTCAAAGATTAAAAAATATCAAGAAAAATCATGGATGTAGATAATATTGTATTTTACCAGCGTGCAGAATATCAACCCAAAACAACACATACTCTGAGCTACACGAAAATAACAAAATCTAACAGATTTTAAATAGTTCATACTTTGGACTGTTAACTACTCACTCCATTCCTAAAATGTAATCCTTTTTAGCAATTTCTGGCTCCAATGCTTTATACATGTTTTAATGCAAGATGCCAGGAGACTGCTACGGGAGGCACGTCGTGGCCACGCCCGGATCCCTCCTCCCGATTCAGTCCAACGCCGCTTGGTAGAGATCGCACATGCCGGTGGCGGCGAAGGCCCATAAATGGTGAGCCGCCAAGAGAACGGCTTTATTGGAGGGCACAACGCCACCACCATGGGCCATCGACCTCCTCCGACGACGACGGCGTGGGTGCGTCTAGACTCGCCTCGGGCGACCCAGGAGGCTACAGTTTTGTACATGCTAAAAAAGTAAACTACTGTGTTTTCAGCCCCTCGACAAAAACAACTACTCCCACCGATTGGAATGGTTGACATAAATTTGTGAAAATTCATATGTATCTCCACAATGAAATATGTCTAGATATATCTGTATGAAGATAAATCTGTGCCAATCATCTTTTCAATCGGAGGGAGTACACTTCATAGGTAATGAAAACTGTAGTAGTCAATCTGGCCACTCTACCTAGCTGACAAACCACGGTCCACATGCATAGACACACAATCAATCGTGGCAAGCGGACAAAATGCAGACAATCAAATCACCCTCCAGTGGTCCTGGCGAGCACGAAAAGGAGCGCCGCCGCCGCCGAGCGCGAGACACATGCCGCGCTTCCGGCACCACCCCCGCCGTGCCGTAGAACAGACACCGACCCCAATCCCAAATCCGGCGGGCTCGGTGCTAGCTGCTGCGGACAAAACCACGCCTTGGACGCAGCAACAGCGGCCAGCCCTAGCGACAGTAGCAGGTGGGACCCGCTGCGAGAACTGATTAGTCGATGGATCGGATTTATTAGTGGGTCGCAGGGTTAGATCTTGATTAATGGGCGTGGGCACGTTTTTGGAGCGGTGCAGAGGCAGCGTTCATTGTCAGCTTCTCCTGCTATACTTCCATCGATCTATTCTCCGAACGGTGTGGTGACAAAGTCGCACCTTCCTTCTCGTCATTTTTAAATAATACTCTGTCGAATCTTCATCTTCGTTTCCCACTGAACCATTATTTTCAAAATCGAGTTAAGCGTGTTTTGGACTGCCACTTTTTTTTTCGATTGTCAGGAGATGTGTGCATGGAAAGGACATCGGTTGCGAGTCCAAGGACTAGTCCCAGCCTCCGAAGCTCCCAAGGACAAAAAGGCCCAATAATTAACCAAACCATCCTCGTAATTCAACAACAGGGACACCCTTGATTATCGTGCCACCAAAGCAACACCTCGAATTCAGTGGGTGCCCGGAAGAAAATCTCGATCTCGTCTCCGGTCCGCAGCTCGATCCACCCACGACGGCAATACCGCGACGGCAGTTATTACGACGTTACGCCGAGGGGTACCCTTCATGGCGTCAAGTACTACTACTCCGCCTAGCTCTCACAAGAGCCCATCCATGTCTATGCACTTCCCTTCCCTGCCTGCTCGTTCAAACTGGAGAAAAACTGGTAAGCGCCCACGTGTGGTGGAGTTATTTACGGGACTGCCACTATTGCCGTTGCGCTGCTCGCGTGGCGCCTCGCGGGAAGCGGGTGATTATGGTTTAATTAAAGGGAACCTAATGCATCTCCACCGGCACCATCCAAACGATCACAAAAGGCCCATTGTAGGGTTCGGACCCTAAAATCGGCCACCAGCGGCACCTCTCAAAGGGTCGGACCGAGCGAAATCGTGTCCGACAACCCGAGAGGGCCTCCAAGGGTGCCGGACATGGGACGGACACGGCCTCTGACAGGGGTGGCCCACCCGTCATACACACAGCGTCGGCACTCATGTTAGTTAGGGCTGTGCAGGAGGCGTTCCGCTCGATTTTAATGGCGAGGCGACGAGACGGCGACACGCCTGTCAGCACGCGTCTCAATAACGCCGTGTCCGTTCCCCTGGCGGGCGCAGAGCGAAGCGACGTGTCGCAATAACGCAGCGCCCGTTTCCATATGGCAGACGGAAGCGACGCCTCGAGCCGCAGCGTCCACGTGTTGACGTCGCTGCAGCTTCCAGCGGTGGCGCCCTACACACGTGTCGTCGGCGTCAATGTGTGGTCAGGCGAACCGGTGCTCGCCGTTAATGTAGGCCACCCAACCCCGCTCCTCCGGTCGCCTTTAAAACGTGGCGCGTCGCGGCCCTCCTCTTCCCACACCACCACTTCTCCCTCTCCCAACCCCGCCACCAGCAGCAGATCGGCCACAAAGCATGGCGGGCAGCCGCGAGACGCCGGAGGAGCGCGAGCTTCGGCGTCATCGCGACTTCCTCTCGGCGTAACGTGCTCGCCGCTGCAACGAGCGCCGCGGCCAGCAACGCCGCGAGCAGCTGAAGGAACGACGCCGCCGCAACGAGGAGGCGGAGATGGCCAAGGAGTTTGGACGCGAGATGTGGCGCGAGGAGGCAGCCAGCGCGCCGACGTACGTGCTGTCGCTGGAGACCGCGCGGCTGTGCAGCCGCCACAGTGTGCCGGTGGAGGACTACGCCACCCTACCGGAGGGGTAGGCTAGGAACGCCGTCAATGTGCTGGTGGCGCCGCGTCTCAGTCGGCATGAGCGCGTCGACTTCATCAAACGGAAGTGGATGGAGATTCCGTACGAGCAAAAGCTCGACCCCAAGTACTCCATCTCGGCACCCTACTGGCACGCCGTGGTGGACGCGGAGGACGAGGCGCGTCTCAGCGGTGTCTTCCTCCCTACTGACGCGCAGGAGCCAACGCCGAAGTTGTCTGCTTCGGACGACGAGCGTGCCGCTCTGACAGTGAGGACGACGACGACCCCGAGCTGCCCGATCTCCGGTACCACAGGCCGACGCATCTTGGTCAGCAGTGTCACGGTCACCGGAGAAGGGGGCGGAGAAGGGGGCGCAGGATCAAGCCGACGAGGCTTCCGATCAGGCGTGCCGCGACATGCAACAGCAGTAGATAAATCTCACCACGCGCCAGCCGCGAAACCAGAAGCTTCAGCCTCAGCCGAGGCTACGTTTCTAAAGGCCGTTGCTGACGGCAATAGCAGATGAAACTTCCGGCGCCGGATCATCGAGTCATGCAAGTCTATTGATGATTCCGGCGCTGGTTCGCATCTTCTTCGCCGGCGCTAGGCCATGGAAGCGTCATCTTTCTCGACGCCGGCGCGTGTAGTGATTGGCTAGACGCTGTAGCGTGTAGCCGGTAACGGCGTTGTTTTAGTTTAGTTTGTTAAATCTCGTTTAAATTCCGCCGAAATTGTTTATCAACGAATGTTTAAAACAAATTGGAGTGCCTGTTTGGTGGCGCCGCTGTGGGCAGCCTCCAAAATTTGGATGGACATGTGTCCGACACCCCCAATTGGGCCTCAACTGGAGGGTGTCCAGTGGCGGACCCAGGAATCTGTTGAAGCCTGGGCGCGCGGTAGTGCAACTAAGAAAATTTCTCTGACAAATGTAGTAATATGGAGCAAATATTGTGTTCAATAGTTTTTACGCGGAAACACGAATATAATACATTACACTTGCCCCCGCGTCGTCTCCCCGAGTCGGGCGGAACCCTAGGTTCCCTGCCGCCGCCACCCTCCTACCTCCTCCACCCCCTCACCGCCGACCGGATGAGGCTTGCCAGGCACAACCTCCAAATGCACCCACAAAGAGACTTCAAGAATAAAAACAAAGATGGATTAGTAAATCATTGGAACATGCGTTTAAATATTTTTTCCTATTTTTATATTTAATGAGCTAAATTGCATCATTGATTTCATGTGCACTGTCGCTTGCTCTCACCTGCGAGTGTACACGGTGAACTTAACTCTCACCTCCGAGCTAAAAAGTTAAAACACGAAAATTGTGGCAAACAGCAAGAACGATCTATTCTTCAAAAGAAAATTTTAAACGGTTGACCGAGTGCGACGAATTTGACAAAAGTCGTCTAAAAATGGTGTAAACTTCGATCCAAAATTAAGACGTTACAGTGGACGAAATTCAAAACCGATCACGGGAATGAAATCTACTCGTCGACGCACATATCTTTTATGTATATTTTATCTCAAAACTTAGCACGATTGTGTAGATCATTACGGATTAGGTGAAACAAGTTCAATAGATGCGAGGGGAAGGCAACAGAGTTTAGCACGAGGACAAGGACCGATTCCATCTAGGCTCAGGACTGGATCGGCTGCTGGTCTGCTGCGCGTGCGAGTGCGGTAATGCGAGGCACGCCCTACCGCCCAGGCCCAATGCCCACCAGGCCACCACGCTGAGGAACCTTTTTCTTTTTACACACCTGCAGTTTTGCCCCCGGCCGATCGGGGATTTGCTAGCTGAAGCTCACGCTGGGCGTTCGGGTAACCCGAAAAATTCGGGTCGGGTTTTTCGGGTTTTTAGAAAATCGGGTAACATAAAATGAAACCCGAAGCATGGGTATAAATTCAAAGACCCGACAGTTCGGGTGCCCGACATTTCGGGTTCGGGTTCGGGTTTTCCCGATTAACCCGAACAGAAGCAGCGCTGTATGGGGAAGAGCAGCTAGAGGAAGACGGCCGACGACCTGGGTACGAGGAAAGTTGCAGGCGCGGTGGTGCCACTCTGTCCATGGCTCTGGCCTCCGCAAGGACGGTGCCGTCGAGGGCCGGGACGGAGATGTTGGCCGTGCGGGCGTCGCGGCACGGCGTGCCCCCCGGCGTGAGCCAGCCGGTCGTGCTGCCCCTTGCTGCTATGAGGCTATGGCGGCAGGGAAGGAGAGGCCGGTCGGCCGCGTCGCGTGATGGAGCGGCGCTGCGGCGGCTGGGGACGGGAAGATGGCGGCGCGGAGAGTAGCTGTTGTGCCTCTGCCGCTCTGCGCATGCGTGGGGAAGATGGCGGCGCGGAGTGAGCCTTAGCGTCGCATGCGTGGAGTTGAGGAGCGAGAGCGAATGCCTGGATGGCTGGATGAGTGGATGGGATCGTGCTGGATGGCTGGGTGGGATTAGGTTTACGTGGCTAGCTCGCTTGGGCCTTGGTGGTCACTGGAGATTTTCTGTTGGGCCTCGACTTGGAAGTTGGGCTGGGCCTCGCTATAATCAGTTTTTTTGTACTGGGCTTTCTGTATTTCGGGTAGTTCGGGTAATTCGGGTTCCGTGACTTCTTACCCGTATTTCCCGAACTAAATTCGGGTTTTCACATCTGCTACCCGTTGCAGCGTTCGGGTTGGTCGGGTTCGGGTAGATCGGGTTCGGGTTTTTTGGCTTCGGGCTTCGGGTATCGGGTTTTATGCCCACCGTGAGCTGCGTCCACCCATGAGGGTGTCGGACACCGATTTGGAATCCCGGTGGAGATGCTCTAATGTCATGGGCGCTTTGGCTAGATGTTTCTCACGAGCAGGAACAGTGCTATGCTAATATGCTATGCTATCATGGCGCTTGTGCACCCAACCGGATATATATGGGGAAGCAGCCAGCGGTACGTGTCCGTCGTGTCGTGTCTGCGCATCCTATTTTTGAGACTCTGCTTGCTCTCCTCGTCAGCCAAAGAGAAAAGCCAAAATGAAAAAGTGAGCATAAGCTGACTCACTCCCTAGAGTCAGACCTGTACTTTTTGGACAGATTTGATTCATCTTTTGTCTCTTGCTCCTCCTTGGTTTTCACTTGCGTCATCATGTTTTTAGAGCATCTCAGTCGGAGACCCAAAATCGGTCCCACAGTGACCGGACAGCCCCTATAATCTGTGCTCTACAATCATGAACCTTATATTTCTGTCCCCAATCCATGCATTACATGCAGCTACGTTTGTTGCATACGTAAATCTATCTAGTGCACAAAGATATACCATACATAGCAAATATAATTATAACTAAAATAGCTATAGCTCCTAATGCATAATGGAGATGCATCTCCTTCTCGATAGCATGTTTTTTGAACTTCTTCATCTTTGTACGACTTGCATCCATCTTGTTTTTGTAATCATCGACGATATCCGCGAGATGCAACTCCATATTCATCTTCTCTTGTTCTATCTTTTTCTTCTCATGTTCTATCTTTTTCTTTTCTTCTTCCATCTTCTTCTTCTCCTCTTCCATCCTCTTTGTTTTCTCCTCCAACTTCCGGTTAGCGCCGTGAACTTATTCAAGCTTTTCTTCAATCTTTGTCTTTTCCTCAATTGTGAAGTTCAAATCCTCCAATATACACATCTTGCCTCGTAGGGAGGCGTTCAACTCGGATATCACTCCACGGACATTGCAGCTACATGTTTTTGAATCCTACAATTCAAAAAATTCTAACTCAAAACCACCACATTGCACAAGATTGGGGAAAACACAAAATGTGAGCTCAACCAAGGACATACCGAGTCGGAGGAGCTGTCCTCCTCGTATAGAGGGTAGGAGCCTGCGGAGTCCTCGTTCGTGACCATGTTGTCCTAGACCGGATTGGACCATGATGTAGAGGTCGGCTGTGGGGTGAGATTGGGTTCCGACGAACTTACAGATCGGGAAGCCGGGCGGGATGAGAAGCCGTGGGAAATCGAGTGGTAAAGGTGCGTCGGTCGTTGGATTGACGGGGGCGGCGGCGGAAATCGCTCGCTGCAAACGCGGTCGGATCCGTCGCAAATCCGCCCAAATCCGTTGCAATGCAGCCGCAAGAGCTCTGCAAAACTGGTTGGGGAAGGTTCGCGAGCAAGTGCGGCGGCGGGGGTGCTGGCGAGCGAAGACGATGGGCGGCGGCGCCGGAGCTTGGCAAAAGGGCGGAGCAAGGAGAAGGAGTGTGAGAAATATCTACTGCCGGTCGAGGGTTCCGTCGGATTTATGGTGGAAAAGGGTAGGTCCGCCCTGTCAGCGACCACGGGGCGGACACGTCTGGGCGGCCCCAAACCGCCCTACATATGGGCTGGGTTTGGGGTGTACCGGACCGCCCAGTCGTTTGGGATGGCTATGGGGGCCTCGATTGGGTGCCGGTTTTTGGCCCAAAGGCTGTCCGGACGGACCGCTCGGACGTTTGGGCGGTCTTTGGGGGCCTCGGTTGGAGATGCTCTTACCGCTCTATTCTTGCATTTGCATTCTTGGGTTGGGACAATCTGATGGAGTGCCGGTGTTTAGGGGCATGTTTGATTCGTATGATAGGAAAGATGTAGGAATATGAAAAGCATAGGATTGTCATGTCGTGTACACTTCAATCCTATAAGATTTGGTTTGTACCAAAATTTGTTTGATTCCATCAAAGGAATTGTAAAAGGAGTTTGGAGTGGATGTTAGAATTCCTATAGGAAGTAGTACAAAATATTCCTTAGGAAAAGTTCCTATAGGATCTAATCCTACAAATCAAACAAGCAAGAAAGGAAATTTTCCTATAGGATTGAATCCTATAATAATCCTATGCAATTCCTTTGATTCAAACATGCTCGATGATTTAAACAAAATACATGATGCAAACCGATTGTATAACTTAGGGCAACTCTAACGCATCGAAAACATTTGGTCCGCGTCTGTTGCTTCCCGCTTGGATAGAACCGCAGCACAACGCGGTACACATCATTTTAGCCAGTCGTCCGTTTTCTGTCCGTTTCGTGTCCATTTGGACTTATTCCCGGACCAAATTAGGGCCAGATTTGCGTTCCCACGGCTTGGCGATGGCACAACCGCCCATCGTCATCCCTGCCGAAGCACCGACTCTTGCCCGGCAGCACCAGCAACGACGCAAGAGGAGGATGAGGACGACAACAACGACCGGCCAGAACCGCAATAGGAGGGCATGTAACGGCTCTTGAGGCTTCCTTACGGTACCGCTAGATCAAACCTCACCACACTCCGGCAAGGGCAGTGATTGGCTGCAGCCGTCGCCACCTCCGACGACACTTCCGACGACGAGACCGACGTGGGCGGCGAACCAGCAACATCCAAGGTCCCCACGGCCGTCACCGGATGGGCCGGTAGCTCTAGGACTGGATCAAGGATTTAGTTTAAATTTCGTTTCAGATTATTAAATATCATTTGTCAAATTTCGTATAAATTTGTTAAATGTCCTTCAAAATTCAATGAAAAATCATTGGTTCGTTTATATTCAAGTTTCAAACAAGTTTTGGAAAAACCTATTGGGGTGCCGGTGGGGGCAGCCGCTCCCAATAACACTTGTCCGGCATACTTGCAGGACGCTCTCTTGGAAGCGCCGATTGAGATGGAAAATGCATAGCTGAACACAGGGGCAGCTGCCCTGTTTCCAAAAACACATTTCTAAATGTAAATAAATTCTGTAATAAATTTACATGCCTACATCTCCACTTTCTATCTTCCAAAGTTTCGCGCGAAAATGAATTTTTTTATTGCCTATATAAAAAAGACAAAAATGAGTCTCCTAAAAAGTTTTTTTCAGCACCAAAAATTGTCTTTTTTCCTGAGGAAATATTAAAGGTCATCTTTTAGCGAAACTTTTTGTCGTGCCTATATATTGCCGAGATGTACGCACAAATATTTTTTCCGGAAGTTTTGACACTTAAAAACGTATTTAAAATGCATTTTTTTTAAACTGGTGCAAATGCCCTAGGTTCAGATAGTGCACTCTCCGGTTGAGATGCTCTTTAGCGGTCGAATGGGGCTAACATGGAGCACCAGAGGATGCCCCTACCAGGGAGGTTGCTGATGTTGTATTGTGTCAGAAGTTTCAAAAAAAAAAAAAAGATGGCTCTTCAGCCTGATGGAGACATGTCTACAAAGTGCTGGAACAGCCGTACAGTACATTTTAGACAACAAACCTACCAAGATTCACACATGGAGGGTGAATTGCATGTACCTACAAATCTAACAATGGATCATCGCACCACTGAATTGTCTGCGAGCGTACCACTTGGCTGGGGGACATGGACATTTGCATTCACAGGACAACCGGAGCTCATCATATTTTTTTGTACACAGTACAAATACGGACATACTAATTGTTTGTTGGCTTGCGACATAATTGGCCAAACTGTTCGTTACAATCATCACGCACGGTACGCGGCTCTTTATGCTCAGTTAAGTAATTTCCCGGTGCATTCCTATCATCTGAAAACATCTCACTAGAATTTCTTTACATCGTTTGTTCTCACTAGAATTTCTTTACCTCGTTTGTTTCTTCGCAAAAGACCGCGTAACCACTGGCGGAGCTATAGGTAAGTCAGGGGGGGGGGGGCACCGCCCCCCCAGATTTTGGAGAATCAGTGAAGAAAAAAATATTTAGGGACTTGGATGAATGGAAATAGAGTCTTTTGACCCCCCAACTATGCAAGTATTCTGTTTTGCCCCCCAGCCATTATCTCCAAGCTCCGCCACTGCGCGTAACCATTCGCCCGAGAGAGTCTGCGAGGGCGATTAGGGATCCTACACCTCCTGTTGGCGCCGCCGTCGCTCTGCCTCGCTCCTGTGGCCTTCGGGCCATGGAGGTGGGGCGAATCTCGGCCCCCGTCAGCGGGAGGGTTTCGTTCCTCTGATTTTAGGGTTAAGGTTTGGTGGGGCGGCGACGCCTCCTCCAACAAAGTCTTCCCGGGTTCCGCCCCATCTCGATGGTGACGTCGAGAAGTTTGTGAGAGTTGCGTGGTTCTCGAAGACTTCTTCTGGCGGTGGCGTTTTTTGGATCGTCTTTGATCTTCATCGGTGGTTCATCCTTCTTCTTCTGCTCCGGTACGGATGTGATCTTTTTGACCCGTTCGGTGACTTCTCGTCCGCTACCAACAACGTCAAGCCAACTCTGAGAGGAGCGGCAGCGGCGGCGTGCTGTCGACACGGTCTGAAGGTTGAAGACGAAGGGCATATCAAGAATCTTGTTGTAATTTTTATTTTTGTTAACATATTTTGTACTATTAGGTGTTTCTTTTAATGTCAGGTTTCTATACGCAAAAAAGAAAGAAACGCCCAAGACAGTAAAACGTGTTTCATGTGAAAACATCAGCTAGCAAAGACCAACAGTGGACAGTAATTACAGCAGTAGCGCTATCGCCTAGTCGTTCGTGTCACTATTTTTTTTACCAGTTTTGTATTAACCCACTGGGATGCACACTGACCAGGACCACAGGCTAAAACCACTCCACTCATTGACACCACTAGGCTCTCCTGCTATCACCGTGGACAGTACACGTAAACACAAAATCGGACAAGACCTAGACAAGGAGTAGCCCCATCATGACGCTGATACTGCAT
Source organism: Poa pratensis (assembly GCA_947311845.1). NCBI lineage: Eukaryota > Viridiplantae > Streptophyta > Magnoliopsida > Poales > Poaceae > Poa > Poa pratensis. The sequence continues at coordinate 52,623,429 of CAMZMU010000042.1, read as the reverse complement.
CGGATGGAAAGCCTGTAAAAAGGCTGAGAAATTTTTGGCCGAACAGCAACGAAGATCAGATCAACCCTGGTGGCTGTGGGGGGGGGGGGGGGGGGGGGGCAGTGGCGGACCCAAGAATTTATCGAAGCCTGGGCGCGCTACAGTGCAACCAATTTTTTCGGACAAATTTAGAAAATATGGAGGAAATATTGTGACCGAAATAGTTTTGGTGCGAAAACAGGAATATTTCATTACACGCTCAGGCCAACTACAACGCGCCGACCTAGACGGACCACCCTTGTCCACGTGCTCGCTCGTGTGACGACGCAACACCCATTTGGGATTTTTTTTTAAGTTCATACATTGATAGCAGGCCAAAAGACCGTCCGATTACAGAGACAGAGGAAATGTGTCGGCACATAGGAGTTTCCCTCACAACACATTCCAATATTCACAAGTTCACAACACATTAAAATGCTCACATTTGCTAAAATTATATACATAGAAATTAAGAAGAACTCCCAAGAGACTAACTATAGTCGACGAAATTTGAAAGCGATCATGGGAATGGAATCTACTCGTCAATGAACATATATTTCATGTAGATTTTATTTCAAATCAAAACATGGATGTCTAAATTAAAGAGGATGGAGTCTAAGTGAGGTGTGGGACCTAAAGCAACTTACTCTGGTCGAGAACTTTGTGCTGGGCTGGGAACGGAAACAAAGGAATGGATCGATTCGCTACTAGCTAGTCGATATTTGCCCTCTAGTTTCCAGGACGAGGCAGAGACACACAGCCCAACTACACAAGTCCATGGCTTGAAGGCCCACCAAGCTAATTAGTCTATCATTTTGCCCCTGATCAGATGGATTTGGTTCGTACAATCGCCGTCGCTTACGAAGCAAATCGCGAGCGAAGCCCGGGCAAGCGCCCGGGCAGCCGGGACGCTGGGTCCGCCCATGGGGGGGGGGGGGGGGGAGACAGGGATCCAGTGCTTTCTTCTATAAAGATAAGGTATGCCACTTTGGCATACTCTAGCGGCGGGGGGGGGGGGGGGGGGGGGGCAGGGATCCAGTGCCTTGCTGTGGACGAGGCACAGCGTGCCTTGCGACCTAATATCCACCGTCTAAACGAATCGAGTGGCTACCAGCAGTTCAACGCCAAACGACGCCTCTTCGTCCTCACGCACTCAGGGCAGGAGCATGGGCAGGGAAAACAGCTTCGCTACAGTCTCGCGTGGAGCTTTGCCGGTCCGGCCGCCACCGATGCGAGAACTCCGAACACCTCAGGCCGCGACGGAGCCCCGGAGAAAACGATCGCGACGGCACTGTTGAAAACGGCAGCGACGGCGCCCTCCGTGCACCCCCGGCTGCTCCCTGCGCGGCTGCGCCCCCTTCTGCCTTGTTCATGTCGCTGGTAGCCAGGAGCCCAACAGGCAACATCCATTGCACAATCAATTTCTTCAGTCGGACATCAACAGCAGAACAGAGATGTTCAGTTAATTGTATCGACAATACAGAAGGAATCTTCAACAATCAACACCGATCTTCAACACAGATCTGTTGCACATCACGTCACACTCAAATTCTTCCGCACCAATCTGTTGCACATCACAAATATCGGCTAAACTAGCAATAATGGGTCGATGGCTTGGAGTACGAGCTCGATGGCGGGCGCTGCTAGAGGACGGCGTCTCCCGCCGTGTGGCCGTTAACGAAGGCTATCGAAAGTACAGACTCTCGTTCGAGGAGGTGTCACAGTGGGTGCAGACGGAGCGGAGCGGAGGGCACCGTCGCAGCGGGGAGGAGGTGCTCGTCGGAGCGGGGCAGTGAGGAGGATCCCGTGCGAGTGGGGGCGGATGAGCTCGTCGGAGCCGCCGCCGGAGCTTGCTTCCGTTCCTTTCCCATGGCGGCGCCCGGCGGCAACGGCTCACTGCCTGGCTGCCTGCGTGAGGACGAAGACGGAAGAGGTGGCGTGTGGCTTTGAACTGCTGCTGGCCGCTCGATTCGTTTAGACGGTGGATATTAGGTCGCAAGGCACGGTGTGCCTCGTCCACAGCAAGGCACTGGATCCCTGTCCGCTGGGGAGGTAGCGGCTGTGAACCTCTCGTGGACGTGGTCCACCAGGACCATTTCAGTACTTACTCAGTACCCTCCGCTGTGCTCCGGGACCAGGGCGGGCCGTGCACTGCCTGACACTGTGTCGCGGTCCCCACCTGCTCACGAGACAGCACCCTGAGCAGCCATTTACTCCCGCGAGACGAGACGCCCCGGCAGCCGTTCGATCCGGATCCCACGGCGGGGCAGCGCCGGGACCGACCGGCGAGCGACAGCGACCAGTTTTTAAATGCGTGACTGCGACGGAGGGCAAAACGGGCAATCCACGAGTCGACGACGAAGGAACTGAAAGCCTGAAGAGGTTAGCGTCACGCAGAGCAATGGAGAGGGTTTAATTGCTTGCGCTCCTTGGCTCTTTAATGGCCACCACCTCTGCCCGCTCGCCCGACTCCTCTCCCAGCGCACGCACTAGCTAGCGCCTAGGTTTTTCACGCATCTCGGCTCGGCGAACCACTGCGGCGCGGAGGTCATCCATCCTCGCTGTCTTCACGGCGGCGGCGTTTCTCCGGTGGGTCTCTTCGTTCGTCCCTTATTTGCTATTTGCCTGTCGGTTCCGGTTTGCGTTTTCGTTATCGTCGAGCGTCGGTTCGGATGCAGAGAGAGCCGGGAATAGGAAGCTCCGGGTGGACGATTTGTTTTCCGTTTATTCACAATAGATATTCGTTTATGGAAGGGAATGCGAGTCAAATACTGTAGTATCTCGTCGGAGATTCGCTCGCTGGCTTGGGCATGTGGAATGGGGAAATTTGTGTACAAATTGACCCGGTTTTGTCCCACTTGCCTTGCGGCGGTTGCGGAGCCCAATTTCGAGGCGGAGAGCGCGGCGAGATCTGCGAACTAATCCTTTTTTTCAATGATTTGGGGATTCCTACGGCGTCCTGGGAATCGTGCAGGCTATAGGATTACTGTGCAATCTGACCCCGCTCTAGCGCGACGGGGTCACCTCGTCGTCTCGTCGGCCAGCCTCCCCTTCCCCGTGTCCCTATCCCGGCTACAGTGCCGGCGAGGACATTCACAGGCGGCAGTGGTGGTGCCCCCTCTGCGGCCAGCCATAAAGTGGCGATCTTTCTCTCAACCCCGCAGCGGCTAGCTCCGTCATCGGGAAGTCGGGACCCAAAAGCCGGCCTCCTTTTTACTGCCTTGCCGCCATCTTTACTGGTCTTTGCCTGCCTTTTGGTTCTGTGAACAGAGTTCGGTTTCGAACTCGGCTGGCAACTGTCAGTGGCTCGGTACTCGCTCATCCTCCGATCTCATTTTGCATTTAAGCACTAGGGGTGCGGTGGTTGCCTTGTTCGTACTAGGCATCACTACTTCTACTTGTTTGGTTGCTTCTTCTTGGGTTCCTTCCGCACTCGGCACTTGCTTAGAGAGAGGTTCTTGGTTGATTTGTAGGCATTGCTGGAGATAGGAGGTGATGTCGAGCTCTACCAAGCAGCAGCAGCTGCTGCTGCAGAGGAAGGGCAAGGCCGTGGCCGAGAAGGGCACGCCAGCTGCTGCGGAGAAGGTGGTGGTGGCCGTGCGTGCGGCCATCCGGGAGATCTCCAAGACGGCCATCGTCTGGGCCTTGACGCACGTCGTGCAGCCCGGCGGCAGCATCATACTCCTCGTTGTCATCCCGGCGCAAAGCTCTGGTATGCTTTCCTTTCCTTGCAATACTATGCGTCCTTTGCGATGTAGTTTTGTTTTGCTGCTGTGTTGTTTTGGGGGATTAGCTTTTGTGCATCCTGTACTCAAATGCACATTAGCGACTTGCCATCGTTGATTCCTGAAGTCTTCTCTTACCATTATCACTGAAGTTGTCGCACTTTGTTTGGTAGCTTCCCTGAGTTCCCGGTTGAGTGTTTCCCTGTGTTTTGTGTTAGTAGCCTCTTAAATGAACTTTGGGTTTCCTCTGTTACAGGCAGGAAGTTCTGGGGCTTTCCGCTATTTGCGGGAGATTGCGCAAGTGGCCATAAGACCATGTTGGATCAGAAGTCTGATATCTCAGAGCTGTGCTCGCAAATGATGCTCAAACTTCATGATGTTTATGATCCAAGCAAGGTTTGTAGTCAGGGTTCATGCTTCTATACATGCTTGCTTTACTCCTATCATAATGTACTTGCATGTTTTATCTTTGGCTGTTGTCATTTGTGTAGATAAATGTGAAGGTTAAGGTTGTTTCTGGATCTCCTCCTGGTGTTGTAGCCGCTGAGTCTAAGCGAGCACAAGCAAGCTGGGTTGTGCTAGACAAGTAATGTTCGATGCTTTACTGTAATTTATTCTGTACATTTTAGTCTATTTTATGCCCCCTTTGCTTAAGCTGCCTATGCTGCTGCTTCTTAGGGAGTTGAAGCATGAAGAGAAACGTTGCGTGGAAGAGTTACAGTGCAACATTGTTGTTATGAAGCGTTCTCAGCCTAAAGTTCTCCGTCTGAATCTTGTGGGATCTCCCGATAAAGAGTCCAAAGCATCCTGTTCACTTTCACCAGTGTTGGATAGTCCTGTTGGTAAAACAGCAACTGATGTAAAAGAACCGCGGAGTTCAGTTCGAGGACCAGCTGTAACACCAAGTAGCAGCCCAGACTTAGAGACGCCTTTCGGAAGCACTGAAGCGGGAACATCTTCTGTCTCAAGTTCAGATCCAGGGACTTCCCCATTTTGTGCTTCTGAAACAACTGGCTCTCTGAAAAAAGAGGCACAGACAACAAAGGATAAGATCAGAATTCGGATGTCAACATTTCTGATACTGACAGTGAAACATTGAGCCCCTCAGCAGCCTTCTCACTTCAGCCATGGATGGTCGACATTCTACAGGGATCTGTATCCTCAAGATCACATGGAAAACCTCCACGAAAAACTCGAACTGCAACAGCAGATACTCTGCTTGAGAAAATTCGAAGTTGGATCTTTTGAATGAAATAAGTTCTATGAGGAGCAGATCAGACTTAAACTTCCGAGGAAATGTCAGGGATGCTGTCTCGTTAGTAAGGAGTGCACCTCCTGGGCCACCTCCATTGTGTTCAATATGTCAGCACAAGGCACCTGTTTTTGGAAAACCTCCTCGGTGGTTTAGTTACGCCGAACTCGAACTTGCAACTGGTGGTTTCTCCGAGGCAAATTTCTTGGCTGAAGGTGGATTTGGATCTGTTCATCGAGGCGTCCTTCCCGATGGTCAGGCAATTGCTGTCAAGCAACATAAGCTTGCTAGTTCCCAGGGTGATGTTGAATTTTGCTCAGAGGTGGAAGTTCTGAGTTGTGCACAACACCGTAATGTTGTAATGCTGATTGGTTTTTGCGTTGAGGAAAGGAGGCGTTTACTGGTTTATGAGTACATCTGCAATGGATCCTTAGATTCACATCTTTATGGTATGATCTTTTCTCCATCTTGCATTTATTTATGGAAAATATGGCCATGCTATGTATATTTCAGTCGCAGACACTGATTTAGTAGCTTATGTACATGGCAATACACTTCTATTCATTACTTGCATGTTGCTGTTCTGCCTTGTATGAGTTAAAATCATTGATGTTGCATTGAATCGATCTTAAGCTATGCTATGATCTTTTCTCATTCTTGCATTTATTTATCGAAAATATGGTCATGCTATGTATATTTCAGTCTGCAGACACTGGATTTGGTAGCTTGTGTACATGGCAATACACTTTTATTCTTTACTTGCATGTTGCTGTTCTGCCTTGTATGAGTAAAAATTATTGATGTTGCAATGAATCGATCTTAAGCTATGCTTGAAATATCTTTCAGGTCGCAATAATAAAGAAACATTGGAATGGGCAGCCAGACAAAAGATTGCTGTTGGTGCTGCACGAGGGTTACGGTATCTACATGAGGAATGTAGAGTTGGCTGTATAATCCATCGTGATATGAGGCCAAACAACATCCTTGTCACACATGATTTTGAACCTCTGGTACAGATTGCACCTGCCTATTGCAATTTAAGAATAAGTATCTGTGCTCTGTTAATCGCATTAGATCTCTCTCCAGATACCATGCTGAATTTGCTTCCTTACGCAATGATGAGCCATACTTCATATTGAACTGGGTTGGCATATCCTGCAACTACACTTTTCTGGACAATAAAGGGTCTTAGTGCAAGTTTAATTGAAGCACAACTGTTTTTATTGAATGTCCCTGATATATCTTACACACACTTAATTTCTAAGATTCTTTCAATATCCAATCTTAAATTATGCAGGCCCACCGAGTTATAATTACATGATTGAGTTGTATTTTTCAATTATGTTCTGACAGGTTGGAGACTTCGGTCTGGCACGATGGCAACCTGATGGAGACATGGGTGTTGAAACAAGAGTCATCGGCACATTTGGGTATAATTGAAATTTGCAAAATATCTCATTATAAGCAATTTGAGCACTCATTATTCTCAATGGCTCTTGCAGTTATCTGGCTCCAGAGTATGCGCAGAGTGGACAAATAACAGAGAAGGCCGATGTGTACAGTTTTGGGGTTGTGTTGGTAGAACTTGTCACTGGACGCAAGGCTGTTGACATTAATCGCCGAAGGGCCAGCAGTTTCTAACCGAATGGGTGAGTTTCTTCAGTCCATATGTCTGGTGAGACAAGTGTTTTTCAGATAGTTGCTTGCTTAAGGTTGCGAACTTGCAGTTAAGTAGAGATATTATCTCTGTCTCAAAACTTATTGCTGAGGGTTCAGAATTGCTACTACACCAAGTGCACTGCTATGTCAAAATTGTGTACATGGAGTGTGATTTGAGTATTAATGAGTTTTTATTCATGACAGGCACGCAATCTCTTGGAGGAGCATGCAGTCGATGAGCTGATAGACCCACGCTTGGGGGACCGCTACAGCGAGAATGAGTCCGTTGCATGTTGCATGCAGCAAACCTGTGCATACGACGTGATCCTCATTCAAGACCTCGCATGTCTCATGTTAGTTTTTTTCTGGGCTCAAAATTCAAATTTCTTCTTTATCCTTTGGTAAACTGAATTATTCCAATTCTTACCATATTTCGCATCTTTCTATTAGGTTCTTCGCTTGCTAGAGGGTGACATGGTTGTGGATTCTGTCTCTGTTTCGGCCCCAAGTAGTGATTCTGGGAGCAGGAGCTGGCGAATGGCAAATGATCGACAGCACTATCATGACTACAGCAGCCCAGCTCGGCAAGATTCGCATCGAGTGGTTGATAGAAAACAACCTTACGAGGCTTTGAGGGCTTCCTGGGACCGAGACAAGAAGAGCATCTCCAACAGATATTAATGTTCTCCCGCTCAGAAGAAATCCTGCGAAATTTAGCAACGCAATCATGTATTATCCCCTCCCCTTTCTCCCAGCCCCCCTTACTTTGGGAGCAATCATAGGCCCAAAGCTTTTGCTGCTACCTTGTCCTGGCTCCTGGTGTATAGTAGAAATGCCAATAGGTTTACAAGTATATTGAGCTCCGAGTTAGCTCTTCTTTTGTGTATCAATCGAGAAAATGTGATCTGAGATGTCATTGTTGAGCGAAAATCTCAGTGACTTCCATTATATGCGCAAATCTACAATGTGAGGCATCAGTTCTGTGATTATCGCAATTCTCAGTCTCCGAGATGAGGATGGGAGCACGTTGTTCCCATAGGCCAATATGTGCGATGTCGATGTGTTCTCTGCACTGCCGCCCGTACTGAACTTGGGGGGCTGTTTGTCTGTCTGTCTGTCAATCATGTGTTGTTTTGTGGTACAGATAATCAGTTGGCGTTCAGCAATACCACATGGCATGAATAGTTGCCTCAGCACTGCCGGGGAGGGCCCTGAGCTGTTATGTTTGTGCATATGGCAACTCGAAAATCTTGGACCGAGATATGCAGCAGTGTGGCTGGTGGGGTGATGGATGCGTTGCTGTGGGTGGGTGTGTGATGCAACTGTGGAAGGGTCTTCTTGTACTAGCCCCTGTGGACCAACCTATTGTATGTTTCTACCATTTAAAATCCATTCGAAAATCTCAATGGAGCGATGAAGATATTTGCATGGGCCTGCATTTTGAAAATAAAATTGAGGGCCCTTGTATTCAAAGATCTTGATCCATTTTTTTGTTTCCTAAATATCTGCATTGTCGCGGACTATATTGGAACACGTACTGTAATAGCTGCCAAACTATTCGGTTAGGACAATGTACTATGCTTGATTAGACCTTTTTTATTATGCATTTCATTTCATCTAGATAAGACAAAGAACATGCTATACAATAGATCATCTTACACTATCATCTCTACCATTTAATGTCTCCATGCTACCAAAAATATTGGGCAAGTAAAACGTGTGAATAAAAGAATACATCCTATACAATGCAGAGAACGTCTTATAGTTTTTTACGAAGAGATCTTCTCTTAGTTAAGAAAATACATACCACTTCTTTTGTTTCTCTCTCTCTAAACTCAACAACTATCCTAAAGGACATTGCTAGATAGCACTATTGTGCATGCCTTTGTGTTTTAAGGGCACTCTGATGCATATGTTGCCAATTGATGAGATCAAGGAATGGTCGCCATGTCTTAGCTGTCTAGGACACACGCAAGCAAAAAAATGAAGAATAACTAGCAAAAACCAGGAAACGACTAGTCTAACATTGGTGTACACCTATTGCAACAATTATTACATGCCGTCCAATACCATCAAACGTCCTTAATCCCCTTGCAGTTTCGTTGCAACAAGTATTCATCTTTCCTTGCTGAAACAAAATATATGAGGCATCTTGGAATGGAGGTCCCCCTGTATGAGGTCACTCACAGAAGAAGGAATGGCTTAGGAAGTTTGGCTATAAGCGGAAGGATTTCAATTGAGCAAGCCGAATCCATGGAGAGTTAAAATCCTTGGAAATGTCAAGATTAAGAGGCGACGTGTCACCATCTCTACCATTTAAAATCCATTTGGAAATCTCAATGGAGCGATGAAGATATTTGATGGTGTCCTAGACAAGAAGGAAATTATCATGGATGCATCACTTTCCGAATGAAAGTACTCTGGGCCTTCAAGATGAGCTGATAAAATGGAAGAGGTATGTTTGCTAGGAGCTTAGTGAAGAACTAAAGTTCATCAAAAAGCTATGGACCAAGCTTATGAACCTCTAATCCCGGATAAAAGAGTTGTTTGACGCTTATGAGAAGGATAGCGGTGACATAATTAACGTCGGAAGAACAAATCGCCACGTTAATAAGCCACACGAAAGATGGCGACCATCATATCATGTGTCACCATCTCCCGATAAGATTTGTAGAAAGCACTAGTAGCCTAGGGTTTTAACCGGCAACATTTAACTACCGCCTCTTAAATCTCTCCTTTGCCACAAGGTTCGTTGTCGTTGGGGTCATCAACATTGTACTCCATCTGTCCACAATTACATGTCATACACATTTTTCGAGATTCGACTTTGACCATTATTTTGTCAACAAAACGTGGGTTCCGTGACAATAAAAATTATACCATTGAATTCGTGTTAAAATAAAGTGTCTCATGATATAGCTTTTATGGCATTTTTCTCATGTATTGTTGAAAGAAAATGGTCATCACCTATTCACCTCGAGAAATTTATAGAAGAGGCTGACTGACTTGGATTTTCATGTTTGAGTGAATGAATCCTCGGTTCCCAATAGCAAAGATGAGGCCTGCATATTTCTTTTCTCTTCAACAACGGTATATTTATAGGATGGCAACAACACGGTACTGTAGTAGTACACGACAACAGTGCACTCAAAAGCTTGTACTGGTCGAGAAACGCCATGGCGCACAACAGTGACCCTGGAGCTACGGTGCAGACTAGACTAGCTTGCACGCTGGCCGTAACGGACGGACGCAAAGGCATCTGAATGTGTGATGATCTGATCCATCACATCGTGGTGTTGCGCGCCGTCGAGTCGACCATCATTGCGTTAGTGTGCGCACCTCCAGAGTTCACGTCAGACTCCCAACTACTTCCTCTTTTCGCGGCCTACGCCGGCTCTGTGGAAGTGTGCAATATTTGATTCGTAGGATAGGAAAATCGTAGGAATAGGAAAATCGTAGGATTTCAATGTCATGCACACTCCAATCCTATAGGATTTTGCATGCACCAAAGTTTGTTTGATCCCAATAAAGGAATTGTAAAATGAGGTTGGAGTGAATGTTAGGTTTCCTATGAGAAGTAGTACAATGATTCCTATAGGAATTTTTCCTATAGGATCCAATCCTAAAAATCAAATGACCAGGATAGGAAAATTTTCTATAGGATTCATTCCTCCACAAATCCTTTGCAATTCCTTTGAATCAAATGAGCCCTAAGGCAATCGTGCAGCCGATGGTGAATAGAATCCCTAGATTTGATATCTTTTTTACTAAATGGCCCTTAAGCGCGGACAATTAGACAAATCTGGCCCGTAAAAAAACTTTCATCCAGGCATGTCGCCCTTTTCAAAAACGCCATCCAAAATGGCTCCAATTCGGACCAATAACGCCACCCGCATAGGCGTTTTTCCTGGCGAGACGCCTCTCACGATGGCTAGTATACAGACTCCTAATGGTAACGTTTAACCGGGGGATAGGGATGGCGTATGGGTAAGGGTGGAGCCACCCATACCCTTACCCGTCGACAACGATCTTACCCGTCACCCTTATCCATATCCGTCAACGGGTACAACTTTTTCCCATACCCGTCACCCGCCAGGGTAGATGGGTACCCGCGGTAAAAATACCTGCATTTAAAACATGTAAAATTGGACAGAAATAGTCGTAAAAACAACACATAACTCATGCAGAAGAGTTATATTTCATTGTTTTGCTATATCAGGAGTCGAGACGTGATTACGTGAATCAGATAGATTAGATATAATATTAGGAATAGCTAAATTATCGGTATAGTGAGGCAGTCACCGGATGGTGTACCATCCGCGAAGGGTTAGCGAGCAATCCCTGTCTATATCTTTGAATTACGATTGTAGCCTAATGCATAGACCCTACTCATATATCCGTGCGTGAAAGTTTAGACTCACTTGTCAAATATTATATGGGTACATGGGTATGCGGGTATGGGTTATACGATCCCATACCCATACCCATACCCTCTCTACCCGATGGGTATGATATTTTCCCATTTACGTACCCATGAGTAATTTTTTATTCCATACCCTTACCCTTAGGTTTTTACCCGCAGGATAAAACGACAATGGGTACTTATTGCCATCCCTGGGGATAACGGCAGTATCCTTTTAGGTTATTGACCGCGGTACTCTTAATTCTACAGATCATTACTGTAGTTCAGCTGGTCGCGGGAAGACGGTACTTTGGCCAAGGCGCTGGTTCGATTCCCAGGCTTATCACTTTTTCGATTCTTTTTTATCTTAAAAAAACAAGGCAAGGCTACGGTTTGGAGCCAGTGAACTACCGAGTAGCTGGAAGTTAGCTTTTTTATAGGGGTGAAGCGCCAGATATGAAACGATAATTAGATAAAGTGTCAATAAGCGATAATTAAATGAAGCATTAATTAGATGAAGGGGTAATTACTGTCAATTAGCGATAATCAGAGAAAGGGTAATTAGCGATAATTCCTGAAAGTCGCATGCACACTTACACAGAGGAGCATTGAATAATTAGTAATATACAGCCACTCTTTGTCTTCAGCAATTAAATTTCTGATTACCGCATGCAAGATCATTCATATAACTGGGCTTGTAAACAATGAAGTCAGTTATTAGTTGGCCTGCTTGCAGCGCTCCCCATCCTAGAAGTAGATCTACGATTGGAATTCCCTTAGCGTGCTTTTTCTAGATTAAAAAATAATTAAAGGAAGTAAGAAGTAAAAAGAAGTAGGAGTCGAACCATATGTCATAACGCATACGACTAGAGCTCGGCCGACCGCTCTCCTCTCCTTCTACAGTAGATCGAGAGGCGATTTTTGCGAACCCCTCCCCCGACCACCTCGCTCGCCGGCGATCCGTGGGATTCCTCCCCTCCGTCGGCCGCTCCGGCGGCGGGAGGGTGGGGGATTCCCGGATCCCGGCTTGTACATAGTGTAGGTTGTGGTAGGATCCCGCCGGCGGCGTCGTGGGGGTGGCGATGGTGTCAGTGGCTTGGTGGGGGTCGGCGCGCTTCCCCTCCTGCGGCGGCGCTCCTCGGAGCTCTGGCGTGGCGCGTGCGGCTTTTGGTGGCCGGGGATCTCCGGATCTGTCGGTCTTCCTCTGGTTCCTCCTCCTCCTTGCCGGCCGGCGGGGAGAGTGATCTTCACGCTATGGAGATCCGTGGGAGGACCTGGAGGCTGGAACTCCGGGCTGGGCGAGGCTCGCGGCTTCTGCCAGCGCTGGGGATGAAGATGGCTACGGCAAGGTGGTGGTGCTGGAGCGAGAGGGCGCTCGCCGTACGCGTTTATCGGCATAAGCTCCGTCGCTGCGCGGCGGACGGGCTCTGCGGCGATCTTCAACGAAGGAGGTGCTCTTGGGCAGTGGTAAGAAGGAGGTCAACGGTCTTCTTCCTCTTCGCCGGCGAGGTTGCTGGCGCTTGTTCTAGCTCGGTTCCCCTGCGTCGGATTTCTGTACTTCTTCTTGTACTTCGTACTCTGTATGTTGTACTCTGATGTACGCAGGCTTTCAAAAAAAAAGTAGGAGTCGAACCCTCGACCGCTTGAACAGACGATGCGTGACCAGCTGCGCTGAGGAAGAGCTATGTCAAAAAAGACACGTAAGGCTAATAATTTAAACTAGAAGGCGCTGTTAACTCGACCGTCAACTGCTGCCGTTACTGAGCTTCTAAAATCGCCAAGGCGAGAGGCATCTCGCCACGAAAAACGCCTATGCGGGTGGCGTTGTTGGGCCGAATTGGAGCCATTTCGGATGGCGTTTTAAAAAAGGACCATGTTGTTGTACAAAAAAAAAGAACCATGTCTGGATGAAAGTTTTTTGACCGGCCAGATTTGTCTAATTGTTTGCTTAAGGGCCATTTAGTAAAAAAGATACCTGGATTTGTGACCCGGTCCGCCGTACTGCAGCATGATCCTGCCGGCAGACCGTAAGGTTTTGTTTTCAACTCCATCGCAAATCTCAATTTTTTGAGCGCATAGTTCATTAAAACTGAAAGATATTTTTTTTTGCACCTGACCCCCTCTGCCCAGTTTCAACTCAGGCAGGTAAAGTATTTTTCTCTCAGGATCAAAGGCAGAACACTGCACAATAAAAGCTTATGCGCGGGGAGCGCCTATACCCCCGCGGTGGAAGCGTATGTTCGTGGGTCTGGCCCATTTTCCCCGCGAGGACCCTCCTGCATGTTCACTATTTCGTGCAAGGAACCCTAAAAAAAAAACTATTTCGTGCAAGGATTGAGCGAGAGTGTACGCGTATGTTTACTGTTTCGTGCATCGCTAACGTGAAAGGATTGAGCGAGAGTGTACGCGTACAAACAGCGTGCTTCATATTTTTCAGCCGCGTTCGTACAAAACGGAAAATATCCGAGCACGAATATGGTAAAGTTTTACTGTTTTCATGTTTTGGCCTATCGTTCGCTGCTTCAGACAGCATATTACACTATCAGAAAACACATATCATGCAAAAACCAGAAATTTAAAAAGGGTAGTTTCACACACAGAACACGAATACTTAATGTTTTTCGTTTTATAAAAAAGGAAACGATCCGTAGAAATATTTAAATTTCTATGATATATTGTGTTATTTTGAGTGGTTGACAACAAAAGAAATATTAAATTCATGTCCTCATCTAGTACTGATATGACAAAATTGATTCATCAAAACTAAAGTGAGCCAAAATTATGGTGAATCGAAAGAATAAATGAGCCCAAAAAAAGTTATTGTTACCAAAAAAATAAAAATGAACCAATCTTTGAAAAGAACAAAAAAAAATCTAATTCATAGTGAACTTAAAAAGCCGGTGAACTGAAATAACAGTGAACAAAAAATATAGGTGAACCGCAAATAATAGTGAACCAAAAATGCGTGTGAACCAAAATAATAGTGAACCGAAAGTGCCGACGAACCAAAAATAATACTGAACTGAAAATACAGGTGAGCCAAAAATAATAGTGAACCGAAAATTCCGGTGAGCTGGACGTAAATATTGAACCAAAAATGATACTGAACCAAAAATGTTAGTTAATCAAAATTATTAGTGCACCAGAAATTCTTATTAACCAAAAATAACAGTGAACAAAAAATGTCAGTGAACCAAAATTAATAGTGAACCGAAAAAGCCAGTGAACCGTAAATAATAGTATAATAGTGAACAAAAAATATAGGTGAACCCCAAATAATAGTGATCCGAAAATACGTGTGAACCAAAAATAATAGTTAATCGGAAATGATAATGAGCCAAAAAAGAAACTAAAATTGTGATGATCCGAAAATATTAGTGGACCAAAAAATATTGGTGAACCGAAAATGATAATGAATCAAAAATGTTGGTGAACCGAAAATAATTGTGAATGGAAAATGCAGGTGAACCAAAAATAATAGTGAACCAAAAAACGTTAGTGATCCGAAACTAATAGTGAACCAAAAAAGTCGGTTACCTGTAAATAATTGTGAACCAAAAAAACTCAAATTAGGATGAGCCGAAAAGTATTACTAAACCGAGAAAAATGTCTGTGAACCGAAATTGTCAGTGAACCAAAAATGTCAGTGAACCAAAACTGTCAGTGAACCAAAAAAAGATAGTGAACCGAAAATGTGCGTGAACCAAAAAAATAACAGTGAACCAAAAACATTAGTGAGCAAAAATAACAACGAACAAAAAACGTTAGTGAACCAAAAAAGTGGGTTAACCGTAAATAATAGTGAACCAAATAACTCAAATTAGTATGAGCCGAAAAGTATTACTAACCCAGAAAAAGGTCGGTGAACCGAAATTGTCAATGAACCAAAAGTCATATTGAACCGAAAATGTCAGTGAACGAAAAGTCATATTGAACCGAAAATGTCAGTGAACCAAAAATGCCTGTAAACCATTTTAAAAAATGAACCATTTTTAAAATTTAACATTTTTCGATAAATGAACCATCTTAGAAACGAACAAATTAAAAAAAAACATTTTTCATAAATATGAACATTTTTCGAAACATTTTTCTTAAATGAACCATTTTTTAACTAAACCATTTAAAAAATGAACCAATTTAAAAATGAACCATTTTAAAAACTGAACCATTTTAAAAAGTGAACCATTTCTAAATCTGAACCATTTTAAAAATGAACAAATTTAAAAATATGAACCGTTTCAAAAATTCTGAACCATTTAAAAAAATGAGCATTTTTCAAATCTGAACCATTTTGGAATAATGAACAAATTTTGAAACATGAACCATTTTCAAAATAAATATTTCCGAAAATATGAACCATTTTCAAAATTAGCGAAAGTAAAAAACATAAGAAGAAATAAAAAGGAAAGAAGTGAAACGAAAAAGGAAAATTAAAAAAAGAAAACAAAAGCCGAAAACAGAAAACAGAAAACAGGAAACATGAAACAATAGAAGAATGAATAAAGGAAAACTAACACCAATGGCGAGCAGCCTGGTGGGTACGCACTCTATGTGCGTCCGTGGAGATTTGCAGTTCGAATCCCAGCGGTGGTCTCCTATTTTTTCAATTTTTATCTAATTCGAAGCAGTACCCAGAAGGAGCAGTGGGCTGGCCCAGGAAACATCGAACGGGTAAAGCGGAAGCGTAACATGGGTATGCGTTTCGTCGATAGCCGACACAACGAGTGTCTATTAGGTTTCACCTTATGCGTAGATGGCAGAAAATGCACATACTTAGCAAAAGGGCCGAAGCAGATACCAAAACGAGCCTCCCTAGAAACCTGGAGCGCCTACTCTCCGACCTGGGCGGAGCGCATTTCGACAGGGAGGAGCCTGTGGGCCGGCCCATCAACTCCCTCCGTCCTCCTGCCTTTTTTCTTTTTACTTGTTTTCTTTTCTGTTTTTACAGTAACAAAAAAGATGAAAAATAAGAACAGAAAAATCGTTCTAAAAATTTCAATATGTATTTTATTTCAAAATGAAAACACGGATATTTTTCAAAAAATGAACAATTTTCAAATATGAATTATTTTTGAAATATGAACATTTTAAAAAATATAAATTTTAAAATCTGAACAATTTTCGAAAATTAACATTTTTTAATTATGAACAATTTTCGAATATGATTTTTTTTAAATTTGAACATTTTTGAAATGTGGACATTTTCCAAAATATGAACAATTTTCAAATCTGGATTTTTTGAAATATGAACAGAAAATGGCGCTGAACGGAAACTATTTTTGAACAATTTTAAAAGTGAACAGAAAAGGCCAATGAACAAAAACTATTTTGAACGATTTTTAAAAAATGAACAGAAAATGGCGCTGAACGGAAACTATTTTTGCACGATTTTGAAAATGAACAGAAAAGGCCGGTGAACAAAATCGATTATGAAGTATTTTAATAAATGAACAGAAAAATTCTATGAAAGAAAACTATTTTTGAGCGATTTTTAAAAGGTGAACAGAAAAACTCTATGAACGAAAATTATTTTTGAACGATTTTTTGAAATATGAAAATTATTCAAATCTGAACAATTTTCAGATTTGAACAATTTTCAAATATGAACAATTTTTAGAATATGAATAAATTTCAAATCTGAGCATTTTAAAATTTGAACTTTTTCAAAAAAATAATTTAAAATCATATATAAAAAGAAAACATAAAAGAAGAAAGAAATAAGAAACAGCCAAAAAAACGAAAAGGAAAAAAAGCGGATGCACCTATTGGCCGGCCCATAAGCCACAGGGGTGGGTGGGGGGGGTTCGGACATATTAACGCCAGACCTGGTCGTCAACTAGGAAATGCCCTAGAAACCGCACAGTTTTTCTAGACCTACAGAGCCAAATATGCAAACGGGCCAAAAAACATGCAGCTAACCGAACACGCCAGCTTAGTGCATCAGCTACTTCACGCATCACCATCTTGATCACCACTACTCCTCCACGAATCTATGTTGAATTATAGTGTAACTCAGCTGCTGAAAAAGAAACATGACCAACATTCATAACCGGAATGAGCCATAATTTGTTGGACACACCTAGGAGTGCATCCCTAAAGTCTACACAACACGCTTACAAACCAAAGCTAAAACTAAAGAATGCATCCACAACCCTACCCACTCAATCCATTTGGATATTCAAATTATCAGATTACAATCTTAGAAATGGTATGTCGACATATTCTCCAGGATGGCACAGCCAAGTAACTGTTTGTCATAAAAATGAACCCTTTATAAAGAACTTGCTGAGCTCACTAAGCAAAACCATTTAACCAACAGACAAGTTCATGATAACACAAAACTATGGAAAAGAAATGATCTGTAACCTTTGATGGCACTTTGCTCGAATATATATTGAACAAAGACACAATACAGTACTAATGCAGTGGGCTGACGCATGAGGAGTTGAGGACACAAGGTATAATTAAATCCCATAAAATAGGCAAGGTGTTAACAGATGGCTCCCGTGCTCTAGAGCTCTCTATACTTAAAATTTTCAAAAATTGTATTTATAAGATTTAGAGAAATCTGAAAAAAATTCTGCATATTGCCAATGATGTATTCCCCAAACGTGCAAAATCTCGATTTGAAATATTTAATATTCTGTGCTATACAAAAATGACAAATGATTATAATGTATAAGCCATAATATCTTACACACTTGATAACGATGAGTCAGATCTTGATTGTTAAAACACTAGATACAAAGATGCATAAAATTAAATTTAGAGTAAATTCCAGTTTTTACCCCCTATTTTAACATTTTTTACATAATTTACCCCATTCAAGAGATTTTCATCCGTTTTGCCCCATTTAGTGAAAGTTGTGCCATATTTTACCCCTTTTATTTTTGTAGCACGTTCTGTACAGTGGGTTCTGACTGTTAAGGTACACTGAGCAGTGTGATTGTAGATTGGTTAGCCTCACAGAGTCACAGGCACTACCATCGACCCTGCCACCTGCACCTTCGCACTCGAGGATCAACACCGGCGTTCGGAGTCAGGGCCACGCCTAAGCTGCAGATCACCTTGACCAACACGACGACGACCTCTGATCCCAAGAGCATGCATGGCCGCACCATGCACCTGGCCAACGAGCCGCCGTCGGAGTTGCGTTGCTGCTGGCCATGTGTGACCGCTGATAGGCGTGGAGGACAACGGCAAGGCTATCTCGCTGCGCTATATGATTAGTTAATAAATCTATAATGAATCCATAGAGTACATGTTGGCTAATGGCTACCAAACATATATCTTGGCTGTTCGTTTTTGTTATTTGTTACAATGCCACTTGTGTACAGTTTGTGTCATATATGTTGATGGTTCTAAAATAAGAGGGAAGTTGACCTGGCAATGCAGAAGCTTAGAAATTTTGTATGGAATCTTGCGAGCGCATTAGGGACACAAGCAAACATGTGTACGCATTACATGAGGAAACCAATCGAGATGGCGCGCCGCGTGTTTCCTCACGGCTGAGGCCTACTGGATAGAACATGCTAAATAAATTAAAAAGGGTAAAATGTGGCACGCATTTTGCAAAATGGGGTAAAATGGACAAGAATTTCTTAAATGGGGTAATTTCTGTCAAAAATGTGGAAATAGGGGGTAAAAACTGGAATTTACTCTTAAATTAAAGAGAACAAGGGATACACACCAATCTATTGGACAATAGACGAAATTGCTAATTTGGTGGCAAAGCAACTTCACCAACTAGCCCGCTTGATGGCCAGCCAAGCGAGGTAGAAGACGCAGCTCAGATTGCACGTAAACATGAGCACCGTGGCTCACGTAGCGTGCTGGGAAAGGCTCTCCAGCGAAGGAGCCCAGGCAGCAGGCCGCATGGAGGCAGCGCATGTGGGTGTTTCCACACGGCCGAAGAAAGAAGCTCGCTACGAGGAGGTGCAGAAAACATGCCAGATAGGAGCAGTACTTGTGCTGCTACGAACGGGCCAGAAGGCATAGCAGGTTGGGCTGGTCCGGCTGGAGACCCAGCTCGGCCAGAACTATAAATACTCCACTTGGAGGTCTTTTACGTGGTGAAGAAAGGCCAGCAAGAGAGTTGCATGGAGATCAATCGGAGGGAGCTTAAACTGAAGTCTCGCATGCAGAAGAAATTGGTGCTACGAGTCGAGCACGGAAGAATACGGCGCAGTTGCTCCAACAGTACATGAACTAGGAAGACGGCCATCTACTCCGGTGGAAGAGTGTTGGCGTCAAGCAAGGCCAGTGTTGCCGGGAGAAGAGCAACAAGACGAGGGTGAGGTGTATCTTAAGCGGCTACATTTGTTTAAAATAATTATTCCGGAGATGGAACCGATTAAGTACACAGAAGATTGTTTCGAAAGCACAGAAGAAAAGGTGATGTTTGAAGACGTCGACAAAAAGGATTGTTGCCGTCAGAGTGTAGGTGAGTCGACAAAAGTAAAGTCGATGTCATGTATGCCACGAGGAGCGATGAAAGCAATGTCGAGGATGAAGCCTGAAGCGGCGAAAATAATGCTGAGGGTAACACCTACGCAAAGTAATTGGCGTATTTGGGACCCAGGTCGAAAGAATGGGCACGTCATGCTTAGGGGGGATGAATGTTGGAAATAAGCACGTACGGCCGACGCGGCAAGTGTCTTGTGCGTAATGTGTACGGTACGGTCTCCAACTGAGTAGTTGATGAATTGGACACCGAGTAGGATAGTTTGATCTCTAGCTTTTACGTGTATAAAAGTCTAGACCACCCGTGTAATCTCTTGTACCAGATCGTGAGACAGAAGAAATAAAGAAAGGATTACGAGGCGCGATACGCGCCTCTAGCAAATCGTCTCGAGTTTCCTGTGTTGCGTGTGTCCAGCGGTTGTGTACCTACGTGACTAGCTAGCAGCAGATCGGATCGATCGAGGTGCCTGCCTGCGTGGTTGGCTAGCTGATTCAACGTGCGTGCATTGCCGAAAGTAGTACCGAGGAGCTATTGCAACGTGCGATCATGGTCGTCGGAAAGAACTCGACGAGCTGCGTCGTCGTGAAGATCGGGTCTGGACTAACATGTTGTCACCATGAACTTCCCATTCGCCTTCGCAGCAGCTACTGTCATAGACCTCCACCGCGTCGTCCTGCTCGCCACCACCGTCAGAAATGGGGTGAGATAAGTTCACCGATTAAAGGTGAGAGTAAGTGCAACTGCACACGACACACAGTTACAACCAAACACCGGTATTTGCGTTTCTCCCTGACCAGGCACAAATCAATCAAGGCAACCTAACGAAGAGTTGAACATGGCTTGGGTCACGTTTTTCTCAACCAAACTGGGAATCAACCATGCTGACGCGGCTCGTGGCTCCGTCGACTCAGGTCTAAAAATTAGATCCCATATTGCTATGTTTCTACAAGATGTTTTTTTTATCCCACGAGTTACCAAATTAGCAGCGCGTTAGCAAGAGAATTGTGCATGATACTGGATATTGTTTTACGCGTTTTTTACATTGCGAGGATATGCACAGTTAAATAGGTCACACCAGATTACAATAATAAGGTTGTCAGCGAACATGTACCATATTAAATGTGCATGGTTATCGTATATTTGTGCAGTGGCGAATCTAGTATTTTGCGCTAGGGTGGGGCAACTAGACACAATTTTCTTCAATACCATAAAATTAGTTGCAAATGTACGTGTTTTAAATTCTTTTAGTAACTGTATGTATACAAAATTTGCTATAAGCACAATAAATATATATTTATAAGGTCTTGCAATGCAATGGAGTAAGCGAATCCCAATTTGCAAAGAGAGAAGTAAAGATCTAGCAGACCTGATGAAAATCGTCAAAGAGAACTCTTGTTGTGTACGCGTGCGTGGCCCAGCGGCCGTGCGCTTGAAGTGTGCGTGTCCGCCGTGTGTTCTTGATCTCCTGGTGTGTACCGCTGATCTGAAACGCTGCTTGCCGTCGTTGACTCGTCCCCATGCCGCCGTCATAGATTGTGTTTTGAATCGATCGGGACTGTAGTCTAGGGCAGGTCTCGGGAGAACGACTGTACACGATTATCGATCGGATGGTATTTCTTTTTTCTCAAATATATAGTAGGGCTATTGGGCCAAATTCTTAGGGTGGGGCCCGCCCCACCCTTCCACCCTGTTGGATTCGCCACTGTATTTGTGTACCCATATTTAGACATTGCAATGATTTGTACAATTAGAGAGCGGGTGTTCAAGTGTTTCAAAATTTAAGAGATAGTATCATTCCGACAAATAGTATCAAATAACCTTGCAATGGTGCATAATGACGTACATGAACCTTCCAACCAAGTTATTATAATATGACAACTAAGTAGTGTGTAATATGACATGTTAGTGAAAACAATCCGACTATTATCGGTGAAAATAAAATGTTTTAAAAATATATCACCATGAAATCATATTTTGAAAATCTCGCCGTGACAAAGTCAACTGTGAAAGCAGAACATCAAGCAGAATTTCGCCATTTGCATGCATGGGCATGGGGGAGAGGAATGCCAAAACATGGCTTCCCGTGAGAACTAATTAGTTATGCGAGAGAGAATTGATTATATGCATGTGAGTGTGTGACGCAGTAATCCTTTCCTTCTGATATCCAAACCAAAAGGCCAAATTATTTCAACTAAGCAGGTAATTACTCGGTGGAAGTTGCATGTATTATGCTAGTCAGAGTGGAAAGTATGATACACTAGTATTATGCATATGATATTAGTATATTACTATTTTTATAATGGGTAGTAACATATGTGTGGTATCATATAGTTCTGCAATTATCAGTTGTAATCTTATCTTGACTTGGAATACGTTATGTTCCGATATCTATCTATGATACCACTACCATCTCTCTCATTATTAACTGTTGTGACATATCAGGTTTTTTGTCAACATGTCAATCTATGATAACTCCATTGTGCCTAGTCTTGGGCCTATGCATCATCTCGTAGCGCGCAAGTAATGTTAGATAGTTGTGTATTATAAAAAATGACCACCCTAATGCATTGTTTGTTCGAAGTTGTATCTAAGCCAACTTGTAATAGATAATTTCAGTCTCATGCTTGCATGTGATTGGGCTACCCACTTTTTTTGCCTATGATTTCGTGATAGAGGCGTATGTTATATACTCCATCAACCTCAACATCTTTCTTTGATAAATACAGTACCACATTAGCACTACGGGAACTAAGAGAGAAAAAAAAATACTCCCTCCGATTGAAAATGGTTGACATAAGTTTATCTAAATACGGATATATCTATACACTAAAATATGTCAAGATACATCCGTATTTCGACAAATATGTGTCAATCATTGCCGTTAGGAGGGAGTATTAGTTACTACCGGAATTAAAAAATAATAATGAGTCGTGCACTAGATTACCACACTAGCTAGAGTGGAATTATATGCATGCTACAAGTGCCGTGTGAGGTACTCAATCCGCACCATATTAGTTGACACATATATTAGACACACATATATTTAGATACAGATACTAAAACACATCTAGACTCATTCGTATCTACATATATGTGAGTCAACTAATATGAAACAGACGGAGTACTAATAAATCATATGCATGAACGGACGCACAAGGATGCAATTGTGCAAATATGCGATGCCGCTTATTAGCCTGGTGCTAGATTATACTCCCTCCGTTTGGAAAATGATGTCTTACATATATCTAAATTTGGATGTATATGTACACTAAAACATATCTACATACATCCGAATCTAGACAAATCCAAAACATCCTTTTCCAGACGGAGGGAGTACTAATTAAATTCAACGCATTTTGGTTTTAGCAGCCAGCCAGCCACAAACCGTGCTTCCATCTACAGCTGAAAACCAAAAGTGCTTTTGAAGAGTAATCGCAACAACAAAAGAGCGTAGCATGCATATCCTTTTTGACACCAAAAAGATCGATAAACGTCCACACCAGATAACCAAGAAGCGTCCTTGCTGTTTTTCATGGATGAGGAATATAGTACTATAATTTTTTCGTTTCGTCATGATTGAGGAATATTGATTGACCACTTAAAATTGAAAAAAAAAACCCGTCTACATAATCATGGAAGGCTAAGGATAAACCTTCAGGTAACGACAGTGATTAGTCAAGATAGATTAGCGGAACTGGCATACTGCATCCAATTATCAACGTATTTTTTTGATGCCTAATCCGGTGTTGTCTGCAGATTCTTCTTTGGCGAGGCAGTGGAAGAACACAGCCGAAACAAACAATCTTATCTCTGACTTATCTGCCCAAACATGCTGCATTGAATTCGGTAATGCCCGTTCCTTTCACGGACTGATAGGCTGTACTCTGCTCAAATCTTTGCTTTATCAGTGGATTGAAGATTCCAAGTAGAAGAAAGCAGCAACATCCTGTAACTCACAGGACAGGAGATAATGAAAAGAAAACTATCTCATGCATAGATTCGATTAGCTTGCAAATTAAAATTAGAGATTGGATAATAATGATTAAAGTGTCAGGCCACTCTCACCTGTAAAAGTAAAACTCTAAAAGTAATACTCCTGTTCCTAGATCTGGAAGTATCGACTTTTGACATGGTTTAGCTGAACCACTGCACGTCTGCACTCAGTTATGGTAAGACAAAGAACTAATTTTGTAATAGAAACAATAATTTAGGTAAAAATGCCATTCATTTGAGATATCCATTGGGTTCTTATAATTGATCTGAAACTTTCCTTTAAAATAACTTAGGGCTAGCTCTAGATCTTTCAAGGTAACTGAAGCAAGCGTTTTGCGCATTACTTTGTTACTACTAAGGATTAATCCAGGAAAGAAATATCTTTTGTCATTCTCGTATTGCGAAATTTGGAAACACAAGTCCGGGTCTGATTGGCTCTGCAACTTGCTTTTTACAGTCTCTCGATGTCACATGGACAGCATAGACTTTACTTGTTTGGCCAAGATAATCTTTTCAAAAATAGGAAGAGAAGGCACGCGGGATGTAAAATTGCAGGCCCACTCCCAACTCCCCTCCCCACGCCCGACCCCAGATCCCCTCTCTCAACACAATCGCGTCGTTGTCCCCCTTCTTTCTTCTCCACGCGATGGGCTGCCATGAGAAGGCTGTAAAGAAAATTACATCCAGATTTCAGTATGAAAAAACCTAGGAACTCATCTTGCTGTACATTTAAAAAAGCAAGGGGATGTAAATTCATATAAAATCATAGGATAAAAAATATGCAAGATGTTAACCAGGAGGATATAAAAATGCATAGTATAAGATAGAACAACTTTTTTCTATTCACACGTACCTTGCAACCAAGTCTCAAACTGAGGAAGAAAAAAAACACAAGTACTGAAAACAAAAAAATACCAGTTTATTGAAAAGGAGATGAACATTGATGCCTGTTGCCTATGAAATTTATGGGCTTCTTTAGATCACAGGATTAGAAAAATATAAGAATTGGAAAAACACAGAAATTTGATAGGATTGCAGGTGCAAAATAGAAGAAAATTGTAGGAATGATCATTTGGATGGAACACAGGAAAAGTGTCTCGATCCTATGTGAATGAGTTCAAAAAAGAGGTTAGAGTGGATGTTGAAATTCCTATGAGATTTGGGTGTAGAAATGCAATCCATATAAATTTTGGAGGTGTCATTCCTTTTATCCAAAGGGATTTCTTAGGAAAAAATATCCTATGGATTGAAATTCTCGAATATTCTTATGAAAATCTTTCAATCCAAAGAGGCCCTACATCTTGCGTTTTCTTCTCGCCGACCTGAATAGATGAATTTTTCATAGAATCATTCCTGAGTTGTAGTTCATTGTGTACCTTCCTCCTGACTTTATGTTCACTCATTTGGCGAAGAAAACCTATGTGTAGTGTAACTTTCCTTATTATTATCGAAAACATAGCACACGCTATGAACTTGTAACGAAAATTTATTGATGATGTATGAAAGATGGTCACACGTATGATACAACCATGGGGAAAAAGTTACTAGTACATTCAGCCTACGTTTTGCTTGGAAACATTTACTTCAACGAATAGGTTTTTAACTTGCACCAGCAGATGCCATGTAACTTACATCAACAAATAGGTTTTCTAACTTGCGGGGAATTCTTCTTCTTACAACCTTCTCCCGAAAACCCCAAATATCCAAACTGGGAGGCCACCATGTCATTGTCTCGCTAGAAATTGTTCTCGGACGAGGAAAAAAACCTTGCCACTTCATATTGTCGCGCAACCGCGACATGATTGCGTTGAAGAAGAATTTCCGCCAGAAACCGCTTATGGCATCCATACACGCTTACCTTGAGATCTGGTTTCATCACTGGAGTGCATGTGACTGCAAGCATGTGCTCGAAGATTTCGTCTTTGTTCGCCGTGGTGGCGTGCCGGTGAGATTCGCCCGGTGTCAGCTACCTCTGATGTGAAGCCCTGTATGCATTCGTTCAGGCCCGGTCTTAGGGAAGGGGGGGGGGGGGGGGGGGACTGGAGTACCTACATCTGCAGGCTCACTAGAACGATAGCCAGAATGGATGGGTAAGCTAACTACTGATGTGCGGCCCAATATTTCGACCATACTCTACAAGAAGCAGCAGAGTAATCCTCTGATCTAATTTTTGATCGCGCAAGAGGTGAGCTCGCGAAGATGTGGTCGGGGGCCGAGGAGCAGCCACTAGTCGCCGGCCGTTGCTGCTGATGCTGGCTCGGCAGTGCAGCAAGGGGAGAGGGAGTCGCCGTCTTCGGTTAAGGCGCTTGTCTCTAACTCTCCTGGTACCACAGGAGGTGGGACCGGATCGAGTCAGGAGACCAACGGCCCTATCTCTCCTAGTTCCCCAGGTGGGGGGGCTAGTCCAAGAGAGGGGGCGATGCAGCGGCGTTCGGCGCCGGTATATACTCCGCCGATGTCATCTTTTCCGATAAACCTTAGGGGTGAGTCGGAGAGGATGGTATCCAACCAGCGCGTCGTGGATTTCGGTGGGATCCAGGAGGTCGAGGCTTTGGGCCTTCGATCCTGTGGGCGCATTTGCGCTCAGCCCAACGCGGACGCTACTCAGCTAGACCGTGCCGTGGCGCGAGCGGAGCTTCGAGACTCACTACAAGGTACAAATCTGAATAAAACCTTTTCATTACTTTCTTTTTCCGATAAGCAAATAGTGGACAGAGCGGCTAGATTGGGGGTGTCTCTAGGTTTAACAGATGATCAGAAATGTGAGTCCGCAAAATTGATTAAACAAGCTGATTTAGAAAGAACTTTGTGCGTCTTGAAAAATAATATGAGTCACGACGAACAACCTCATTGCCTAGTTCTTAATAGGGCTGCGAGTCTTTCTGAGGATCTAGAGGAAGAGGAATGTCCGATAAACAATGATGATAGAACAGATTTTAGTGTGGTGTCTGAAAAGGTTAAACGAACTAGAAAGAGAAGAGTTTACTCCTGTTCGGATAGTAGGAGGAGTGCTAGAATCAAGAACCGTTCCAATAATAAAGATGTCTAATTTGAAAGGACTATTTTGGAATAGTGAGGGTTTTCGTGACCCTGGGAAGCACTTGTTTGTGAAAGAAACAATCGGGGAAAAGAAATTAGATTTCATAGCTTTGTCGGAGACTGGAGATCTAATTTCTCGACACCTTTTTTTGACACACCTAGCGGTCGGTTTTGACTTCAGCTGGTTTTGTTTACCACCTAGAGGTAGATCGGGGGGCATGCTTATTGGAATAAATACGGCGACACTTCTGGTTAAAAACGTTGATGTGGGAGATTTTTGTGTTAAACTATTCGTTAGATCGAAAAACGATGGTTTTGAATGGGTGTTGGTGTCGGTATATGGCGCAGCCCAAGATGAAAATAAACCACATTTCTTATCAGAGTTAGTTCGATTATGTGAAAATGAACCATTACCAATGATGGTGGGTGGGATTTTAATATAATTCGGAAACCTGAAGAAAAGAACAACGATAACTATAATCCGCGATGGCCGATCATGTTTAACGCTATAATTCAAAGCTTAGAGTTAAGAGAGATTGAACTCTCTGGGAGACAATACATGTGGGCCAATAGAAGAACTGATCCAACCTTCGAAAAATTGGACAGGATTTTTGCCACGGTGGAATGGGAACAAAAATTTCCTCTAGTCACGGTTCAGGCCCTAACGCGTACGGGCTCTGATCATACACCTCTGCTGGTCGACTAAGGGTTGCATGCCCATATCGGAAATAAAGCACGCTTCTCCTTTGAAATATCCTGGCTTCGGTTGGAGGGGTTCTACGAAATGGTGACAGCAGAATGGGCTGCACCGGCGAAAGGGGACACACCTATTGAGGTGTGTCAAAATAAAATTAGACACCTACGGCGTTATTTAAGAGGCTGGGCCAAAAACCAAAGTGGTAAATATAAACAAGAAAAGGAAAAATGGATAAAAATAATTGACGAACTTGATGTCAAAGCCGAAACCATGCCTCTCTCGGCATCCGAGCGGGATGCTCTGAGAGAAGCAAATGATCGGTTATGTTGTCTTAGAAGAGATGAAGAGACAAAATGGGCATAGAGGGCAAAAGTTAAATATATTCAGGAAGGTGGCAATAATACGAAATATTTCCATCTTATAGCTAATGGTAAACATAGGAAGAAGAAAATATTCCAGTTAGAGCAAGACGAAGGAACCATTGTAGGCCAAGAGAATTTAAAGACCTACATCTCTGAATACTATAAGAAATTATTTGGGGAATCCACCCCAACGACAATTAATTTGGATGAACAAATTATTCATGATATACCGCAACTTCCTCAAGAGGAGAATAACATCCTTACAGCAGATTTCTTAGTGAAAGAAGTGTATGAGGCTATATCTCAGATGGAGCTAAACAAGGCACCGGGACCAGACGGGTTCCCCGCTGAGTTTTATAAGACCTTTTGGGAGGTTATTAGAGACGATTTAATGGCTATGTTTGCTCAACTAAAGCAAGGAAATTTGCCGTTGTTTAAGTTGAATTTTGGAGTCATTACGTTGCTCCCTAAAAAAGAAAATGCGGTCCAAATTCAGCAATATAGACCTATCTGTCTTCTCAATGTTAGCTTTAAGATATTCACAAAAGTAGGTACTAATCGTATTACCGAAATTGCTCAAAAAATTATTAGGCCGACACAGTCGGCGTTCATGCCTGGACGACACATATTGGAGGGTGTGGTCGTCCTCCATGAGACTATCCATGAGCTTCATAGGAAGAAATGGATGGTGTAATTTTTAAAATTGACTTTGAGAAGGCATACGATAAAGTGAAGTGGCCCTTCCTCCAACAAGCGTTGCGTATGAAAGGATTTGCACAACAGTGGTGTAATTGAATTATGCAATTTGTTAAGGGAGGAAGTGTTGGTATACGAGTAAACGATGACATCGGTCATTATTTTCAAACAAAAAAAGGTTTGAGGCAAGGAGATCCCTTATCTCCTATGTTATTCAATATTGTAGCAGATATGTTGGCCATTCTTATTGCCAGGGCAAAGGAAGATGGTCAAATAGGCGGTCTGATTCCTCATTTAGTTGAGGGGGGATTATCTATTCTACAATATGCGGATGACACAATCCTTTTTATGGAGCACGATTTAGCTAAGGCAGTCAATATGAAACTTATTCTATATATCTTTGAACAATTGTCAGGACTCAAAATAAATTTTCATAAGAGTGAAATATTTTGTTTTGGGAAGGCTAAAGAGGAGGAGACACAGTATAAACAAATCTTCGGATGCGAATCTGGGTCGCTACCTTTTAAATATCTTGGAGTACCGATCCATTATAGGAGACTTCGGAACTCCGAATGGTACCCTGTGGAGAGCCGTTTTGAAGGCAAACTCGGGTGTTGGAAAGGGAAAATTTTATCCTACGGAGACCGCTTAGTGTCGGTTAATGTCGTTTTAACAAGCCTACCAATGTTTATGTTGTCTTTTCTAGAAATACCTAAGGGGGTAAGGAAAAGATTAGATTTTTATAGATCTCGATTCTTTTGGCAGAGTGACGAGAATAAAAAGAAATATAGATTAACTAAGTGGAACATCATATGTAGGCCCAAATACCAGGGCGGTTTGGGGGTAGAGGTGCTAGAGCTAAAAAATAAATGTTTACTCAGCAAGTGGTTGTTTAAACTTTTGAATGAAGAAGGGGTATGGCAGGAGCTTTTGTGCAACAAATACCTATCTACTAAAACTTTAGCTCAAGTGGAAGCACAACCCACCGACTCGCCCTTTTGGAAGGGTCTTATGAGGGTAAAAGATGGCTTTTTCGATCGAGGGTATTTTAAAGTTGGTAATGGAGAAACTACGAGGTTCTAGGAGGACACTTGGTTAGGTAACTTTCCATTAAAAGACCAATATCCATTACTTTACAACATTGTGCAGCACAAGGAGGTTTCGGTCCATCACGTGTTGCATAGTGCGCCCCCATGATTATGAGTTTTAGGAGGGCACTTTCTGGAAATAAATGGGACATGTGGTCACATTTAGTTCATAGACTGATGGATATTAATTTGAATGATGTTCCTGATTCTTTCCATTGGAAGCTTACTCAAAATGGATTATTTACTGTTAAATCTATGTACGAAGATTTAATGAATGGTCACACGAGATTCTTACAAACTTACTTATGGAAATTAAAGATACCGCTTAAGATCAAAATATTTATGTGGTTCCTTCATAGAAAGGTCTTGCTCACAAAAGACAACCTTGCAAAGAGGAATTGGCAAGGTAATACGAAGTGCGCCTTTTGTGGGTGCAATGAAACCATTGAACACTTATTTTTGTCTTGCCCTTTTGCTAAACTGGTTTGGCGGGTAGTATTTTGTACCTACAATATTCCTCCTTCCACCAATGTTTCGAATATGTTTGGAAATTGGTTAAATGGGGTGGATAAAAAGACCAAGGATAGGATACGTATCGGCGTCTCTGCTATTTGTTGGTCCATTTGGAATTGTAGGAACAACCTTGTTTTTAACAGAAAAGAAACTTTTCATGTCTTACAGGTTATTCATATGGCGGTTCACTGGATACAGTTATGGGCTTTCCTGCTGCCTTCGGACCAGCGAGATCTTATGGTGGCTGGATGTACGAGACTTCTGCGGGTGGCACAGGAGTTTTTCTCCCGACATACGTGGCAACATATTAGTCGACTTTCGTAGTTGTGTTCCACCTTTGCAGTGGCTTTTGAGGCTTGTCTCTATTTTTGTGATTCTGGAGATGTAAACTTGAAACGTTAACTTCAAAACTTTGTAATAAGCGGCTGTGTGCATCACTCGATGCAGAGGCTGGGATTAATAAAATTCCCTTTTCTAAAAAAGTATAGCTATGAATTTGCGAATCCTCTAAAGAACTAGCAAACATACTTGCGTAGTTATGTGAATTTGCAAGTAAATTTTCTGTAATAAATAAATATCCGGCGTAATTCTCTCTTGATTTGCAAATATATTGTCTAAATTGTGTCTTTTTGTTGAACCTAAAATTCCAACAGAGTAGCCATAGTAGTGATGATTAGTCATTTTGCTCGTCTGCTATGTTCGCCTTGTTGTTTCAGCAGATTAAATGGCACGGTCGTGAGTTATGATGGATTCAAGGAGTCCATTATTCGGCTGGAATATTAAGTTTCAAACGAGCGGCACTGGTGATTAGTTTTTGTATCCATTAAGCATACGCTTGTCAATTTCTATTAAAAAACCACAATTTAAAACAGAAAACAAAAGGGATATAACCCAAAGTAAAAGAGTAATTCAACAGTGCTAACAAAAGCTACGCATGAATCTATTTATGACATCACCATATGCAAAAGACACAACACCGAAGCACATACTTGATATAAGAGTATATCAACAAACCACCCCTGAAACCAGAAATTTTCAATTGACATAAACTTTGCAGCGACATCAGTTTAGTTTTACTAACTAGGGGGGTTGTTTGTTAGAGAGGCCCCGGATTTTAGATTCGCCTAGAGCCCAGGCAATCTCGAGACCGGCCCTCCATCCGTTTTTAGCAAAGCTGAAATTCAATGGCTTGTCGCAAGAGGTTTAGAATCCATATTGCTAAACAAGCCGCTCAACAACGTGGGCGGTGAGTTCGAGAGCGTGAATCACCATCTAACATCTGGTCTGTGAATTTGATGGAATGGATGCGGGAGAGGTCAAGCTTCATCACATGGAGATGAGCCTCTGGTCCAGTGAGAGCACCGATCGTCCCACGCCGTCTGCTTGGAGGCTATGCAGCTACTTCGGTGAGTAGGGGTGGCGGATCGGCGGTTGCGGCCGCGACGGGGTGCCTAATAATTCTATCTCGTAGGCAAGGTTTAGAGTAGAGTGAATAAACATATGAAAATTAATTTAATTTGGTACAACGCAGACGCTAAAATACACGTGCACACACTCACCCCTATGAACGCACACACGCACATCCTACCCATATGAGCACCTCCGAAAGACTGAGCCAGCGGTTGGGTCTTGAGATTGACGAAGTCACCACAGACGTCTCGCTGTCGACGGAACGTCACCTTCCAGTGAAGAATATTCGGCTAAATGAGAAATACCAGTGTCAAATCTGGGGTTTGAACTCTGTTGGGCTTGGGATGGACTTGGCAAGAAGGATATGATCATAAGATAAATACAATGATGTGACCCCGGTGAGATTAGAAGATAGAATGACAAGTGGACTGGCTGTGGCCGTAATGAAAGAAGGTGATAGAAAAAACAAGATAACCCGTGACAGAAAAAGTGACGGCAATCGATCGATGTATTCTCAAGGTGGTTTCACGTGTACGGTGGCGTATTTGGAACATTCCTAAGGTAGGAAGTTGACACTTGGCAGTACAAAGCAAATTTACACATCAACAGATCGAAGTACCGGTTAAATCCAAGCTACAAGATCTGGAAGATGGCTTGAACAATAGTTATTTTTCTACGGTTCCCTGCCCAATAACGCGTCCACATCCACAGCCAAAAGACCAGAAGCGTTTAGCAGCATATTTATAGTGGGTGTTGTGTAAGTTTCCTCCCTAAGCTACCTTAGCTAGCTGCTATAGGCAGTAGCACCACCCACTGCTGCGGTTGTGGACACACCGGTCTCCACCCATCTCTCTCACACACCATCCGCACCAAGGACAGTGCAGTGCGGATCGATTCAGTCGATTTATAGCCACACCATGGCCAGGAAGTGCTCGCACTGTGGCAACTACGGCCACAACTCAAGAACTTGCAGCAGCACAGGACAGCCGGGAGAAATTATGCTCAGCGAAGGAGGAGGCAGCAGCAGCACTGGCGGCAGCGGGCTGAGGCTCTTCGGGGTGCAGCTCCATGTCGCTGCAGGAGGCGGCGCCGGCACCTCCATGAGGAAGAGCTACAGCATGGACTGCCTGCAGCTGGCGGCAGCTCCTAGCTCCCTTGTCTCGCCTTCGTCGTCGTCTTCGTCGTCGCTGCTTCTGTCGATCGACGAGGGCTTGGAGAGGGCTTCCAATGGGTACCTGTCCGACGGTCCTCATGGCAGATTAGTCCAGGAGAGGAAGAAAGGTAAAACTATACTATGCATTTAGCAATTTTTTTGAATGTTTTTTTTGAATGGTTGCATTTAGCAATTACACTCGTACTGATGCTACTTACGCTACTGAAAAACAGAGAGAGAGAGTGGGTTGGAAAATTCGGACCTTTTGGTACCTAATTTCATTCTTTGTTTTAGTCTTTCTCATCTCGACCTAATTAATAAAGTTGCACTATCACTCTCAAGATAAGTTGCAATGTTGCATTATCTTCTTCCTTGACTGCAAGGAAGCATGCTAGAGATATTCGCCACTTTCTCTGACTAAAGTAGTCGACAACTTGTGCCATCCTGAATAGTCGCTCTGTCTTCCGTGTACAATCATACCTGGAGCTCTGAGATGCCTGAACATGAATCCAGGGGTTCCATGGAGTGAGGAGGAGCACCGGCTATTCCTTGTCGGCCTCGAGAAGCTCGGAAAGGGAGACTGGAGAGGCATCTCCCGGAGCTACGTTACTACTCGAACCCCGACACAGGTGGCCAGCCACGCGCAGAAGTTCTTCCTGAGGCAGAGCAGCATGGGGAAGAAGAAGCGCCGCTCTAGCCTTTTTGACATGGTATGCGCGCGATGATACATTCAAATGTAATCCTTTATTTATACTACTCCGCAGTAGTAGCTGTGCATGTAGAAGGCATATCTTAATTTGGTGGTGCTTCAAACAAGTGCAGGTACCGATTTGCGAGAACGGCATGCGCGTTTGTGAGCTACCGACCAACAACAACAACAACAACGAAGGCGCCTCAACCTTTCTGCCGCGGTATAAATACCCTGACATGGCAGCCATTGATCTCAACTCCACGGAGGAAGATGACACGGCGGCGGATGACGTTCCTCCGCTCTCGTCGGCGTTACCAAGGACGACACTGTTCCCGGCGGTTCTGATGGAGCAGCCTCCTCCTCCTCCTCCTCATGGGTCATGGCCACCACTGCTCTCCGCTGGACCTGGAGCTGGGCATGTCTCTCTCGCCGCCGTCCGTCGGAACGTGACGTGGCCACCGTCGTAGCCGTACGTCGTCAAGAAGCTCCTGTCAGGCCGCCGTGTTTGCTGCTGCATGCGTGCCGGCTTGACCTTGTCCAAGCAAATGGAGATAAGGCGATGGAGAGCGCTTGTAAAGTTGTGCGCAGGTAGTGCTAATTGTGGATACAGTAATGTGTGTACTACGCTTGGCTCCATGTAGAAACCAGAATGAATCATGCCCCTGTTCCCCTACGCACGTACTCAGACGATGTTGAATTGTGAATCACACCTGTCCATACGAATTAATCCAAGTCTGTTTCATAAAATTTTCAGATTCTTATCGTCTCGTACCTGAATATATATGTGTCTATTGCGAGGCCCAGTGGTACATGCAGGCAACGACAAGCAGTGTCCATCCAGATGGCAACGGCTAGCAGCATTGTGTGGTGGTTACGTCGTGTCAGCATTCATCCATCATATCCGGGTCCTACGCCTCCGGATCTGGGATATGGTAGGTGCACGTACGGTGACCATATGCAGTCCATATTCATTCCTCTCTAGTTTGTCGTCACTGAACAGTACCAAGCAGATTCCCAATTGGGACGCCCTGCCCTACTGCTGCCCGCCCCTGTCACAGCTGATGAGGCATCGGTTTAAGATAGCAAGGAAGAAAGAAAGAAACACCTCTCTCTCTCTCCTCCGAATCATCTTCTTCCTTCCTATAGCTAACTGTAGTGCATGACAGAGCTAGATGTCGCCAATGAGGGGGTGAGAAGAGAAAAGCTAGGTGGAGGAGAAGATTTGGTGCTTATCCAGCACAGTGGTACAACAGATGGAGTGATTTTTTCTTTCCTTTTGCGTGATGCCCATGTCTGTCTGATTGCAGCCACTTGGCAACAGAAAACTTAAACATCGTCTTCTTTGCTCCAAGTGGATAATTGATCACCATTCCAACCAATAAAGCCAGAAGACATGTACAGTACAGATGAGGAAGGCAGGTAAAGCAAAAAGAGTACTCCCTCCGTTCCAAAAAGGATGACTTCCATTTGTCTATATGCGGACGTATCTAGAGATACGTTCACATGCATACAAATTAAAGTCATCCTTTTTAGAACAGAGGGAGTACTTTAATTTACAATTGTTACCCAAAGAGCAACCGCAGATACGGACGTGAAACTGAAAGTACACAACATAATTGGAGCATCTCCAGCGCTATCAATAACCTTCTCAATAGAGCTATTGACACGACGGCCGTGAAAACGTCACCCAGACCAAAATTGTCAGACAGGTCCAATAAAATGGCCGGCACTCCCTCCACGACCCCGGTCGATAGAGAGCGGCTTGGGAGTGTCGGACACCACCGGCAAATGATTTCACGTTGTGTACCGACACACGGGTCTCGCATGTTGGCGACACACACGGCAGGTCAACCGAATTCCGTGCCGGCCAGCTTTGTTCAAAACGATGGCGTTTCCAAAGGGCAAGCGCAAAAGTGTCTAGCACTTCGCCTTCCCGACGTGTCGCCGGCGTTAATTCACCACACCTACTTCCCCAGCCGGTTTTATATGTGCGGGTCGCACTGTTCCCCTCTCCCGCACTTCACTGTCGACCCTCTCTCTTCATCACCGGCCCCTCTCCATCGCGTAGATCCATCGAATTGTCTACCAGTGGCGAAAGCATCATCTCCCGGTGGCGAGGACTTTCTGGAGGAAAAACAACTACGAGGCAAGCTCTTTCCACACGCTTCCGCCTTTGTCTCCACGTGCACAACACCATTCTGTTGCCAGCCGATTGCCGCCTCACGAACGATTGGCAGACGAAATCTTTCCATGTTTCGGTGGCACCGCTTCTCATCGGCCAGGCGCGTCTCGACTTGATTTGCAGGGCGCGGTCGCCGCTGTCTTGGCACAAATGATGTAATCCCAGGTACGGCATATCAGCGCCATTTGGGACGAGCACGTGCAAACAGAGTACGAGCCGCCTCAACGATTTCTTTCCCACCTCCGAGGATTGCAAGCGGTATGCGTGTCGGGCGACCTCTCCCCCGTTGACTACGCCGACTTCGACTATGCGTAGAACTCCCATGACATGTACCAATGTCAACTGGCGATGTGGGCTCCCCCTGGAGGACAGCAGTTCACAAAGATCGAACACTAACCCGACATGCAGGTGGGCATCGAAGAGTCCATCGCACCTCTGCCTCCACCTCCACCGTCGGCTCCCACCATGCTGGGTTCATCGGTGATCGTCATCAATTTTCGATGAAGATTAGGGCACCACCGCCGCCACCTCCATCTAGTTATTATTATTACTTTTATTTTAAGTTTTTTTATGTAATGTCTGAGTATGCGCCCATGAGCTTTATGCTAAGTTTAAGATTTAATAAATTATACACCCTCCTTTTTTTTGTTATAAGGTGTATAGTTTTTCCTAATAAGTCACTCGAATAACTTTGACCAGGATTTTTTTAAAAAAACCATCAATATTTGAAATACTAAGAACATAAAATATGAGAATATATTTCATGATGAATAGTACTGATGTGATATTGTAATTGGTAATAATATTTTCTAAAATCTTGGTCAAAGATAGTCAAGTTTACTTTTCCGGAAAATCTATACACCTTGTAATAAGAAACGTAGGGAGTATAAAGTTCGAATGAAATTTGACAGATTTTATTAGGCTTCCAAGTTGGATTGTTTGGAAAATTTTCTATTGGGAACGCCGCTGGGACAACCAGACCCAATATAGCGACAAATTTTCGGGAAATCCATATCGGCTTATAGGTCTAGATGCATCCACTACTCAAAAAAACATTTTTTAAAATATCAAAAAATTCTAAATAAAATTTTCGGATATACTATAGATGACATTTTATGGTAGCACAAAAAGTTTCGCGAAGAAAATACATTTTTTGTGGGCTGTGCAAAAAAGACAAATCCGAGATTTTCAAAATGACATTGGGCGCGATTGTTTTTTGTCTTTTTTGCACAGGTCATAAAAAATGTTTTTTCTTTGCGATCTTTTTGTGCTAACATAAAATATCATGATGTATATTTAGAATTTTAATTGTAACTTTTTGACATTTTAGAAAAAAATTAAAAATATATTACATCCGCACACTTGACTCAAAACGCCATGTCCCAAATTTCCGACGTTTCCTTTACTGGAAGGGCCAGTGGAGATATACCTTGGTACTACGTCGGTAGTACAGTAGTAAAATCTGAATCGGCGGGATAAGAGCATCTCTAGCAGATACTGGATACTGGTCAAACCCGAATATGTAGAGTCCCAATCAACGAAATGCGCACAGAATAGATACCGGATAAGGCCTCAACCCGGAAAACTTTTTCCTGCTCTCCGGATATTATCTCCGCCGTGCACCAAATGCCCAGTTTCGAGCTCCATATACAGCACCGAAACTGGACATATCCACGATGGTCAACGCTCCCGTCGGCGGCGGTGCCGGCCACTCCCGACCTTGATTCCACGACGAGGAGCCTCGATTCCGACATTAATCTTCGATTCCTGATGAGGAGGTTCAATTCCGACAAATTTCGTGCGAATTCGTGGCTTGTGCTCACCACGCCATGAAGGCACCGCCATGGCCACGGCCTCATCCCTGGAATTGGTGAGCTAGCTAGCTCAACTCGTGTAGCTGGCAGAGGGAGATAGATACATGCTTTTGTGCAGCTAGCTAATCGATCGATCAGTGCTGAATTTGTGTGTAGCTAGCTAGTCGATCGATCCGTGCTAGCTAATGCATCTATCTAAATTCTCACGGAGGCGGGAGGCGCAAGACAGTGTGAGTATGGGACGCGGCGCTGACGGCCGAGGACCCTTGTTAGCCTAACCCCACGTGCCGAGTACTTTCCGGCGACGACGACGACGAAGCTTTCCGACGAGACGCGCGTACACAAACAGCTAACTCAAAGCTGATCGATCCTTCCGTCTTGATGCATACGAGCTAGCTAGCCTGATCCATTACTTGCGATGTACTACTAGCTCAACACGCACGCACTCGAAACAATATGTGATCGTAACAGGGGCGTGTCGCTCCTGGTCTTTCTTTCTATTGCTTCCACAACTCACGGTCTGGTATAAGGCTGGGTACACACGTATATCACTAGTAGAAAAACTACCTTTCGTCCAGAACCGAATCGGCCATTAATCCCGGTTCAGTGAAAAACCGGGATCAATGCCTGGCACTGGTCCCGGTTCGAGCTGCCAGGGCATTGGTCCCGGTTCGGTTGGAGACATTGGTCCCGCACTACCGGAAACGACTACTTTGCCGTGCGGCCAAATCGCACGGCAAAGGCTACTCGGAACACGGCACAGTCTTTGCCGTGCCGAACCGCACGGCAAACCCCACACGGCCTAATACGCGTCGGTAAAGAGCCTTTGCCGTGCGCTTTCGTTAAAAACAACGGCAAAGCCTTTGCCGTGTGTCCTCCTCGCACTGCACGGCACACCTTCCCGCTTTGCCGTGCGCTTTGGTTCCAGCAGCACGGCACATAACTCTTCTTTGCCGTGCGCTCTGCGCGCCGACAGCACGGCAAAGAAGTATGACGCCATCAAAAAAAAATCCCCGTCACCTCGCTGGGAGGGACGAGCTGGCGGCGCCGGACTCCGAGACTCGAGGTGGCCGCTCCCCCCGCCGGCGTAGCGTGTGCTCTCGCTGCCATCGCTCGAGGACGCGGACGCCGCCTCTGAGCTCTCCTCCTCCGCGTCGCCCAGGAAGAAGACGACCGGCGACGGCCAGCCGGAGCGGGCGCGGGCGGAGCGCGGCCAAACGAAAAGGCGGCGCCCGGGAGACGGCCAAACGGCCTGGGGCGGCCAGCCGCAAGGCCGATGGTGGGGAGCTGGTCTGGCGAGGTGCGAGAAGGCCGGCCGTGGCGAGGCGGGGGGCCGGCCGCGCGAGGCGCGGAGCCGACCAAGCGAGCGGGGCAGCCGGCACGCCGGGAGGCGGAGGCTGGAGGCGGCGTCGGAAGGCGGAAGCGGGAGGCGGCGTCGGAAGGCGGCACCGGGAGGCGGATGCGGGGAGGCGGCGTCGAAAGGCGGAGGCGGGAGGCGGCGGCGGAAGGCGGCACCGGGAGGCGGAGCCACACCCACGGCAGCCATGTCGCGGTCGAGCCCGGGCTCCCTTCGGCGAGCATGGAGGCGAAACGGCCGCGGGACTCGCCGGGGCGGCGGAGCGCGCGCTGCTTGTCGCCGAGAAGCTGGAGGCCGCGAGAAGCTGCCGTCCACACGCCGCGTTTGTGTGTCCGCGAGCGTCCATGCTGTGAAGAAGACGCGTGCTGCTCGCTGGCCTCACGTGCGCTGCCTCACATGCGCGAGAAAAGTCTCAGCCTCAACGCACACGGATAGTGTGTTTTCTAACAGCTGCTGTCAAACGTTGGATCATGCCGATCAATCATCCAACGGCTCCAGGGCTGATCCGGGTGAAACTATTTCTGGCCAATCAGCACGCCTAGTCTCTTTGCCATGTGTATGTACACGGCAAAGATTTTTTTTGGTTTTTCTCTTTTTTCTTTTTCTTTTGATTATGTAGCAGTGACTATTACATAGAATAATTCTTGTGTAACTTAAAAAACCAAGTTTATCATTGTTGTTAATACACATAAAAGAACTTCATGGCAAAGATTTTTTCTTGAAGTTTTTTCACTTTCTTTGATTTTTTGAAAACAATGGTCAAAATGGCCGCCATGTCTATTCATTGAAAGGTGACAAATTTTTCAAAACTATCGACGGTTCTATGATATAACCACTAGTTGTGTACCTTAAAATGACTTTTGTAAAATTTTCAGAGCAAACTATCACACACTTGTAGATCAAATTTGAATTACTTTCATAAAATCGGCATAAAGTCATTTAAATAGGTGAAATTAGTTAGAAACCGAGAAAATTCCTAATATTTCTGGATTATCCATACAATGTGGTCTACTTTGTGTGAAATTTAGATGGGTGCCATTTTGCACCATATTTTTTGTACTTGCTTAACAAAAAAAGTCATTTTCGGCACTTAAAAAATAGAAAATGATATTTATACAAATAATTTGAAAAAACTTCGTTTTGCAACATTGTTTGCCATACCAAGACACACACATGTGTCAAATATGGGCACATTATCACAAACTATGCCACATGAATGCTCATAACTAGGTCATTTGACTCGAAACTTATACATGTTTGTAGATGATTGCCCTTTTTGTGAAGAATGGTTTTGAAAACTTTGTCAAAACTCAAGTTTATCATTTTTACTACCAACTACTACACATAAAAGGACTCCATGCCAAAGAATATCCTTTTTTGAGTATTGTTTCACTTTCTTTTATTTTTTTGAAAAAAGGTCAAAATGGCCGTCTTGTCTATTCATTTTAAGGGGTCAAAATTTTCAAAACTATCGACGGTTCTGTGATATAACCACTACTTGTGTACCTTAAAATGATTTTTGTAAAAAATTTAGAGCAAACTATCATACATTTGTAGTTCAAATTTGAATTATTCTAAAAAATCGACATAAAAGAATTTAAATAAGTGAAATTAGGTAAAAAGCTAGAAAAATTGTAATATTTTTGGATTACACATCAAATATGGACTCTTTGTGTGGAAATTAGATGAGTGCAAATAGTCTTTAGATAATATGGATTATACCACGAAAATGGCTATTAGTGTTAGAAAATGGAAAAAATGATAAATATTCTTTGCCGTGTGTATTTTTCTGGAACACGGCAAAGAAATTGGAAAGCAGCTAGCTAGCTCAATCATTCTAATTTGCCGTGTGTTTTTCATATGTACACGGCAAACCATGTATTTTAGACACACGGCAAAGTACATGTTATAGCCGCTCCGTGAAATTTGACGAGGACACACACGTGGTCTCTGATTGTTGCCGTGCGTGGTGTTTTGCCGTGTGTTTTCTTACATGTTTGTCGTGTATAGGTCTTTGCCGTGTGTTTTCCTTACTCTTTGCCGTGCTCGGCTAAACTGGACACACGGCAAAGAGACAACCTCACGGCAAATAATTTTTTACCGTGTTTCAAACTTTGCCGTGCGCCTTTTACAGTTTTGCACGGCAAAGTCTAAACTTTGCCGTGTTCCGCAAAACTGGACACAAGGCAAAGAGACAACCGCACGGCAAAGAATTTTTTTCCGGTAGTGCCGGTTCGTGCCACGAACAGGGACCAATGCTCCAGTGCCGGACACGTGGCGTGCCGCGGAGCTTTGGTCCCGGTTCGTGGCACGAACCGGGACCAATACCCCTCCCCTGCCTATAAATAACCCACCCCCTCTCTTCTCTCCTCTTTTTTTTTCTGGTTGGATTGGTGGGAAGTGGGTGCTAGTTTTTTTTTTCCTTTGCCACGCACAAGATGTGTTCGATGAAATGCCCGAGCCACACTTAAGTTCACACAAGATGATATCCTCGGCCGAGGTTAGCAACTTTATCCTTTTCATCTGTAATTGATACAGAAATATTGCACGTGTCGATGTACGGTGGTCATTTCACTATTCAAGATGTTATTGTAATGGTATTTGATAAACTTAATTATATGATGCAGATGGATGCACGGATGCGATGGATGTACGGCGAACGACGCAGTTCCGAGTTTATTGCAGGCCTGCATAAATTTCTCGAAGTGGCTGAGGCAAACAAAGTGGATAATTTTATGCCTTGTCCATGTGAGAAGTGTCGGAACGTCAGGGAGTACTCTGACCTGAGAACCATTCAAGACCACGTGCTTCGGAGAGGTTTCATGCCCAGCTATAATTGTTGGACCAAGCACGGAGAAAGAGGGGTTAGGATGGAAGACAATGAAGAAGAGGAGGATGATGACAACTATCCTATGTTCCCTGAGGAATGCGGTGATACTGTAATGGAAGACGTTGAAGAAGAAGGAGGTGAACATCGGGCATCAGATGAGCCCGCTGATGGTCTTGGTGGGGTCATTTCTGATGCAAAGCGAGAATGCGATACAGAAAAGGAGAAGCTAAAGTTGGAGGCCATGCTAGAGGATCACAAAAAGTTGCTGTACCCAAATTGCGAAGATGGCAGCACAAAGCTCGGTACCACACTGGAACTGCTGAAATGGAAGGCAGAGACTGGTTATTCTGACAAGGAATTTGAGAAGTTACTGAAAATAATGAAACCGAAGCTTCCAAAGGATAACGAATTGCCCGAGACTACATACGAAGCAAAGAAGGCTATCTGCCCTCTAGGATTAGATGTGCAGAAGATATATGCATGCATTAATGACTGCATCCTGTACCGTGGTGAGGAGTACGAGAATATGGATAAATGCCCGGTATGCAATGCACTGCGGTACAAGATCAGACAAGATGACCCTGGTGATGTTGAGTGCGATGACGAGCCCCCCCGGAAGAGGGTTCCTGCTAAGGTGATGTGGTATGCTCCTATAATACCACGGTTGAAACGTCTGTTCAGAAACAAAGAGCATGCCAGGTTGTTGCGATGGCACAAAGAAGAGCGTAAGAAAGACGAGAAGTTGAGACACCCCGCCGATGGGTCCCAGTGGAGAAAAATCGACAGAGAGTTCCCGACATTTTCAGATGACGCAAGGAACTTACACTACTACAGAAAAGGCTATCAGTGGCGCACCAAATTGGATTTCTGTGGCGCACCCGCCAAATTGCTGGGTGCGCCACAGAATTCTCGCCACAAAAATTTATTCTGTGGCGCACCAAGTTTGGTGCGCCACAGAAATGTCACCTTTCTGTGGCGCACCAAGCCTGGTGCGCCACAGAATTCTCAAAAATTCAAAAAATTCAAAAAATGCAAAAAAATATAAAAAAATTTCAAAAAATTCAGAAAAATCAAAAAAAGAAATAATATGAAAAATCCTAATTATTGGAATTATTTTCAGATTTTTTGAACTGATAACTTCCCGCTAGGTCACCCATCCTCAAATTGCTCCAACCCTAGCACGCTTAACTTCTAAGTTCCACCCACTCCACCTACCCTTGTGCTACTCAAGTTCTTATTGATATATATATCATATGAACCCTCTTAAGTATTGTATGTGTATATGTGTGGTATGTATTATAAATTTGTGTTTTTAAATTTCAGATTTTTCAAAAACTTCTAAAGTTTCAAAAGGAGATTCAAAAGATCCAAAAAAATTCAAAAAACTTAATTTTTTTCAAAAAATCCAAAAAATTCAAAAAATCAAAACACTTCAAAAAAATCCAAAAAATTCAACAATCTTCTTTGTTATACATTTCTGTGTCTTTTTTGCACTTTTTGAATTTTTTTTAATTTTTTTTTCTTTTTTTCTTTCTTTTTGATTTTGCTGCGAAAAATCGTCTGTTTGAAATAACTTTTTTTTCTTTTGAAATTTGAGAAATCTGTGAATTGCTGACCGGGAATTTGAGGAATTTGAGGAATCTGTGGATCCGAATTCGGATTTTTCTCACGATTTTTTTGACATATTATTTGCGTTATTTCGACGTCGTATGCAAAAGTTATGGCCGTTACAAGTTTTTTTTCCTGTTTGTTGCAGAAAAGGTCAAAATTCATATTTCAAAATTTCTATACCTACTAGACACTCATACCTAACTACATGTCAAAGATTTTATTTATTGAATTTTTTATCATTTGCGTAAAATCTGTGGCGCACCAGGCACCTTTCTGGTGCGCCACAGAATGTCAACTTTCTGTGGCGCACGTCCCAGGTGCGGCACAGAATTATTTTTTTCAAATTTTAACCCGCCCTCCGGATAACTTTCTGTGACGCACCTAGCCATGTGCGCCACAGAAATGTGACTTTCTGTGGTGCACCAGGCACCAAGCCACAGAAATATATTTCTGTGGCGCACCAATTAAGGGTGCGCCACAGAATGTGACCTACCTATAAGGGTTTTCCTAGTAGTGTTAAGATTTGGTCTAAGTACATATGGCTTTAATCCTTTTGGGGAGCAGAGCTCCAGTCATAGCACTTGGCCCGTGACTAACCTTCCTCCTTGGTTGTGCATGAAACGAAATTTCATTATGATGCCAGTGCTCATCCAAGGCCCGAAGGAACCCGTCAACGACATTGATGTGTACCTAAGGCCATTAGTTGATGAACTTTTACAGTTGTGGTCCGAACCAGGTGTACGTGTGTGGGATGAGCACAAACAACAGGAATTTGACCTACGAGCGTTGTTGTTCGTAACCATCAATGATTGGCCTGCTCTTAGTAACATTTCAGGACAGTCAAACAAGGGATACAATGCATGCATGCACTGTTTAGATAAGACTGAAAGTATACATTTGGGAAACAAGAACGTGTACCTGGGACATCGTCGATTTCTTCCGAACAGTCATGCCGTAAGAAAGAAAGGCAAGCATTTCAACGGTGAGGCAGATCGCCGGAAGAAGCCTAACCTCCCTAATGGTGATGTTATATATGACATGGTCAAGGATTTAGAAGTAATCTTTGGAAAGGGTCCTGACAGTCTATCTGTTCCGAATGACGCTGACAACCACGTACCCATATGGAAGAAGAAATCTATATTTTCGGAGCTACCCTATTGGAAAGTCCTAGAGGTCCGGTCTTCAATCGACGTGATGCACGTGACGAATCTTTGCGTGAACCTGCTAGGCTTCCTGGGCGTGTATGGGAAGACAAAAGATACACCAGAACCACGGGAGGACCAGCAACGTATGAAAGACCCATACAACAAGCAGACGGATAAAGGGCGTCAATACTTAAGCAGCTACGCTCTTACCAAAGCAGAGAAGGAAATCTTTTTTGAATGCCTGAGCAGTATCAAGGTCCCGGCTGGCTTCTCGTCAAATATAAAGGGAATAATAAATATGGCAGAGAAAAATTCCAGAACCTGAAGTCTCATGATTGCCACGTGATTATGACGCAGTTGCTTCCGGTTGCATTGAGGGGGCTTCTACCGGAAAATGTTCGAGTACCCATTGTGAAGCTATGTGCATTCCTCAATGCAATATCTCAGAAGGTCATCAATCCAGTAACTCTACCAAGTTTACAGAAGGCTGTGGTCCAATGTCTTGTCAGCTTTGAGTTGGTGTTCCCCCCATCATTCTTCAATATTATGACGCATCTCCTGGTTCACCTAGTCGACGAGATTGCCATTCTCGGTCCTGTATTTCTACACAATATGTTCCCCTTCGAGAGGTTCATGGGAGTCTTGGAGAAATATGTTCATAACCGTGCTAGGCCAGAAGGAAGCATCTCAAAGGGCTATGGAACAGAGGAGGTCATTGAGTTCTGTGTTGACTTTATTCCTGACCTTAAGCCGATTGGTGTTCCTGAATCGCGGCATGAGGGGAGACTGAGTGGAAAAGGCACGCTAGGAAAGAAAGCACTGATATGTAG
Source organism: Poa pratensis (assembly GCA_947311845.1). Taxonomy (NCBI): domain Eukaryota; kingdom Viridiplantae; phylum Streptophyta; class Magnoliopsida; order Poales; family Poaceae; genus Poa; species Poa pratensis. The sequence goes on along the minus strand of CAMZMU010000042.1, from coordinate 52,578,498 downwards.
GGACGGGCATTCTTTAACTCAAGCACACTACACAGTTCTACAAAGTTCCACCTTCGTGGCTCCGTATATCGAGGAACACAAGAATTATGTACGCTCCAAGAACCCGGGGGAGGCTGACTCCTGGATTAAAGAAAAACACATGGAGACTTTCGGCAGTTGGTTGCGATTACAGCTCATGAATGACACCACTGTCGGAGATCAGCTCTACTTGTTGGCCGCGTCACCATCTTCGACTGTATTGAATTTCCAAGGGTACGAGATAAATGGGAATACATTTTACACGATCGCCCAAGATAAAAAGAGCACCAACCAAAACAGTGGTGTCCGCTTTGATGCAACAGACGAGAATGGGCAAAAGGACACATACTATGGTTACATAGAGGAGATATGGGAACTTGACTATGGACCTACTGTTAAGGTCCCTTTGTTTCGGTGCAGTTGGGTCAACATGAAGGGAGAAGGGATAAAGGTAGACCAGCTGTACGGAATGACAACAGTGGATCTCAAGAATCTTGGTTGTTACAGGAACGAACCATTCGTCCTAACCAATGATGTGGCTCAGGTTTTCTATGTGAAGGACATGTCCTCCAGACCGAAAAAAAGAAAAAAATAAGCAAACAAATACATCAAACGATGAGCCAAAGCGTCACATAGTTCTTTCAGGGAAAAGAAACATCGTGGGAGTCGAGGACAAGACAGACATGTCAGCAGATTATGATAAGTTTGATGAAATTCCGCCCTTCACAGTGAAAACTGACCCAAGCATCCCGTTAAATAATGAAGATGCTCCATGGTTACGGCCGAAGCGATCATAGGCCAGGGACATACGCGAAGAAGGGTTCATGGCATTTATGTAAATCAATGTAATGTATTAAACCTTTATGTGATCTGTAGTAATGTATTAAACCTTTATGTGGTGAAAACCATAATACACGAAATGGGAGTTTCCACCTAGAATAAATGGGTTATATCACATGTGAGTTTTCTTTTTTGTTCTCTGTTAATTAATTGCATGACGACCGGTGAAACACGCGTGGTAGGTGGTTGTCGGCTCCCACACCTCCCGTGGGAACCTCTCAAACCTCAGCTTCGTTAGGTACAGCCTTCAGAAGAAAACTCCAACGTCTTACACGCGCTCGAAAAAGTTGGAACAAAACACACGGTTCCCCCTGCATACAGCCCGACGGTGGCTCGTGAGTGCCCGCATATCAAATGCACCGTAGGACGTAGCTAGGGAACCCGAATGTTTTGTGTTTGAGCGCCACTTCGATCCAAGCAGCGGTAAGACGTCTCTGATGATCTACAACCGTCCGGCAAGACATCTCTGATGATCTGCAACCGTTTGGAACGGTCGCAGGTCATCAGAGACGTCTTGCCGCTGGTTGCCCAAAGATGCCTCTCCGAGTGACGCTGGAATGTTTTGTGTGAGTGAGTAACCTGTCTGAGGAGTGGCCAATTTATAGGCGTCGTTATATTTGCCGCTAATACATTGTTCCCGTGAAATTCCGGGAGGGGGGCTATATATAGGGTACGTGTGCTTCTTTAGTCCCGGTTGGTAACACCAACCGGGTCATGTGGCTCACGAAGTGGTCGTGATACTGCTGATCCAACAGCTCACAATCCCTCAAAGAAACACACCCCTGATCCAACGTTTCACAAGCGCTTGAAAGAAACACACGATCCGTGTGCTTCTTTAGTCCCGGTTTGTAACACCAACCGGGTCATGTGGCTCACGAAGTGGTCGTGATACTGCTGATCCAACAGCTCACAATCCCTCAAAAGAAACACACCCCTGATCCAACGGCTCACAAGCGCTCGAAAGAAACACACGATCCGTGTGCTTCTTCCTTATTGGTGGGATTCTCACTATATATATGTAGTCATGCATGGCCTCCATTGGCATAGCACATCTAAACTCATATCTGCAACCTCATCACTCTCCCATGGCTTCCACCGTACCCACTCTAACCTACTCGGAGGCGGAGGCGCTTTGCGCCTCGAACTACCCCTGCCCGCCCGGCTACGACGTCCCCGCCGGCTGGAGGCTGAGCACCGGAGGCGTTCCGGTCCCTCCTGTCCCTCAAGGTTTGGCGCGCCGGGCGGCCATCACGAACCACTACTACCTCGAGCTCACTCCGGCGCAGCGGATGGATCCCCACTGGCATCCCGACTACCGCCCGACTTGGGACGCCTTCTTCATCAATCGGCGTGAGAGGGCGCTCGCCAGGTACGAGGAGGACGGCCCGCCTCCTTCGAACTTCAACGAGGCCGGCCGTCGGCTGTGGTGGAGCGGCCGGACTCTCCAGAGCGTCATGAACTACATCACGGCCGGCGATAACCCCCACCTGCGCTACCCTAGCTTCCAGTCCAGGCGAGCGCCGCCCGACGACAGCGACGACGACGGCGCGACTACGACGACTACGAGGACGAGTATTATAGGCCTAGGCAGGTGTATGACTAACCTGAGCCACATCGTTGGTTAGGACAAATGGTTCGTCTATGTACGACGACGATCGTGTAAAATGTTTGTCTATCTACGACGACGATCGTGTAAAATGTATTCTTTATCTCTGCATTTCCAACTAATGATCTTTACCATCTGAATAAGTAATCTGGTTTTGAGTTAGTTATGCAAAAGATAAATGAATTAAATAATTTTTATCTGGTTTCTTCTGCATTTTACAACACCAAACATTCATCTTACAAATATAGGTTCACTGAAATTGTTCTGCATTTACTTCTGCTTACGGATTATTTGTCGAATTTCGACTTACGGATTTAAAGATATGAATTTATCCATATTAAATTGAAAATGACAATAATAATGTAAAATTGATTTTGGATTATTTATACAAATTCAAACACTTTTCACGTTGAAAGTTTTGTCAATTCAAAATATGCAATAAAGTTAATGCATTTTTAATTGAAAATGACAAAATGGTTAATAGTTTGTATAGTTAGAATAATTATTTTAGAAAACAGAAAATGGTTTTGGATTGTTTATTCAAATTTAAACACTTTTCATGTTGAAAGTCTTTTCAGATTCAAAACCATGTGAAATTCATATTCAAACACCTAAATAAGAAAAAAAAGCGGGAACAACATTCAGAACTGAAAAGTTTGAAATAATTTTGAAAAAGGACTCTTTGGTCCCGGTTTATACGAAGAACCGGGACCAATGAGTCCATATACGCGCGAGCGAATCTGGCATTAATTGCCAGGGCATTGGTCCCGGTTGCTGCTACGAACCGGGACAAAGAGGCATTGGTCCCGGTTCATGGAAGCAACCGGGACCAATGACCCTGGGTATAACTGCCTCTGCCTCTTCTTCTCCCTCATTCATCTCCAAATCGACGAAATCGACTAAGGACGGAGAAGCGCGACGCGGAGCAAAACGACGCCGGCAGGCTGCCCGACCTCCGCGCCGCGCCCCACGCCGCACCCCGCCGCCGCCGTCGACGTCCGCCGCGCCCTCGACGCCGGTGCCGCGCCCATTGGTCTAAATCGTGCGCCCGCGTCTTCTCCAAGTCCGGCCGCCGCGGGCCGACGCGCGGGCCGACGCCGTCCGTGCTCCTCCGGCCTCTCCGTCCTCTCTATTGGATTCCTGGTGAGCATACGGTGCCGTAGAATCCCTCCGTTCGATTTATTGTTCTCTGTAGCGTCGACGCGCTGAAGCTCGTCGCCGGCCGTCGCTCCGCCGCGCCGTAGCCGTCGCTCCGGCGACCATTCGCTGGCGGCGCCGCTCCTAAATGACTTCCCGTGCACACGCGCATCCAACGCGCCCACTCGCCCGTCCTAACTCGGCCTCCTCCGGCGAGCCTCGCCGGAGCAGAGCCGCCGGGTGCTCCTGTGTCGATGACATGTGGGCCCGGCCTGTCAGGGTTTTATTCTTTTTGAAAATGTTTTCGGTAATTATTAAATATCTGACAGGTGGGACCCAGCCAGCTAAATTAATTCCAGAAATTGATTAAATCTTATAAATTCAATAACTTTTGATCTGTTTATCAGAAAAATATGAATAATATATCAAAATTCTCAGAAAAATAAATGTTAACCAATTATGTCAACATACAAATAATTTGGAACATTTAAATTTGGTGAATATTTGGGAATAACTTAAATGCATTTTCTTTAATTATGGAAGTAATTTAACTAAATGCTCATAATTGCAATTTGACCTCTAATAACATTTCAAACATGATTTAGAGTTCCATGTCAATGCATTAAATTGATCATGCATACATATTGCGCATTGCATCAATGCCATGTATTGATTGTGTTATTGTCCGGTATTTGTTCTTCCCGGTAGATCGTGGTTCGGAAGTTGACCCCGCTTTAGTTGAAGTACAAGATCTGTTTTCCGACGAACAAGGCAAGCATAACCTCTTATCTGCACATATATGATTTCGAAGTATTTCACTCTTGTATTTGCATACGATTCCAATGTATTTTGGTCTTAAATAGAGCCATGTGTTGATTGTTCTTAATTTGCAGAAACTATGGAACGAGACGAAAATCAGGAAAACATCCTCGAGGATATAATCCGCGGGCCGGAAGATGTTGGCGATGTCACCTCGCAGTTTTTGAACAACTCCGGTGAGGGAGATGAGTCTCTCAACCGAAGAGACGGCTCCGGTGAGGTAGAACCCGACGGCTGGGGTGAGGGAGAAGTCGGCGAGGGAGAAGCCGACGAGGGAGAAGCCGAAGGCTCCGGTGGAACATTAAATGTTGCAAACTCCGGCGAGGTGCATATACATATATTAATGAAGCCGAAGATTGTATTAATTAAGCCTCTGCTGTCTATATACATATATTAACGCTCTTTCTTCTTTTAGCCCTCCGGATCGAGCAAATCTTCTGTAAGGACAAAACGAGGCCCAGCCAAAAAGTTGGGCGACCAAGAAAGGTACAGGATCGAAAAAGTCGCTGAAGACGGCACACCGACTGCTCCCCCTGGTGTTAAAAATAAAATGGTAAAGCAATGCGGAGTTCTTGTTAGGGACTACATCCCGATCACCGTTCGAGAATGGCATCAGCCAAAGGAGGGAGGAGTAAGATATGTCGGCGAGGAGGGCAAAGAAAGACTTTGGAGAAAGCTCATGCTTAATTTCACCCTGGCGCCAGAGGTGGATCCAGATGAGGAGGATCCAAATGAGGCAGAAAAGATTGCCCGGAAAAACATGGAGCAAAAAGTCAAGGACTGGGCTCTTAAGAAGATGGCCGAGCTATTCAAGAACTGGAAGAAAAGATTGAACAGCGAGTTTGTCCAGAAAAATAAGACTCCGGACTTCGATAAAGGGTATGAGAAGATAAGGGACTACTGGGAAGAATTTGTGGCGTACAAGAAATCGGAGGAAGCTCAGGAAAAGTCTGCAAAAAATAAGGCAAATGCTGCTAAAAAGATCTACCACCATACTATGGGGGCTGGTGGCTACGCTTTTAGCATGCCTAAGTGGGAGAAACTTGAGGCGGACCTGCTGGCTAAAGGGATCACTCCAGAGCCACTCGCATGGATCGAACGGGCAAGAAATTGGTTTTACGGGCATGGGGGCACGTTGGACGCAGAAGGGAAGTGCATATATAACAGAAGACACAAAGATAATCCCCTACTACCCATCGAAGGCATTAGAAATGCAGTAAAGGATGTTGCAGAGGGACGGTTCATTCCCGATAGAGAGGATGACGAGCTCACACGCGCCCTTGGGAATAAGGAACACGACGGACGGTTACGAGGCGTACCAGGCTCCAAGCCCAAGACAATTGCGATTCCCGAGCACAGGAAGAAATTTCCTGATAGAAGCCATCAGAGGAGAAAGGAAAGGGAGGCAATGGAAGCACGCGCTGCTGCAGACCGGCTGCGTAATATAGAAGAAGAATTAAAGCGGCAGAAGGATCAAATTGCCGCACTTAGCCAGCAAGGTACTAGCGGCCAATCTCAGCGGCACATGGTAGAAGCTGCATGCGATGGTACCGGCGGCCCATCGAATCGGAAAAGCAGCGTGGCTTCCACGGAGCTCCAGGATGGTACTGATGATGCAGTGACGGTGGCTCCACTTCGTCGCTACCCAGTGGATGATATCACGGAGAGCACACCTTGTGAGATGCATGTGAAAGTTTTTAACTTAACCATGAAGGTGGCGGTCGGCTATGTCGTACCAATTGGACCTAATCCAACTTACCATTTCTCTCCGGTTCCAAATGGCTACGCTGTTGTCGCGGTGGATGAAGTGATGAAAGATTATGAGGAGCTGAAGCTGGAACACCCTGCAGGTGAAGATGGGGAGGTGCTTGAACTTGGAGAAGCCAAGAAAGCGACCATTCTATGGCCAAAGGAATTCATCGTGCTTCCGAACTGGCAGCCAAGGCCATCGACTCCTCACCAGTCTCCAGCGCAACAGTCCTCTTCACCGCCTCAGCATTCTCCAGCGCAACAGTCCTCTTCACCGCCTCACCAGTCTCCAGCGCAGCCGTCTCCGCCGCCGCGTCAGCCGTCTCCGCCCACCGCTCGTACTATGAGGGGTAAGCGATCACCGAAACGTAAAAGGTCGCCCCTCCCAAAAGTACCTCATAAGAATCTTCCCATTAGACCTTATGACAGGACTGTAGCGGAAAACGCCGCGGAGGTGGCTGCCTACAATAAGGCTTTTTTTGCACCAAAAAAGCCCGAGCAAAAGCCGGTATACGATGAAAAATCCAAAAAGTGGGCTAAGTCCTTCCTTGCGCAGCCATCCCAAATATCGATGAATCTGCAATCTGACTATGGTCGTGAACTTAGTAAGCTAGCACGTGCCCAGTCTGAGCAGAACAAGGAAAGAAGTGCAAAAAGCGGGAAACAAATTGCCCAGCTCGGACAGCAGAAAAATCAATCGGTCCCCCCGCTCATAGTGTGTTCCGATATCGACAAGGACTTCAGAGCCGATATGGATAAGGACCTGCAATTATTGGACCCCAGAGCCATAGCTGCTGCTAGAGAACATGGTATCACTGTATCGCAGGCCATGGAAAATGCTACCGCCATGGGTATGACTCTTGGTCAACTTTTAGGCTATGAAGAACAGCCAATGTTAGAGATAGCACGGAAATATGTCACAGGGGAGTCTATGGTCAGTAATGAGGAGCTCACGCGTCTATCAACACATATGCGAAATCTGCAACTGGTACATGGTGCACACATCAAAGAAGGCGCGAAAGAGTGGATTGCGGTGGACGTTCGAGTGGAGCATTTCTTCAAACCTTACAGTATACAGGTTCAAATGACTGAACTGTTTCAGTTATTCAATCAGCGCGCCCTCGACAAATCTATCCTCAGTTGCTATTGTCTGTAAGTGATTTATTTTCGTAATTAAGTCTCTAGCTCAGCTCGTTCATTGCCTGTATTATATTATCCTGACTATATATATATCCTTTTGTACGCTATTATGTAGAATGAAGATGATGGAATGCAAAACATCTAGACATTATGAGGTTGGGTTCGTTGACCCATATATCGTTAATGAACATACGTTACGCAATCACCCCAGAGACGTGGAGCATGACCTGACCACCTCTTTAATCAAGCAAAACTTCTGTACGGAAATACTATTTCCTTACAACTTCAAGTGAGTGTTTCTGTCTTGTACATATTTTTATTTGGCTTTCTCGATGTTAAGTGTAATTGATGAGCTATGCATGTCTGCTTTATGTAAACGTCCGCAGGTTCCACTGGATTCTGCTAAGCATTCAAGTTGACAAGTCCATAGTTGAAGTCCACGACTCATTAAGTTGGGACCAAGCGACGTGGACCGAAATGAAAGAAATGCTCAATAAGTAATTTCAATCATTATCGCATTATATCGGCCTCTTTCGTTCGTTTCCTGATATCAAGTAATTAATAACTCCTTTGTTCATTTTCTTTGCCAAAGCAGGTGTTGGACACTATTCAAACAGAATGTAGAAGGTCCATTCAAAGATGAGCTAACTTATATATCGGTGAAAAGTCCGCAGCAGCCACCGGGGAGTAATTTATGTGGATTCTACGTTTGCGAGTTCATTCGCGAGTTGACCACTGAGCGGAGAACAACTTATTTGAGCAAAATGCGGGAGAGCTCGACCCAGAACGGCGCATACGAGCAATTCAAGAGGAATTGGCGGGATTTCTGCTTAGGGAGGTCATCGATGAAAGGGGAGAACATTATGCTTCGGACGATGAACTACATATGTGATCTATCTCCATGTATTAAATAGTTGTATTCTCGCAAGAGATCGAATATTCATGACGATGATGTGTAATAGTGGTTCCTTCATTGCTGTATGTAGTACCATCGAATTGAGTGCGAGATGGAGAGCCGACGAGTGAGATATGAGCCGGCGAGTAGTACCTGCACAGAAATATCGAAGCTTGGCCTCGATATGCCGGCGAGTGAGAGATGGAGAGCACGTCGGCGATGCGAAGAAGGGGGAGACGACGGAGGCACCGGCGAGAGGGAGAGGGGGCACCGGCGAGAGGGGCACCGGCGAGAGGGAGACCCTAAACCGTAAATACAAAAAAAAACACTCATTGGTCCCGGTTCGTAACACGAACCAGGACCAATGAGTCTCCCCCCACGCCCAGCCAGAACTGGCCACGTGGGCACCCATTGGTACCGGTTCGTGGCCCAACCGGGACTAGCATTAGTCCCGATTGGCTAGTCCCGGTTGGGAAACCGGGACTGATGGCCCAGCCGAACCGGGACCATAGACCATTTTTCTAGCAGTGTATATATACGAGACTAGCTACCGACTCGATCAGCTAACCTAACTGGACTCGGTTTCTAACTATAACCCAATACATCAGGGGCGTAGCCAGGCCCCAGGCTACACTGGCCGTGGCCCGGGGCGTGGCACCTAGTTTCTTTGCTGATTGTAGCTACAGCAGTACTGTTTGGCACTGTTTGACACTGTAGCATGAGGTTGGCCTAGGACGTTGATTTATCCTGGCTACGCTACTAAATACATGCATGTACTTTTCTCGTACACGAACCGGACGGGATACGCACACGGTTGCCGTGCCGGCAACTAATCGTGCTTAATCCTTACAATCACCCCCCTAAGCACGACGTGTGCTTCTCTTCCTCCTGGGTCCCAAATAGGCCGGTTGCTTCGCGTATGTGTGACCTTCGGCATTACTTTCGCCACTTTAGATTTCATCATCGACATTGCTTTCGTCGCTTCTCGTGGCATCCATGACATCGACATTGCTTTTGTCGACTTATCTTCACTTTGACGGGAACAATCTATCTTGTCGGCGTCTTCAAATATCATCTTTGCTTCGGTGCTCTTGAAGCAATCTTCTGTGTATTTTATCGGCTTCACATCTAGAATTATTACCTAGAACAAATGTAGCCGCGTGACGAGGGGTACACTCATCAAATCCCATGGTTAAGGACCTAGGGTTGAGATTATGGGGAGAGAACTTACTGGTAGTTTCGTCGGCTGACAAGCAGAGGCAAAGATTTACCCAGGTCCAGGCCCCTCGGGTGGAGGTAAAGACCCTACTTCCTGCCTGTCTGTTATTGATCGTGTGAGATTATGAGGTTACAAGGTGGCTCTAGCGAGATGTCACTAGTACAGAACGACACATCGGATACCCCTCTATGGCAACGGCAAGAGTTAGGCGACGGAAAAATGAGCTCCGCGCGCTTCCGCGAGTGCGCGCGCGCTAGTCGGTCGATGGGCCCGACACAATGGTAACGGAGGCTGAAAAGATCTCCGTTGCTCATATATAGGCAACGGATGAAAGAATATCTCCGTTGCTGATATTGCCACATCAGAAACGGAGATCGGTCTATCTCCGTTTCCCATGTGAAGGCACATTAAGCGGTGCCGGTATTAATATCTCCCACTCCAGTACTGTATCTCACTCTCACTCTCAGTCTCACTCTCCCCAGTTCCTAACCCTAGCCGCACACGCTCTCCTCCTACTTCACCCATCGATGGCGAACCCCTCCGGCGCCGACGGAAGTCAGGATGGAGCATCTTCCTCCTCCCACCCTCCGAGGCGCAGCCCGGATCTCCCCTACAACTGGGGCGAGATCCCCGGCGACTGCGGTCGCGAGTTCATTCTGAGCCGTCAAATCCCATCCTGATCCACGGCGGCGGCGGCCACCGACGCCCGGATCTCGTCCTCATCGTCCTCCTCGGACGATGAGGACGAGGATCTGGAGGTCGGTCTCCTCCTCTCTCACGCCTCCTTTGAGCACGAGCGCGCCGAGGGTGTCATTCGGGCGTCTGCGATGCAGAGAGCTATCCGCATCTCTGCCGCCGAGCACGCGATAGAAGCCGCCGAGGAGGCGTTGTTCCAGACGCGGCTCTGGGCGGCCATAGACCGCTCTCTTCTCCCTGGCTAGGGCCCTGGGCCAGATGCGGCGGCGGCAGCGGTGGCGGCGGCGGAGGAGGAGGATGAGGAGGAGGACGCTCCGGTGTTCGAGCAGGATGAGGTCTCCTCTGACGTCTCCTCTGGCAGTGGCTCCAGCGCCGACGCCTGGGATGCAATCCGCGACGGAAAGCGACCCCGCCTCGCCTAAGGTAAATGACCGCTCTGTTAGCTACTTATTTAGCTCGGTTTGCTCTGTTAGTTAGCTCTGTTCAGCTATGTATTTGCTATGTTAGCTACTTATTTAGCTCGGCTTGCTTTGTTTAGCTATGTATTTGCTATGTTAGCTACTTATTTAGCTCGGTTTGCTCTGTTAGTTAGCTCTGTTCAGCTATTTATTTGCTATGTTACATACTTATTTAGCTCGGTTTGCTTTGTTTAGCTATGTATTAGCTATGTTAGCTACTTATTTAGCTCAGTTTGCTCTGTTAGTTAGCTATGTTCAGCTATGTATTTGCTATGTTAGCTACTTATTTAGCTCGGTTTGCTTTGTTTAGCTATGTATTTGCTATGTTAGCTATTTATTTAGCTCGGTTTGCTCTGTTAGTTAGCTCTGTTCAGCTATGTATTTGCTATGTTAGCTACTTATTTAGCTCGGTTTGGTCTGTTCAGCTATGTATTTGCTATGTTAGCTACTTATTTAGCTCGGGTTGCTCTATTAGTTAGCTCTGTTCAGCTATGTATTTGCTATGTTAGCTACTTATTTAGCTTGGTTTGCTCTGTTAGTTAGCTCTTCAGCTATGTATTTAGCTCGGTTTGCTTTGTTTACTGCTTATTAGCTCTGTTTATTAGATTTGTTTGCTGTTTTTAACAAAGAATATTCGTTGTTTCAAGGGCTTGGTGGATGCTTGGTGACGATGCTGCTGCCGTGAAGACCTAGGAGCGGGGCTCCATACACGGTGCCGTCACCAGGAGCAGTACATTTTGCACAGCAGGAAAGACAGTAGATGTTCATCTGGCGGCCGTGAAGACATAGGAGCAGAGCTCCAGCCACGCGCACAGATGAACTTTTGTAAAGCAGAGCGTACAGGAATACGGTGACGACCGGGCGGCCGTCTAGTCGCATGGAGCAGGGCTCCATCGACGGCACATCCCGTCACCGTGTTTTTTTTGTTTTCCTGTAACCCTTATTAGAAACGGTTATTAGCAAAACTCCGTGTCTAATGTTAAATATATCAAAAACGGTTTATCTCCTCCGTTGCCATTGTGAGGCTTCACATCAGTGACAGAAGCGGGACACGGAACCTTTCTCCGTTGCCGAAGGGGTTTTTGGCCCGTTTCCGATGTGTCGTTCTGTACTAGTGTGTCGATCTCACGAGAGATTTGGTGGTTCGAGTATGGCTTGTCCCTAGATCGGCACCCCTCCCAGCTTTTAAATAGGCTGGGTCTCGGGAGTTCGTAACCGACCTAGTTTACACGTAAGGAAAATCTAAACCGACTATGCCTATGTCTAATCTTGGAGGGTACTCCATCTTCTTGAGCCTCTTGTCTTGGGCTTCGATTAGGCTCTTCGCTATTGGGCTTAGTCGTCACGTGCACCAGGTACCCTCATGGTAGGGTACCCGAGATGTATACCCATGTCAGTAGCCTCCGAGTACTTGTCTGACTCGAAGAATCGGGCATGGACTCTTTCGTAAGTGCACGTCATATGCTTTGTACTTCTTATATTTACTAATTGGAGGCACCATACGAGGCTCCACGTTAATCCTGGAGGTTAGAAAATTTTGTCCATCCGATCTACCGGTAATATGTCTACAATCGTCCGATTGAAGTCGTTTGCCAAAAGCCCACGCTGTGACATCTCGAGTTCGAAGCGGAAACCATCCTCCATATTATCTGTCCATAATTAATTAGCGACATGCAGACAAAGCCTTTTCGCGTGACCGATCTGCAATTCTGCATCATACAGATTGTGGGTCTCCACGCCGGTAATGGTCAAAGGTTGCACCGTCACGGACGGCCGGACGCGAGACTCCCATGGCCGGACGGCCGGACGCGTGGAACCTATCAGTCGTACTATTTTTCGTGCGCCTGCCGCCCTATAGTCGTTTGCAGGACCGATCGATCTCGCTGCTCTCAGGTATGGTTCCAGCAGCACGATATTTCCGTCAGATCTGTCCAATTCATTGACCTATAAAACTCAAGAGATTGGTTCGTTCGTTCATAGATGCATGAATGTCTGATCCTCTCGGTGCATACACAGAATCGTTAGCCTATGCTGCAGTTTGCAGTTGCCTCCGTATGCAAGTTCTAGGTAATTTTTCTTCTCCCTCAATTCAATTACCCTTTGCTTCGTTTCAACTTCTTCAGACTCTAATGTGGTTGTCAGAGTCTCATATATGACTGTTGCCATACACACACAAATTAGAAGCGCCCCCAACTGACGACTCCACCAGCAGAACGATATGACTCACGCATTGAGTTACAGCCAGTCACCAGCTCTTCATTAAGCATTCTACACTGGGATGAAACTATTATATATATGACAAATAATAATTAACTGAAAAAACCATAGTCAAAGGTCAACATATTGATATTGTGCTTGAAGTGCCACCACAATTTCGTCACTAATTCTGACAGACCATATTACCAATTATGTTTTTTGTTGTTGTCAAGTGTCACTCCCTCTCTCTTAATTTGCTGACAGTATGTACCTCTACATGTTTGATGAAATTCCCAGCCTTTTCTAGGTTCCACAAAATTTAACCATCCACGGTAGTAGCAACACTATATTTGTTGATATTTTCTCAGACTTGATTTTGTACTAATTTTGTACTATGTAAAATTGGCTTCAGGTCTCATAAAACATGCTATTTCTTTACAATTTAAACTTGGTCTCCATGTATTCTACTGGTATGTTTAATTCTCCAAGTGTATTAATCTATTTTTAGTGGTTATTTTCTATATTTGCACTTAACTGAATGACCAATATATATCCTTAGTGGATGTTTTCACTGGTAAGAATGCAGTCTGCACGTGAAAAGGATGCATGTGATCTTCAAGTTGCTAGAGCTGTGTGTAAGTTTGTAATACGATTTTTTAAGTTCTTACTGATTATCATCAAAAGAGTGAACTCGCCCGCAGCATGCAGAATAGATTTGTTTTTTACATTAACAATTGCTGAGTAGATTTGTTTCTTCAAGCTCTGACACACTATATATTCAGGTTGTGTCATCCTGAACTTTCGTGCTCCATCGATAATGCAGATCCGATCTAAAAAGAAGGCAACAATTGAGTTTCTCACTAATCAGAAGTTCGATCTCCTTAATTTCAAAAAACTTGCCACGTCTCGGTCTAAGTTCTCCATTTAGTCTGATCAATGCCCATGATTTTCTTTTTTTTGAAATGCCCATGACGATTGATGCAGCGCTGGAGCGGATATATATGTTGTCATCACGGAACTATAACAGAAATTTAGTCCATACATTCTGTCGCCTCATTGCACCAGGGCAGTACGGCAAGGAGTCTAGCGGCTGCCGAGATGAGTGAGAAACTCAATTGTTGCCTTCTTTTTAGATCGGATTTGCATCGGCGATGGAGCACAGAAGTTTATAATTTGGACGTGTTGATATTTTGGGAATATATTTGGAAACAAATAACATTTTGTCAGGTAAATTACTACATACAGTAACTGTGCAGAATAAAACTGGAAAAATTCTCAATATTGGTATCTATTATTGAGGACACAAATGTATATTACTTACATATGCATTACATAAATAATCAACCTTATAAACTGGCATATGCATTCATCAATGAATAATCATTTTACCTTCGGTGAAGTATATTAAGTTTATCCTAATTTTGCGATAAAATAGTATTTCCTTATTTTTCTTTAGATTTAATAATTTTCTTCAAAAGTTTAATCTTCACGATTTTTCAATATAGCTAGCCCGTGCAGTCGCACGGGTTAACGACTAGTTATATATAATTTGGAATTCCTGTATGAATAGCTCATGTTTGGCTATGTCGAGTATCTCATCGACTATGGTTTCTGCTTATGATGATCAAGAGATAATAGCTTAGCAGGCCAGTACACTCGACGGATCAGGACTGGTTAACTACGCATTCGGGTAAAACCTTACTAGCTTTCAATCAAACTCAAGTCACCGGACTCGAATCTAGAACAAACTGGTCAGATTCGACTAGGCCGCTGAGGTCTTACTGAGTCGATCTGCAGTATAACTTTGAATTTTACCCAACGCGTCCGTCGGGACTTTTCATCATGTCTGTTGACACGGAAAGTATAAGGATTGACGTTGCTGGAACGGTACTTAGCCCAGCTCGAAAGTTCGGCGGGTCTTACCTTTGCACTATGCGTGCAGCATCCGAGGTATTTGCGATGGACGCAACTCGGGAATGTTTCGAGTATGATTTTATATATGAACTAAGTCGATTCTTTTGTCGACTGACCTTTTGACGTTATTCTATCGGGTGCGCGACAGCGCTCCCAATGGGAGTAGCCCCCGAGATTGTGCTTTATTGCTTGCAATGGAGGATAATCTCAAAATCCTCTTACTCTGCATATGTTAATCGAATAAATTTGTGCCGTAATTTTATCGGGTGCACGACAGTGCTCCCGATGGGAGTAGCCCCGAGATTATGCTGTATTACTTGTGAATGGAGGATAATCTCAATCATTGTCTTGAGCATCTTCAGTCGAATAATTTTTTGAATATGCTCCCGATGGGAGTAATATGAATCAGTCGAAGGAACGGTCGAGTGACCAATACGTATTGAGCGGACTCGAATGTATTTCTGATCAAAGCGCTTGTGACGACGTCATGGATGCCGTTTTTTGGCGACTGCGCTGCCTGACACGCGTGGCGTGCGTTATGCTGCGATGGATGGGACGTGACACATAGGTGGGCCCTTTTGTGCAGAGCTGACCGAACAACGGTAGTTTGGACTTGATTTGACCACTCGGGCCCACTTTTTCGGAGAGGTGATTATGGCTCCTCTTTTTGCGTGCGTAGTGGGCGGAGTGGCCGGCGACGGTTGCCCTCCGCGTTTGCCACGTGTACGGTGAGATTGCTTGCGTAGCGCATGGTTAGGATCTGAATGGCTGTGATTGCCTTTGATTTGAGGTAAATAGGGGAAACGGCGCTGGCATTGTTTTTTACTAGCCATTTGCTCTGCGCGCCGCCCCTGTTCCATCATCTTCCTCGCGCTCCTGCTCCATTGTTCTTGCGCCCAAGCTCTTTCTGTTCTCCCTAGCCACCACCGCCATGGCGCCAAAGAGGAAAGCCTCTGCCACCGACGCGCCCGCGACTGACGCGGCCGCTCTGAAGGGGAAGAAAGGTGCGGCTGGCGCATCTGCGGCCGCCGTCGACCTCAAGAAGAGTGACAGTGACTGGATGAAGTCCACACTCAAGGCAGCCCATCTCGAGAAGTTCCGCGAGGACGGATTGCTGCCGCCGGCGGACCAGCTTACCGTCCGCACGCCATCAAAAGAGGTACTCCCCGAGCCTCGCGCAAACGAGCGCATATGTTTTGCGGAGTTTTTGCCTAGGGGTCTATCTTTTCCCCTCCACGACTTCGTTCGTGGTTTGCTGTATGCCTATGGGGTGCAGATCCATGATCTCACCCCTAACGGCATTATGCACATTGCCTGTTTCATGGTATTGTGCGAGTGTTTCCTGGGAGTTGCTCCCAGCTGGGCCCTTTGGAAATCTATCTTCATGGTCCGGCCCAACAACCGAGGCGGCCGAACCTATCCAGTCGGAGGCCTTCAATCCAGTGCGCAGCGACACCCGATACTTCGCCCTGAAGCCAGTCGACTCGGCGCAAGGGTGGAGGAAAAGGTGGTTTTATGTGCGCGTCGACCAGGAATGGGGTCCCAGCATTTTCGACTGCTGGTATAGCCGCTAGGACGAAAGCCTGGGACCATGAGCTTTCGACTGAAGAAGTGGCGGAAGCGGCGCCTCTGCTGGAGACGATTGGAGGACTGCTTAACAGCATCACTGGTGTGCATCTAATTGCCACCTTTGTGAAGATGCGGGTGTGGCCGCTCCGCGCTCGCGCTCACCCAATGTGGGAGTACGAGGGTGCACTCGACGCCACTCGAATGAACAAGGAGGAGCTGTCGAAGAGCGAGCTGGTGTCGCACGTGCGGTCCATCACCAGCACAAAGTCCAGCGAGCCCTGCAACGTCGACTGCCCTGTCGATCCTTATGGGGCTGAAAAGCCTTTGCCAGAGGTTAGTGAATCTATCGAGTTTATGATCTCCTGCTTTTGTTATTTGCTATGCATCTTTGTGATTTCGACTACTGTATTGTTGTATGCAGGGCCACTCGACCTCAACCCTTCCTCCTCTTCCCGAAGATGGCCCAACTCATGAAACAGAGGTGACGGTAGAAGCGAAGGGAGGAGATGAATCGCCTCTTCCTTCGGCTACTACATCTCCACAGAAGAGGTTGAAGAGGAAGGGGTTGAAGAAGCACAGGACAAGGAGCGCGCCACGACTGATGATGTGAGCGAGGTTCCTACTCGCAAGCGCCGTCGGGCGGCTCAAGTTATGTCTTCCTCCATGAGTTCACCCGCAAAGGGATCGGATGTGAGAGATGACGGCGACTCGGGCTCGTCTCCTACGACCACAGCTGCTCCTTTGGACGTGAGCCCGTTGAGCTCGGCTCCTCCTCCTCCTCAGTCGGGTGGGGAGCTACTTTTTGGAGGCCCAAACTTTGAAGACCTTGACACTGATGATGAAGAAGAGCACAGGTTTGCTCCTTTTTGTACTAAAATTTTTGTGAGTTGAGTACTGTTGCTTATGTTGTATGTCTTTCGGTCACTCGTAGTGCCGAGACTGTGCGCCCTCCGACTCCTCTTCCGAGAGAGCTTCGACTCCAGATCAGCCAGAAGCTTCTCCTGTTGCGACTGAAGTCGTGAAGACAGTAGCCACGGCCACTACCATTGAAGCCGCCAAGATTGCGAGTACGTCGACTCCAGAAATTGGGACTTCTGCTGCCAAGCCTGCGCCTTGGGTTGAACACGTAAGTGTCGTTTGTCGAGTCCTCATGCTGGGACTATTTGTGTATAACTTATGCTGGTTCCATGTGCATGCAGCCCTTCTACCTCAACCTGGTGGAATCAGGCAAAGCTTTTGTCCAGGTTGAACAGGAGAGAGACAATCTGCGCGCTGTCATGGAGCAACTCAGCCGTAAGTGTGTTCGACTTCTGTATTCGAAGCTCTTTTTGCTCTGTCTTTGCGTTGTCGATTGTGAATGACATTTTGCCATCTATCCCAGGTGACAAGGCATCTGCTGAAACGCGAGTGAAGGAGCTAGAAGAAGCTCTTGCCACTCAAGCTGCCGAGTCGAAGAAAGCCGCGGATGCCGCCCAGCGTTCTGCCGCTGCGCGCGAGAAGGAGCATGCTGAGCGACTGGTTGGCCTCGCGCAGAACGTGAGAGGTAAGGAACCATCTTTTTTGTATGCTCCCATGTACCCGTTGAGTATTATGTAGTAACCTTGCTTTTTCTGGTTCACGTTACAGAGGCGATTGGTGTGCCAACACCTACTGACATGGTCAGTGATGATTTATCACTCGACCAGGTTATAGGTGACCTTGGTGCTACCTTTGTCCAGGCGAAGGATTTCCTTGCCAAGTCTACCAGCACCCTCGGCGCTGTGTACAAGGAGGTGCTCCCACTAGGCGAGGTGCCGTCGACTGCTGACGGATTTGCAGGCGTGCTTGGACCGGGGACTTCAACCATGGCGAATTTTGCTCGCGCCCTCACGGTACGCGGCTCGGAGTCCACCCTCAAGCTGATACTAGGTCATGGGATAGAGGGTAACTTCGAGGCGGCGATGTCTGACTTCCCTCGGAAGGCCGGTGGGAAGCTTATCTCTTTGAAGCATGTTAGCGAGCGAGCCACCCGCCTGGCCAACCTTTTTATGAACACCATGGAACGTCGGGCAACAGAGGTCGCCGCCCGTGCGAGTAGGGCTAGGTCTGAGTCGGTGTCGGAGAAGTAGGGCAGCCGCACTTTTTATGCCTTGTAATTAAACTTATGACCATGCGAGTACGCATGCGCTTTTGCTACCTTTGTATGAACTTAATGTCCTCGTTATGCTTCTGCCTGTAATGCTGTGTGCTTTTATTCACCTAAGCTTTGTGATGAGTTTCTCACGAAACTTTTATGATATTTGGAACAGAAACAACCAGCCGCCACTTCATCCAGCTCGTCGCGGCATCGCGCCCCCACTCGATCTCGAGCTCAGGTGGCGAACGATGCCGCAGTAATACGTTATATGAAGGCTCGAGTCGCAAAACTGGAGCAAGAGCTGGAGAATACCCGCAGTGAGCTGGATAGGATGAGGGCTAGGCCTGCTTTACCCACTCAACGGGAGGAGTATGTGCTTGGCGAGATGGAGATTGTGAACAGACAGCTCGAGTGTAAGCATGCCTGCCTTGATCTTATGAGTTCACAATCTATCCATTTTGTTTACCCCACTTGTGTTGTTGTAGGTTTTGTTCCAGATTTCCAGGCGGAGCAGGCTCGTGTAGAAGAGCAGTTGAACAATGCGACTAACGAACCCACGACTGGCCGCCAGCACTTCCGCTTGGATAAGCACCGAGCACGCATACTCGCGACTCTGCAAGATCGAGTGTGGCGGAGCACTATGCTTCTTGAGTTATGCAGGTCGGCCTTCAGTCGAATCAATCAGACGCTTTTTCCGACTGGGCCGCAACCTCAAGGAATCCACGCGTTGCTCGGGCTTTTCCGGACTACAGGTTCCATTCGAGACTTCATCACCCAGAAGCTTGTGGATGGAGCCAACGCAACAATGGCATATATCCGAAGTCAACGTCCAAATATGCAGCTACGTCCACCCGTGCCTGGATCGTCTTTGTCCCAGTCGCATCTTGACGATACAGTCAATCATGCGAGGGTGTTGGTTGAGTGCTATCATGCTCAACTTATGGGCCCTATTCTTCCAGCAAAGGACGAACCGGAAGATTAAGGTTTTTCTGTATAGGGGCAGCCCCCGAGTGTAAATTTTGCCACTTAGTACATATTTGTTCACTTGTATGTATGCAGCCCCCGAGTGTATCGAGTGGGGTTTATGAAAAACATTTTGTATAGAACATGCATTCTTCAGCCCCGAGTGCTCGAGTGAGGCTGTGAATTTTTACGATATTTGAAGTTTCAACTCATGTTATTGAGCAACTTTTTGGTTTATGTATGATTTTGTGACCCAGCCCCCGAGTATTCGAGTGCGCCTGGGTATTATGTTTGAAGGAGCGAGAGCTCACGTTTTGAAGTAGCGCAGCCCCCGAGTCGATCGGGTGAGGCTAAGGTTGTGCGAGTAGTAAACAGGGAGAAATATAAGGAATTTATTGACTATATTCCATTTATGAATGTTAGGCTGCAGGCCGCCTCATTAAAAACCTTCCAGTCCCCTTAGGTACCCTGGTAAGGAAAAGAGCGCGTCTGAAACCTGCAGCCATCCGACATATGTGCCTATTACATTATGCGACTGAGCAATCTAAGCATAGAAACGGCGCAGCTGCGCAACGTTCCAAGGATTATGCGAGAGTTCGCCTGTCTTCGCGTGCTTCAGTCTGTATGCTCCACCACCAATGACCTCGGTGATGATGAAGGGTCCTTCCCATGGAGAAGCAAGTTTATGCACCTTCTTTTGCTTCAGTCGAAGTACCAAGTCGCCACCTCGAAGGACCTGGTACGCAGTCGACGGCTGTGATAGTTGCGTAGATCTTGCTGGTAGACAGCTGTGCGTGCTAGCGCCGTGTTGCGTGCTTCTTCGAGCAAGTCGACTGCATCTTCGAGTGCTTCATCTGCATCGTCTTCATTGTATGCTTCGACCTTGGTGCGTTGAACCTTACGTCTGATGGCAGGATTGCCTCTGCGCCGTAGACCATGAAGAATGGAGTGAATTGCGTTGAGGCGTTGGGTGTTGTGCGTAGGCTCCATAGCACAGACGGGAGCTCTTCTACCCAAGCACCCGCGGCCCTTTTGAGTGGCACCAGGAGGCGTTTCTTGATTCCGCTTGTCACAAGTCCATTGGCCTTTTCGACTTGGCCATTAGATTGCGGGTGTGCCACAGATGCATAATTGAGCGTGATATCTTGCTCTTTGCAGAAGGATTGGAATTCCTCAGCCGTGAAGTTTGTACCGTTGTCAGTGATGATGCTACTTGGCACACCAAAGCGGTATATGATGGATTTTATGAAATTGACTGCTGTAGTGGCAGTCGAACTTGTGATAGGTACTGCTTCAATCCACTTGGTGAACTTGTCGACCGCCACCAGAAGGTGAGTATGCCCTCCATGGGAGGATTTTTTGAGTGGCCCAACCATATCGAGCCCCCACTGGGCGAAGGGCCAGGCCAATGGTATTGTCTTCAACGCCGATGCGGGTGCGTGCGGCTTTGTGGCGAATTTTTGACAGCCGATGCACCTTTTGACTATGTCCTCCGCGTCTTTGAGTGCTGTGGGCCAGTAGAAGCCTGCGCGAAAGGCTTTGGCTACGAGTGATCGACTGCTGGCATGATGCCCGCAGGTACCTGCATGAATATCACGAAGGATGGCTTGGCCATCTTCAAATGCTATGCAACGTTGGAACATACCTGATATGCTGCGTTTGTATAGTTCACCGTTGATGACAGTGTATGCTTTAGATCGTCGAGTGACGCGTCTTGACTCTGTTATGTCTTCGGGTACCTCGCCGCGGAGTATGTATGCGAGGAAAGGTTGAGTCCAAGTTGGCTCGATGAGGAGTACCTCGACTGGCGGGTCCTCTGTGCTAGGTGCTTTGCTCTTGGCTGGTGCGGCTGATGTAGGAGATGCTCGCTTCTTTTTGATGGATCTGTGCTCGATGCGCTCGAAGAAGACACCAGGTGGAACTGGTGCTTTAGTCGCGCCAATGTTGGCTAACTTATCTGCTTCTTCATTGCTTCACGCCCTATGTGCCGCAACTCGCAGCCTTCGAAGCTGCCCTCCATGATGTTGTATAGGTCACGGTAAGCAATCATGTTATCTGCGATTGCATCGCAGGCCTTCATTGTTTGCTGCACCACAAGATTCGAGTCACCGTAATCATCAGTCGAGTGCACCCGAGGGCTTTGGCCATCCTCATGCCATGGATCAGGGCCTCGTACTCGCTTCGTTATTGATGGGAACTCGAATCCCATCTGTAGGATATAGCGAAGCTTGTCGCCTTTTGGTGATATGAGGATGACACCGCGCCTGCGCCTTCGTTTTTCTTCGAGCCGTCAAAGTACATAGTCCATGAGTTGGACACATCTGGCGCTCCTGGCAGCTGAGCTTCGATCCACTCGGTGTGGAAGTCAGGTAAAACTTGTGCTTTGATGGCCTTCGGGTAATCATACTTGATGTCTCTTGGTGCTAGCTCGATGAGCCATTTTGCTACTCGCCCAGTTGCGTTGGGGTTTGTGAGGATGTCCCCGATCCCTGAGGTGCTGATTACAGTGATCGGGTGCTCGGAGAAGTAATGCGTCAGCTTCCTTGAGGACATGAACACGGCGTAGGCCAGCTTTTGATAGTGCGGGTACCGCTGCTTTGATGTGGAGAGCACTTCACTCAAGTAATAGACTGGACGTTGTATGCTTTGGGTGTCCCTCCTCCCTTCGTTCGACTACCAGTACGGTGCTCACCACCCTGTTAGTTGCAGAGACATATAGGTACAGTGGCTCGCGTTCCCTTGGTGCGACGAGGATTGGAGGGCTTGTGAGGACTCGCTTGAGGTCCGTGAAGGCTGCTTCGGCTTCTGGCGTCCACTCGAATTTATCTGCTTTCTTCATCAGTCGATAGAACGGGAGTGCTTTTTCGCCTAGCTTGCTGATGAATCGACTGAGCGCTGCTACTCGACCCGCCAACTTTTGCACGTCATGGAGCTTTGAAGGCCTTTGCATCGTCAAGATGGCCTGTATTTTCTCCGGGTCTGCCTCGATTCCTCGAGCTGAGACTAGATACCCGAGGAGTTGCCCGGCTGGCACGCCGAACGTGCACTTCTTCGGGTTGAGCTTGATGTGGAAGCGTTTGAGGTTTGCGAATGTCTCTCGCAAGTCATCGAGTAGTGTGTTTTCCTCTCTTGTGGTGATGACGATGTCATCTACATAGACCTGGACGTTTCGCCCAATTTGCTTCTTGAGGCAATCTTGCATCATGCGCTGGTAGGTTGCGCCTGCGTTCTTGAGCCCGAAAGGCATTGTGGTGTAGCAGTAGACCCCGAGTGGGGTTATGAACGCCGTTTTCTCTTCATCCTCTTCCTTCATCCTTATCTGGTGGTAACCCGAGTAAGCATCCAGGAAGGACAAGCGAGCGCACCCGGCGGTGGAGTCGACGATCTGGTCGATTCGAGGTAGTGGAAAGTGATCCTTTGGACAGCATTTATTGAGTGCTGTAAATCTACGCACATCCGAAGGATATCTGTGTGCTTCTTCTCTACGAGTACGGGGTTGGCCACCCATTGTGATTTCTTGATCTCTCTGATGAATCCTGCTGCGAGTAGCCTGTCGACTTCGGCTTCGACTGCAGTTCTTTTTGGGCCGGATATGCGGCGCATTGTTTGCTTGACTGGTTTAGCATCTGGAAATAATTGGAGAGAGTGCTCGGCGAATTCCCTGGGAATACCTGGCATGTCGGCTGGACACCATGCAAATATATCCCAGTTCTCACGGAGGAATTCGACGAGCGCGCTTTCCTATGCGATAGGCAGACTCGACGAGACATTGACTGTCTTGGTCGGGTCAGTCGGGTGCACCTGATGCGATCTTGTGTCATTGGTGGCATTGAATGCTCTGTCGACTGCCACCTTTTTGTGTTCTGGCATAAGTGTTCGATCGTTGGAGACCGCTAGATCAGCGAGTGTTGCTTCCATGCCAAACATCTCAGAGATTTTGCTGAATTCTCGGTCACAAGAGTCAGACTTTTGGAAGTTCCCTTGACTGTGATTACTCCTTTTGGTCCAGGCATTTCAGCTGGAGGTATGCGTAGTGTGGCACCGCCATGAATCGAGCGAACGTCGGGCGTCCAAGTATAGCATGGTATTGTGACTTCCAGTCGACAACTTCGAACTCAATCGATTCTGTCCTGAAGTGGTTCTTGTCCCCGAACGTTACGTCGAGTTGTATGGTGCCTTCTGGGCTTATTGCTTTGCCTGGGACGATACCGTGAAAGGTATTTGAAGACTTGGCAGGTTTTCGACTGACCTGTTCATTTTGCGGAGCGTATCTGCGAAGATGATGTTTATGCCGCTGCCACCATCCATGAATACCTTGGACATGGCGTAGCCTCCAATTTGTGCGTCGAGTACCAGAGCAGAGTGCCCTGGACGAACAACCGATGGAGGGTGGTCCTCTCTGCTGAAGCTTATTGCGGTTTCAGAACCCTTCAAGAATTCAGTTACAGCGGGAGGTGACATGACCGCCATGTTTACTTGTCGAGTGCGAAGTTTTTGCTCCCTGTTGGAAGGTCGACCTTTCTGTATCATGTACATCTGCCCTTGGGGCGGAGGGTACTGTGGTTCGTCCACCCGAGGTATGTGCTGTATGGCACCCGCGAGATTTCCGCCTGCGCAGGCTGTGGTGGTGGAGGTGGTGCCATCAGAACAGGCACATTGTTTGGCTGAGGCACGGGTGCAGGTGCTTGTGTGGCTGCTGCCTTTCTGAGATTTACGTAATCAGTCGCCATTTGGTCGAACTCCCTGCAGTTTCTCATCGAGTGATTGGAGCGCAGTTTTCCGTCGTCCCCTTGTACAGGTGGAATCTGCAATCAGCATCCATCTTTTCTTCGAATGATCGCTCAGATTGTGCCGGATCGTGACTTGCGCCAGTCCTTCCTCTTGTAGCTATCACTGCGTTGGCCGCGGTCTCGACTGTCCCGACGATCATCTCGACTGTCCCGCGATCATCTCGACTGTCTCGCCGATCTTCTGACCGTCGGTCGCTTCTGTCCTGGTCATTGCGGGGTGTGGAGAACCCAGCCGCCATGAATTCGGGTCTGTCATCGTCGTAGTGACGTTTTGAACGTTTGCGCCTTCGGTCGTCTCTGTACGAGTCTCTGCGGCTTCGACTGCCGCTTTCATGATTGTCACGGGGTGAGGACCCGCGTGTGGTGCGCGCCATGTCTTCTCCGTCTGCCCACTCAGTCGCGGTCATCAAGAGGTTAGCCACAGAGGTTGGCTTTTTGCGACCAAGTGCTTCTTTGAGGTCCCGCCTGGCGAGTCCCATTATGAAAGCATCCATGGCCATATCTTCTGAAATTACTCCGACTGAGTTGCGTATCTCAGTCCATCGTCTGATGTATGACCTCACGTTTCGTCTGAACGTTGAACGCAGGCTCGCAGCTCCTCGAACGTTTTTGGGCGCTCACATAGAGGCTCGAAGTTTTTGATGAAGTCATCGCGGAAGTGATCCCACGAGTCGTACTTTGATGGAGGTAGGGCTTGAGCCAGTCGCGGGCTGTGCCTTCGAGCATGAGTCGTATGTATTGCATGGCGTGGTGTTTGTACCTCGCTGGCACGCGACAGCCAGCCTGTAGTCTTCCAGCCACCCAGAAGGTTCCTGTCGACCCGTGTACTTGGGCTGTTCAGATGTGAGTTTGAACCCTTTGGGCATCCGTGTCTCGCGGACGCGTCGAGTGAAGCACAGAGCTCCATGTGGCTCAGGCTCTCGATCAGAGTATGAGTCGCTACTGTAAGATCTGCGTGATCTGCTCCTGGACCTGCGCCTGCGCGAGCCGCTTCTTTCCTTCGAGTGGTGGCGGTGACCACTGTGATTATGCTCTTCCCGACGTGCGTCGACTAGGGCACGGTCTCGACTCCCACCTGGAGTTCTTGGAGTTTGGCGTATGGCCTTCGCCGCTAAGGCGAGTGATTTGATCTGCTGGCGATGCAGTTTTGCATTGGGGTCATCAGCTGGAGGCTTGATTGCCTCTAGGTATGCTGCAGCGGTGAAGAGGGCACCCGCAGCTGTTTTGGGTACTGGCACTCCCTCTTCGTCGTATGTCATGAAAGAGTTGCCTAAGTTGCGGGTGAGTGCCGCCCTTTCGTCTGGCGAGAGGTGTGACAACCTTGATCTGGGTCTTGTGTCTGCTCGCCCGGTGGAGCTCAGGGAGAGCTGTCTTCTTCGCGCACTCGACAAGCTAGCTTGCTTTTTGCGTTCTTCGAGTGTTGCTCTGACCTGCCGCAGTCGAAGTGATTCCTGCCAGTTGAAGTACTGGAAGGTCAACATCTCCTCTTGTGTTGCGTCTGCTGGCATCATTGTGCACTCCTTGATGACTTTATCTGCTTTTGCTGCCATCTCAGCAGTGATTGTGAGAGTTGTGACTCCGTCCGGCATAGTAACTGTGCACGGGAATTCTGTAGGCCTGCGGCTGGCCGCAGCATCTGATGATTCTGCGGCGATGGCGACGTAGACCTGCTGGGGTATCACCCGAGGGTATGTATGTGTGTTTCGAGTCCCGTCATGGACTCGACATCGTCATCAAGGCTCATGTCGGAGTCGATATGCCCGTCGAGTGGTCCGTCTGGACGGATCTCGCTGTCGATGCCTTCATCGCCTATGCTCATCTCGGCGTCGACGAAGTTGTTATGAATCTCAGAGTCGAGGTTGTTGTTGTTGGTGCAGATCTCGGAGTCGACGTGGTTGTCGATATGAGTTTCGAGTTCGTCGAAGTCGCTGAAGGAGATCCCGCAGTCGAAACTATCCTCGAGTGAGAGATCGAGCTCGGGATCGTTTGTGCGGTATGCTGATTCGGCTCCTCGCCCTGAGTTCTTCGATGAGCTCGTGCATCTCTCGTGTGGACATGGTTGTTGCAGACGAGCAAGCTTGGAGGATCGACGATGGTATGGACGCAGTTGAGGGATCCGCAGTCGAAGGAACCGCAACCGATGGAGCCTCGGGTGCGGAAGTCGCGAGTTGGCGTGGATCCGTCAAGTCCTGCACACCAAGCTTGTTGACGAAAAAATTGAACGAACCAACGGTTAAACCCAAACCTGACTCGAGATCGGAGAAGGCCTCCTGGAATCCTGGCGAGTGTGGCTCGAAATCCATCAGAGGATCCGATGCGCTTTTTGCGGGTGAAGCTGGCGTGTTGCCGTTTGTCGAGTGAGCCGGCGAGTTGCCGTGTGCCGCCTGAGTCGGCGAGTTCTGGTTTGTTGATGCAGCCGGCGAGTTGCCGTTTGTAGATCCGATCGGCGAGTCGCCGTTTTCCGATGGAACCGAAGAAACCGTGAGTCCAGCACTATTCTTTCCCACAGACGGCGCCAATTGACGAGGGGTACACTCATCAAATCCCATGGTTAAGGACCTAGGGTTGAGATTATGGGGAGAGAACGTGGTAGTACTGGTAGTTTCGTCGGCTGACAAGCAGAGGCAAAGATTTACCCAGGTTCAGGCCCCTCGGGTGGAGGTAAAGACCCTACTTCCTGCTTGTCTGTTATTGATCGTGTGAGATTATGAGGTTACAAGGTGGCTCCAGCGAGATGTCGATCTCACGAGAGCTTTGGTGGTTCGAGTATGGCTTGTCCCTAGATCGGCACCCCTCCCAGCCTTTAAATAGGCTGGGTCTCGGGAGTTCGTAACCGACCTAGTTTACACGTAAGGAAATCTAAACCGACTATGCCTATGTCTAATCTTGGAGGGTACTCCATCTTCTTGGGCCTCTTGTCTTGGGCTTCGATTAGGCTCTTCGCTATTGGGGCTTAGTCGTCACGTGCACCAGGTACCCTCATGGTAGGGTACCCGAGATGTATACCCATGTCACCGCGCAAAATACATCTCACCTTCATCTTGTCGTTCTTCTGCCAACAACAGTGCTTGACGCCAATACTCAACCGTATCTGTGTCTTTAAATTCAGTCGTTTCCTCAGCGTGCGTCCTTTTCTCCTGTACTATCGGAGTAGGTGCGTCATATTCTTCTGCGCTTGACGTAGCGCCAATGTCTTCTGCATGAGATTCTCCCAGCAAATCTGCCTCCTCACGCTCTTGATCTTCTAGCCAATCTGCACACGCAACACCTCCATGTGCAGCTTCTAGTCCTGGCCTAGCTGAGTTTCCTGCACTTTCTGGCTCGTACGAAGAAGCACCAAGGCTGACCCCATCCAGCCACTTTGCTGGGCTGCTTAGCCCATCTCCTTTTTCTTGACCACCACCTAGCACGCTGTTTCTTTCTTCCGCAACGGCTAGTTTGCCCCACGACGCGACGATGCGCCTCACTTTACCCTGCGACGTGACACCGCGCCGCACTTCATGGACCTCTGACGCCATGTACGCCTTCACTTCTTTCCCCTGCGATGCGACATCACACCGCACTCCGTGGACCTCTGGCGCCACGTATGCCTTCATGCCAATACTATCGGCATGATTTTTTGAATCACCTCCCGTGTCCGTAGCATCGACACGAGTTTCCGAAACTTGAAGGCAAACTTTCTCTTTCACAAGCGTGTCAGTTTCTTTAGACACCGCTTGACGAACTGGATCATCCTCGTCCATAAGTTCGCACATCAAATGCATCGGACTATCATCTCCTTTCTCGGCCATGAGAGCCCTTTGCTTCGATGGTTTCCGGCAATCAGATTTAAAGTGCCCGAGTTCACGACAGTTATGACACCTTACTTTCTTTATGTCAAACTTCTTCCTCCTTGGCGGAGTGTCGTCGTCCTCCTCCTCTTCATCGTCGTCTTGCTCATCATCATCCTGCTCAGCGATATACTTTTTCACTGGGCGTTGCTTATCCTTCTTTTTCTTACTCGTAGATCCTCCTTTCTTTTCTTTTGAAAGAGCCATCCACTTCTGCTTCGTGAGCATTAGATGCTCATCCTGCTTCTCATCGTGCGCCTTGAATCGCCCGACCAAATCATCCAACGTGAGAGTCTTGAGATCAACGCACTGCTCGATCGCTGACACAATGGACAAATAACGCGGCGGAGCCGCACGAAGGAAACGCCTAACGACCGAGATCTCTTCCAATTTCTCGTCGAGGCCGCGAATCCCGTTGACCAATGTGGCTACCCTCGAGGCAAAAGCGTCCACCGTCTCCTCGTCTCCCATCTCCAGGTTCTCGTAACTTTTCAACATGGATTGTAGGTTCGCCTCGCGAACGCGCTCGTGCCCGTGGTTCATCGTCTTGAGCGCCTCCCACGCCTCCTTTGCTGATTTCTTCGAGATCAGGTGCTGCACCACGTCCATCGGCATCACCGAGCAGATGGCCGTGAGTGCCTGACGATCCTTGCGGTACTTCGACGCGTCCTTCTTGTACTCGTCGCCGCCTGGATCGACAGCCTCCCAGAATTCGTTGGACTCCAGCGTCCACTCCATCGTGGTCGCCCACACCGTGAAGTTGCTGCGGTTGAATCGCGGGCACTGCGTCGACACCACCATCGCGGCAAATTCTTTAGCCGCGCCGGTATACTCGCCGAGCTCTTTCGTCATGACCTCCCGTTACTAGGAGATCCTCCACGAGGCTGTGATACCAATTGTTAGCCCAGCCCCACGTGCCGAGTACTTTCCGGCGACGACGACGAAGCTTTCCGACGAGACGCGCGTACACAAACAGCTAACTCAAAGCTGATCGATCCTTCCGTCTTGATGCACACGAGCTAGCTAGCCTGATAGATTACTTGCGATGTACTACTAGCTCAACACGCATGCACTCGAAACAATATGTGATCGCAACAGGGGCGTGTCGCTCTGGTCTTTCTTTCTATTGTTTCCACAACTCACGGTCTGGTACAAGGCTGGATACACACGTACTCCCTCCGTTCCAAATTAATTGACTTCCATTTGTCCACATGTGGATGTATCTATACGTGTAACATGTTTAGATACATCCATGTGTGGACAAATGAAAGTCAATTAATTTGGAACGGAGGGAGTATGTATATACGAGACTAGCTACCGACTCGATCAGCTAACCTAACCTGACTCGGTTTCTAACTCTAACCCAATACATGCATGTACTTTTCTCGTACACGAACCGAACGGGATACGCACACGGTTGCCGTGCCGGCAACTAATCGTGCTTAATCCTAACAACCCTTTCGCCAGTTGGTGGAGGCGACGCTCGCGACCAAGTGGGGGGCGTGTGACGGCGGGAGGAGGAAGAAGAAGGAATAGTGTCTTTTACGGTATGTTTTCCGGTATCTATTCAGTGAGAGCAAAACTTTGTACTACCTTAAAACGTTTTCGTGGGAACTAGAAATAAATTATCGTGTACGTGTTTTTACGGTATCTGCTCTAACATCGATCGATCTCCGGGGAAGGGCACCACACAGGAGCGAGGCACACACTTGTCCAGCACCCACCCGGCACAAGGGGCCTTTTGGGCGATGGCGACGCTTCAGCGACTCACTTTGTCGCCTAGCTTGCTCGTCGCGGATGGATCGTCCGTGCGGCCGAGTGTTGACGTTTCTTCCACAGGCCCAAAAGAAGTCACCCGTAGCCACGTACTGCCCGGAGGCAACGGCAGATGCATATATGGACTTGTCCTGCACTCGTGTGGATTAGATGATGGCACACGCTTAGCCTATCAACTTGTTCCCGTGGATATCCTTAATCCTTGTGGTGCCTGGGATATGAATTATGACCTTCGCATAAGTCGGGGTTTTTTTTTTTACTGATTTCGATACTCCAAAGAACGGCTGGAAAAAGGTATACACAAAAGAAACATATGAACCTAGCCAGACTTTTAAACTTCGTGTATTCTTCCATTAAGTTGAAAAAAAATACGTCAACCAACATTATGTCACCTTTTGGCGATTATTGCACACTTTTTGGCAGGGGCGGTGACACGCCCGAGCACCGAAGCGACATCTCACAAACATGAAACCGAATGACCACAAAGAATACACACCTATTATATTTTCTCAAAGTTATAAATACATAACAACAACTGCCATGAGTGTGAGGCCTTCTTAACCACATATATGCAACTATAGTACGCGCGGCGTATAACAAATTCCGCACAACTACCAATAAGTGTATACGCGCAGTGCGTGAAACTTTCTAGTACAATTCTAATAAGTTATCTGAACAAGTATGCTAACAATATCTCATAATGTAGAGGCAGCTAAACTTAGGACTAAATCTTGATACAACGACAATTACATGAAATTGATAGATACAACGGCAGATTGTATCAAATGAGAAAGTAAAGCGAGCAAAACAAGCAGTATGAAAGGAATTTGTGATCACTGATGAAGGGTTGCAATGGGGAAGTAGCATTGGAGGGATGCAGCGGCAAACAAATCGAGTAAGACGGCAGGTGGCGACACATGGTTTGAATTGTGAGGCAACGGCACAGAAGGGGGATGGCTTGGCAAGGGCGTAAAGCATGGGGGGGGGGGGGGGGGGGGGGTCTGAATGAAGAGTTTCCATCATTTCCGGTGGAGGGCCAAGGGTGACGAACGACAACATAATGTTCACGTACGAAAGATAAAAAACGAAATGATCATGGAAAGCATGTAGAGGAGTCAGGGGCTTCATAATCGTGGGTAATACATGGGGTTTACTGTAAAGTGGATTATGCTAATGATGGGAAGTTTCATCTCTGATCTGCGCCATCAATTGAGGATCTGACGACAATCTCACCTAATTGTTGTTTTCACCTAATATTTCACCACTGCCATATATGTGTATCATACTATGTTGCGTGATATTCAGTTGGAAACATCTGTGACTTCTATTATGATTTTATGTGATTTCTAGCAATGAAAACGAACCGTGCACATAAAAACTGTAGGCTAAAAATGTTTGCACCAAAAAAGATCATCGTGCAGTGCACAACTGTACATTGGCCGACACCTAATACTGTCAACCCACACACATCTGCCACGAGACCTAATATGCGCCACTCGTCCATGTAGCGCGTCGTTCACCAAATCCGCCGCTCCACAAACACCGTGACTGCTTGTATGTGCCGAGAAAAAAAGCATCACACATACACTTTTCCCGAAATATTCATCCTTACTGGTTTTATTATTTTGCGATGATCCAAATTCATATATACTGATAAAGGCCAACTTGTGACGAGGAGAGCGCAGCGCCCCGGAGTTAGAAGTTGGCCCATCATGGTCGCAGGCCCGTCCGGGATGTACGGGGGGGTGCGGGGGGGGGGGGGGGGGGGGGGGGGGGGGGCGGGCGGCAGCCGACTTAGGGTTTTATGCCACCATATATACCTCTTGTAAGCCGCCGGTTGGGATAAGTCGCAAGTTGTAAATCCCCGGCGTTTGTAACCTCACCCGATATAGTGAAATATTGCTGGCTGGCGTCCGTGGTTTTTTCTCCTCCATTGTTGGAGGGTTTTCCACGTAAAATCTCGTGTCCCTGTTGGTTTGATCTTCCGCTATCTTCATCGTTTCTTTGCTATCGTTTATAACAAGTGCCACCATAGCGCAACCGCGACCTTTAAGTGTGTAGCTCATGCGCTGCAGAAGTGAACTATGTAAAAATTAATGTAATATTTTTTTTCACAAAACTTGGATCACACGACCTACCGACTGGCAAAGGGCGATATATAGCGTTTATGAGAGAGAAAATGTCGGGATTCTGTAGTGGTGTGGGCCTTAAAACACTTGGACACACGTTCTTTCGTGGTTGTTGTAGTGACCCAGCCAAGTGGCCGGATGGCCAGCCCATGGTTACTCGAGTCGTAGTACACCCCCTCAGAGTCCACCAAGAAGTTACGAAGGCAGCGCTATCGGGCATCGGCTCCTTTGTAGTGTTGTTCCGATCGCAAAAAGACTGAGACCCCAGATCGACAAAGCAAGCAACCGCTCCCAAACCCCTAGCCGACGGCCCCTCCTCCTCCGGATTCTTGCGGCGTGACGTTGCCATCATGGCGCTGCGCTCTCCTCCAGCACTCGTCGGCAGGATGTGCGCCCCAGTGATTCGCCGCCGGCGGTAGTACCTGATTCCACTCTCGTTCGATCGTTCCTTCTACGACGCCTTCAGTTCGCTGTCCGACTACCTAGTTCTGATGAGATCCATCGTCTATCACCGAACTAACCATGTTTCGCCATGATTGTTTTCCCCAGAAAATAACAAAGATAGGGCTTTGATGCAATTACTTTGTTCGGACTTTTGTTAGCAGAGGGTTTCTGTAATTTGACCAAATAATGGTGAATATTGCCACTTAAATAGGAACAATAACCGCGTTGGCTGGGGTTTCCATCCGGACGGGTTCCGTCACCAGCTCCGGCGTACGTGTGCTGTCCGGGCTCGTCTGCAACTACGGCGGGTTCACCTTCATCAGCGACAACGCCGGCTGCTTCGCGGGAAGGCCACTCCCTGTGGATGGATGCTTCATCCAGTTCGGCAGCTTCCTCACCTACGTCACCACCGAGCTTGTCCGCGAGTACCCGGCGCAGGTGCTCGTGGCCGAGGACCCTCCTTCTTTCCGCGCAGCTCTCGGACGGCGTAGCGCTCGCCCCGGGAGTAGCGTGGAGGTGATGATGACCGGACCAAGTGCTGGAGCAGGCAAAGGAGATGCCGGCAATAGCATGCCCGAGGTACTGGTCACGCCAACCGATCCGGTGGACAAGCCGGCTCGGACGGCGAAATTCCCAAAGGAGAAACCGGATCCGGTTGGCCCACTTGGCATGTCAAGTAGGGAGGCTCCCTTAGAGGATGTCCTGGAAAAGTTATCTCGGCCAGTGGCACCTGGGGAAAACGTAGAGTCCACTATAGCTGAGTTAGAGGCAGAGCGCCTGAGGTTGCAAAGAGAAGCCCGGTTAGTGGTAGAGTCTAGGCAAGCATTTGATAGAGACATGAGAGAATATAATGCAGCCAATGGTATCACCGATGGTTTCACTTCGGTAGCGCCGCACCCACGCAAGAGAACAGATTTGCGTAACAGGGGTAAGGACCTCAATGACGAGTTAGCTAGAGCCGCAAGATCGAGCTCGAGTAAAGCTACTAGTCATAGATCGGGTACAGGCAAGCCGGTGTACAGCTCCCCGGCCAAAAATCTTAGGGCTGCAGCGGCAGCGCGAGCCGAGTTGACCACATTAACCGGAGTTGCTTGGCGCAAGCAGGCAGAGAGGGTCAATGAGCTGGTTGATGTGTGTAACCGGCAGAATGAGGCTTACCGGAAAGCTAATCCGGACGCTGGTGGTTCTCGGGTAGTAGTGTCAGCTAAGGCTGTTAGCCAGAGATCCAAGGGGCAAGCGTCATCCCCGCATGTCGGAGTTGACCGAGCCCAAAGCGTGAATTCAGGCAAGAGCAAACAGCTGCAGGCCTATGATGCAGACTATGCCGGCAAGCAGCTAGCTGCTCAAGGAAGAGGTGGCCAGAGCAGAAACAATGGCGGACAAGGCAATCCGGGAGCCGGAAGGGGTAATTCGGCTGGCCGAGGTCAACCACCTCGTCCCCTGGGCAGAATCAACCCCGGCAGGAGCAGCAAGTAATGGTGCAAGCGCAGCAGCAAGGTGGTGGCCAGGCGGGCTACCGCTATGATGATGGTAATTCGGCTATGGCGCGAGCCGGATACCAAACGTATGACAATGCACTTGCATCCAGGCTAGGACCTCGGACATTGGATCCGGATGATCAGCGTCTCAAGTTGGATAGGATTTACCAGTCCGAGAAGCTGGAAGAGCAGGGCCCACCAGGTCCTCCATGCTTTGGGCCTCGGATCATGAACGAGCCGAATGTGCCGTTGTTTCAGCTTGGCCGAATCACAAAGCCGTATAACGGCAGCACTAAGCCGCAGGATTGGCTGATAGACTATGTATCCTCGGTGCACATTGCGGGGGGCAATCGCCGATGGGCGGTCCGGTATCTCCCGCATATGTTGGAAGGGCCAGCCCGGATTTGGCTGAATAACTTACCAGAGGGCAGTATCAACTCTTGGATGGATTTGGAGCAGGCGTTTTACAGCAACTTCTCCAGCACTTACAAGAGGCCAAACCGACCTCAGCTCTTGTCTGCGTGCAGGCAGGAAGAGCGGGAGACAGACCGAGAATTTTTGACTCGGTGGAGCAACATTCGCAATTCTTGTGAAGGTGTCGTGGAGGAGCAGGCCATTTCTTGGTTTGCGCAGGGCTGCCGACATGGCACCCCGCTTTGGCAAAAGCTCCAGAGGGATATGCCAAAGACCCTAGCGGAAATGATCCGGATAGCAGATACGTATGCTTTTGGCGATCCGACGCAGCCAGCGTTGGATGTGTTGGGAACAAGCAGGAGGCAACGGTCAACAACCGAGCTGGACCATTGAGGCCCAGTGACCGACATGAGTTCGGTTATAAGAGGAGAGATCCGGATTATAGATACGGTTTAGATCAGGTCGCTGCAGTAAATATGGATCATCCTGATAGTCAGAGACCAAAGAATGAGGGTCCAACTTGGAGGCCGAATCAAGGTGCCTGGGCAAAGAAAGTGTGGGATGGACTGAGTCCACCTCTAACTTTTGAAGCAATGATAGATGGGCCTTGCCGTTTTCACACAACAGACCCACACAAGCCGGCCAACCATTCAACTCGGAATTGCAGCTGGCATCATCGCATCCAGGCGGAAGGTCAGAGAGGGCCACCTCAGAGAGGTGCTCCTAGACCGAATTTCAGGCCGAATACGCCTTTATCCGGAGCCAATGCAACCCCGGTGAACGAAGGAGCTCCAAGGCCGGCAGCTACAAAGCCGGTTAACCTGGTAAATATGGGAGGCAACAACAATGCTGGTCCGAGTCTGCAAGGTGGATACCCCGGAAATGATTACAAGGAGGCTCATCAAAGTTATGTGGTTTTTGTGACCGAGCCAACTGACAAGAAAAGTCAGCTGCGAAGGGCGAAGGAGGTGAATGCAGTCACACCAGCAGTCCCAAAATACCTGAACTGGTCCAAGCAGGAGATCACTTGGAGCAGGGCTGATAATCCCAGGGTTATGCCAAGCCCAGGAAACTACGCACTGGTGGTGGATCCGACTTTGGTTGGGCCCAAGATTAATGTGAAATTCAGTCGAGTCTTGATTGACAATGGCAGTGCTATAAACATCATGTATCGGGACACAATGGTCAAGTTGGGTTATTCGCCGAATCAGTTGCAGCTGAGCAGTTGCACCTTCCATGGTATAGTACCCGGGGTGTCTTGTTCCCCAATGGGTAAGATCTAGGTAGAAGTGCTGTTTGGTACCAAGGACAATCACCGACTCGAGAGTCTCGAATTCGAGGTAGTAGACTTGGAGAGCCCGTACCATGCTTTGCTCGGCAGGCCGGCATTAGCCAAGTTCATGATATCCACTCATGTGGCCTACCTCAAGATGAAGATGCCTGGCCCGAATGGTATCATCACCGTTGCGGGAGATTACAAGAAGGCCATACAGTGTGCCACAATCGGTTCCACCTTAGCCGAGTCGTTAGTGATACAAGCTGAGAAGAGCAAGATGCATGAAGTAGTGGCGATGGCGAAGTCAGCTCAGCTCGGCGTGCTGGCTATGACCAATCCGGATGCAGGTGCAACATTTGAGGTGCCCAAGGAGACAAAGAAGATCCCCATTGACCCGGAGAATCCGGAGCGCATGGCCATCATTGGTGCCGGATTGGGCGAGAAATAGGAAAGCGCGCTCTGTCACTTCCTCCGTGAGAATCGGGATATCTTTGCATGGTCGGCTAAGGACCTGCCTGGTGTTCCGAGGGAGTTGGCAGAGCACTCTTTATTTGTCAGGCCGGATGTGAAGCCGGTGAGGCTACCGACTCGGCGTCTTTCAGACGATCGAAGAAAAGTGGTGCTTGATGAGCTGGCTAAGCTACTTGCAGCCGGATTCATTATGGAGGTGTTGCATCCAGACTAGATATCCAATCCGGTTCTGGTAGAGAAGAAGAAGGACGAACCAGCGGTGATCAAGGTGTGGCGCATGTGCATCGACTTCACCAACCTGAACAAGGCGTGCCCGAAGGATCCCTTTCCTTTACCTCGGATTGATCAAGTGATCGATTCTACTGCTGGGTGTGAGTTGTTGTCTTTTATTGATGCGTACTCTGGTTTTCACCAGATACCACCGAACCCCAAAGATCAAATAAAGACTGCTTTTATTACCCGTATGGGGCGTATTGCTATCGTGTCATGTGTTTCGGTTTGAGAAATGCCGGTGCAACTTATCAGAGATGTATGCAGAAATGCTTACACTCTCAAATGGGTAAAAATGTGCAAGTTTATGTCGATGATATCGTCATCAAAACTAAAGAAAAACGCACTCTCCTCGAGGATCTCGAAGAAACATTTGTGGACTTGAGAAATATCGATTAAAATTGAATCCGGATAAATGCACCTTTGGTGTCCCAGCTGGAAAGTTGCTCGGTTTCCTTGTATCGAGCCGAGGTATTAAGGTGAATCCGGCTAAGATCCGAGCCATAGAAAACATGAAATTGCCTAAATGTCTAAAAGATGTGCAAAAGTTCACCGGGTGTCTAGCCTCGTTGAGTCGGTTTGTGAGTCGGCTAGGAGAAAAAGCCTTGCCCTTGTATCAGTTGATGAAAAAGAGCACCGGGTTCACATGGACCCCGCAGGCAGACTCGGCTTTTAATGAATTAAAAAAGATGTTGTCCACTGCACCAATTTTGGCATCACCTTTGCCGAATGAGCCAATGCTACTTTACATTGCGGCCACTAACCGGGTCGTAAGTGTGGTGATAGTGGTAGAGCGAGAAGAGGAGGGTAAATCCGTGCAGAGACCGGTGTACTATTTAAGCGAGGTGATCTCAACCTCAAAGCAGAATTATCCTCACTACCAGAAGATGACATATGGTGTACACCTGGCGGCCAAGAAGTTGAAACATTACTTCCAGGAGCACCCGATCACCGTAGTATGCGAAGCTCCAATCTCGGAGATCATTGGGTGCAAAGATGCGACTGGCCGAGTTGCCAAATGGGCAATAGAAGTGTCTCCTTACACCCCGCATTATGAGAGAAGAGATGCTACCAAGTCTCAAGCTTTACCGGATTTCCTTTGCGACTGGGCCGAGATGCAGTATGAGCCACCCAAGCCGGATTACAATTACTGGAAGTTGCACTTTGATGGCTCCAAAACCAAAATCGGACTGGGTGCTGGAATAGTACTCACATCACCGAAGCAAGATCAGTTGCGATATGTGTTGCAGATTCATTTTGTCGGCCCAGTGAAATCTAAGGTGTGCTGGGCCTGTCCTCTACGGCCCTCGACACTTGGTGGCGAATTTTCACTAAGGACCAAGCCTACGGCTTGGAGAGCCTCGCGAGGCGGATTGCCTCACGAGGGCTTTTGAGGCAGCAGAGGCCTGCGGAGGCCCTCTCCACTGCTGCCCCTCTTCAGAGAAATCTCTCCTGGAGAGAGGTCAACGCCGAATTCTCTACAGGGCATCCAAGCCCTCGTGGAGATCGCTTCGCTGCAAAGCAACCTCTGCAGAGTGCACATGGGCTCTGCAGCGGCCGCAGAGTGACGCGCTCCCCTGCGCGCGGTGACGACGACGCCGCAGTTGCCATTTTGGTGATTAAAGGGGTCAACAAAGCTGTGCCATCCGCACGGACTACAAGAGTTTCCACTTTTGTGATAAGGGGACCGGCCGGCGCTACACTCCACGGCCAACGTCACCGTGGGCACCCCCACGTTCCTCTGCTGCCCCAGCTGGCCGTCCTGCATGGACGGTGGTTACTCTGCTACAGGCGTCAGCTTTACGCCCATGGACCGCGTCCATGGACCACCGGGCTGCGGTGCACCACGTTCTACCTTCTGTGCCATGTGACAGCCCTACCATAGTGCAAGCGCAGGCAAGGATCGCATTCTCATTCCAGCATAGCCACTTACGCGCAAGAAGAAGAAGACCACTGCTTCCCTTCCTTGTGTACACCATTGCCAAAAGAGAGCCCTCGGCAAGCTCATTGTACTGTAACCTCTACAAGCAGTGCAATACAGACAAGCAGGAGTAGCGGTGTTACCTCCACACGAGGGCCGTGAACCTGGGTACGGGCTGGTGTTCATCTCTGTCGTGATGTCCCTCCACTTGCTCGACGAGCACCGTCGCCGTGCAGGTTGAGGGTTGTTTGACCAACGTGTTCAGCCCCTTACACGAACTCTCTTCGTGAGCTTGACTATCCCTGTTTCGTGGGAGTCATTCTCCGACAATTGGCGCGCCAGGTAGGGGGCTGAGGCGCGTCTTCAACCTTCATCGACCTCTGCACCATGGCGGACACTCGCGCAGCTCGCGCCACCCGGCGGGCGTCAGGCAGGGCACCACCGAGCCCGCTGCCAACACCACCAACCCTCGCGGCCGTCCCCGCGCCAGCCGTGCCACGGGGCGCAACACCGCTGAACCGCGGGTGGAGCACCCCGAGGACGACGACGGCCACCACGACGACCGCTTCGACGACGACGTCGACCACGGGCACGGCGAGGACGCTGAGTCCTCGCATCCGTCCCAGCGCCACAGCGCCTCCACTCTTGGGCGTCCAGCGCCCAGCCCAAACACCGCGCTGCTCATGGCCGCGGAGCTCTTCCGCTACCGCCCCACAGCTGAGGCGCACGACAACTGGCTCGGCCGCCTCCAGCACCTCGTCGACATGCGGCGGCACCGCGCGCTGCTCCTGCGGCGTCGCGCTCTCTGGTGCACCACAACTCCGG
Source organism: Poa pratensis (assembly GCA_947311845.1). NCBI lineage: Eukaryota > Viridiplantae > Streptophyta > Magnoliopsida > Poales > Poaceae > Poa > Poa pratensis. The sequence continues at coordinate 52,539,539 of CAMZMU010000042.1, read as the reverse complement.
ACGCGCTGGAACCACCGCGCATGGCGCACCTCCGCCGCCGCCTCCGCCGGGTCCGCCTCCAGCTGCGGCGCACAAGGCCGCATCCCACGCGTCTTCGCCGCGCGATTGTCAAATCGTGCAGCGGACACCCCCAGACGCGCGGGTGGAAATGGAGCGCCAGAAGGACCTCCAGAAGCGCATCGTCGAGGAAATCGGCCAAGCAGGGCGACAGAACCGCCGTGCTCTTCAGGGTGGCATCGCCTCGTACGCCACAGGTTGCGCGGCCTTCACCCGCAACCTGCGTCGCGTCGTCTGGCCACAGAAGTTCAGGCCTGACCTACCCAAGGGCTACGACGGCACGAACAACCCCATCGAGTTCTTGCAGCTCTACACCACCTCCATCCAAGCTGCGGGGGGAGACGACAAGGTCATGGCCAACTGGTTCTCCCACGCTCTCAAGGATTCCGCCTTGTCGTGGCTCCTGAACCTTCCCGAGGACTCCATTGACTCGTGGGAGGAGCTCTGCCAGCAGTTCGTTGCGAACTTCAAGGGCACGTACGAGCGCGCCCTCACCTACAACGACCTGCGAGCTGTGCGCCAGAAGCCTGGCGAGACCCTCCGCAGGTACATCCAGCGCTTCAGCCAAGTCCGCAACAAGATCCCGAACATCCCGGACTCGCACGTCATTGCGGCCTTCAGAGAGGGCGTCACCAACCACAGGATGCTCGAGAAGCTCGGCATCCATGATACCCTCTCCTCCGTGGTGAAGCTCTTCGACATCGCAGACAAATGCGCCAAGGCAGAAGAAGGGCTCCTCTTCGTCAAGGTGGGCTCGACAGACGACCCTGTCGAGGGATCCAAGACCCAGAAGAGGCGTGACGAGATAAAGCGCAAGCCTACCGCAGTCCTGGCAGCTGAACCCGACGCCAAGCATGTTCGCGAGGACTCCCAGAGGCTGGCGAGAAAAAGGTGGACAACCGCCCGTTCTGCATCTACCACAACAGGCGCGGCCATGCGACGGAGAACTGCTATGACCTCAAGCAGCTGAGCAAGAAGCGTGAGCAAGAAGAAGGCAGCGGTGGCCGCGGCAGAGGCCGTGGTTACCGCAAAGGTGGACGCAAGGGCAACTTCCAGAGGCCCAGGGAACTCAGGCGAATGCCGCCGAGAAAAACAACAATCTCCCGACGAAGAGCCTGGAGGCTACCAGGCCCCCAAGGGTGCCATGGCATGCATCCTCGGCGGATCCCAGGCGCCCAAGTCGAACAACCAGTTCAAGCAGTTCGCTCGCGAGCTCAACGCAGCGCTTCCCGGGGTCGAGACGTCCCGCCCCCTCAAGTGGTCCCAGTACACCATCGCCTTCGACGCCAAAGATCACCCCAAGTCTACAAGACTGTGGGCACCCTCCCGTTGGTGTGCACCCCCACCATCAACAACATCGCCGTCGGCAAGACGCTCATTGATGGGGGTGCAGGCCTAAACGTCATCTCTGTCGAGACCTTCGAGACGCTTCAAGTGCCCTACGAGTGGCTCATGCCCTCCAGGCCCTTCACCGGGGTCACCAGCGGCTCAATCTCGCCTCTGGGGCAAGTGAGGCTCGCGGTCACTTTTGGCACGCAGGAGAACTACCGCACCGAGCTAATTGACTTCGACGTCGCGCACATTGGCCTGCCCTACAACGCCATCCTCGGCTACCCCGCCCTCGCGAAGTTCATGGCCGTCACGCACCACGCCTACAACATGGTCAAGATCCCTGGCAGCGGTGGCACCATCACCATACGTGGTCACGTACAGGACGCCACGCGCGCTGTCGAGATCGCCTACAAGGCCGCTGCCATGGCATTCCCCGCTGACGAGGACATGGAGCCTCTCGAGAGGCCCAAGAAGAAGAAACACTGTTCACTCAAGAGCAAGCATCTACAAAGAAGGTGTCGCTGAGCACCAGCGGCTCGGGGGCTGAGGGCTCGGGGGCTAGCGTCACCATAGGCGCTGGCTTGCCTCCCAAATAGGAAAGCGCGCTCGTCGCCTTCCTTCGGGCAAATTCTGACATGTTCGCATGGACTCCGTCAGAAATGTCCGGTGTACCAAGGGAGGTGATCGAGCACCACTTAGCCGTGTGTCCAGACGCACGCCCTGTAAAGCAAAAGCGCGGAAACAAGCCCCCGAGAAGCAAGCGTTCATCATCAAAGAAGTAGAGAAGCTGAAAGCAGCAGACATCATTCGAGAAGTTGCCCACCCCACTTGGCTCTCCAACGGTGTGGTTGTCCCAAAACCCAATGGAGGAGGCCGGCTCTGCATCGACTACACAGACGTAAACAAGGCTGCCCCAAGGATCCATACCCCATGCCAAGGATAGACCAGATTGTGGACTCCACCGCCGGCTGTGATCTCCTCTGTTTCCTGGATGCCTTCTCAGGCTACCACCAGATCAAAATGGCCAAGGAAGACGAGGAGAAAACAGCATTTCTCACCCCTTGTGGTGTGTATTGCTACACTTGCATGCCCTTTGGCCTGAAAAATGCCGGCGCCACCTTCCAGAGGCTCATGAGGATCGCCTTGGGGGCTCAGATGGGAAGAAATGCAGAAGCTTATGTCGACGACATCGTGGTCAAGTCTCGCGAGGGAGACACTCTCTTGAAGGATCTCGAGGAAACCTTGCCAGCCTGCGCAAGGTGAACATCAAGTTAAACCCCGCCAAGTGCGTCTTCGGGGTGCCTTCAGGCAAGCTCCTCGGGTTCCTCGTGTCCCACCGCGGCATAGAAGCAAACCCTGACAAGATCAAGGCTATAGAAGACATGCAGCCACCTCGCCGCCTCAAGGACATGCAGCGCCTAGCAGGATGCATGGCCAGCTTAGGCCGCTTCATCTCCAAGTTCGGCGAGAGAGCCTTGCCATTTTTCAAGATCATGAAGAAATCCGGCACCTTCAAGTGGACTCCAGAGGCGACAAAGCATTTGAGGACTTGAAGAAATACTTGGCTAGCTCACCAGTCATGGTAGCCCCCAGGGCAGGCGAGCATCTGAAGCTGTACCTAGCAGCCACTCCACAAACTGCAAGCGCCGTCCTGGTGGTGGAAAGAGAAGAGCCAGTTCTCCCCAAGAAAAGCACTGCCACACCAAGTCCAGAACCTCCCGACGAGGGAACAGTCTCTCCAGACCCAGTGCCAGCCCACAGCCTCAAGTCGAGTCCCCACGAGCACCCCTGCCGAGGCTCCTCCACAGGCAAACCTCGCCAAAGGTCCTGAGGAGCCTCTCGAGGGAGCCGACGCTGCCGCACCATCAACGACCCTCGTCGAGCATCCAGTCTACTTCGTCAGTACTGTACTGCGAGATGCTCGCGAGCGGTACCCAGTGCAGCAGAAGCTCCTCCTCGCGCTACTCATCGCCTCCAGGAAGCTGCGCCACTACTTCCAGGGCCACCCCATCACGGTGGTCACGTCCTTCCCCCTGGAGCAGATCCTGCGCAACCCCAACGCTACTGACCGCGTCGCAGGATGGAACATTGAGCTGCAACCATTCAACTTGCGCTTCGACACCACAAGAGTCATAAAAGGGAGAGCGCTGGCGGATTTCGTCGCCGAGTGGACAGACCCAACTCCTGAAGAGCCTCGCGAAGAAGAAACCGCGTCATCGGGAGATACAATGCCAAGCCACTGGACCATGCACTTCGATGGAGCTTTCGCCTGCCGCAATGGTGGGGCTGGCGTTGTCTTAACCTCACCAAAAGGTGACAAGCTCTACTACGCCATCCAGCTGTGCTTCACAATAGACAAGATCTCCAACAACATCGCCGAGTACGAGGGCCTCCTCGCCGGGCTCAGAGCCGCAATCGCCCTTGGCGTCAAGCACTTACTCATAAAGGGTGATTCCCAGCTCCTGGTTAACTTCTCCAACAAGAGCTACACGCCTAAAGACGACCACATGGCCGCCTACCTTGAAGAGGTCCGCAAGCTCGAGAAGCACTTCAGGGGCATGGAGCTCATGCACATCCCGCGAAAGGAGAACCAGAGGCAGATGACATCGCCAAGCGAGCATCACGAAGGCAGGCCCAGCCGGCCGGCGTCTTTGAAGAGAGACTCTCCAAGGCGTCCATAAAGCAGCCACAAGAAGCAGCAGCCACAAGCACAGACGAAGTACTCCCACCACCTCCTATAGGTGGGGCACCCAACTGCGGTCCATCCTCAGGGGAGCGTCTGCTGCTGGCTATGGTGCATCAAGAGACAGGCTGGGTTGACGAACTCAAAGACTACCTGCTGAAGGGAGTCCTCCTGAAGAAGACGCGGAGGCGGAACGAGTGGCTCGACAAGCCAAGTCATACTACATCCTCGAGGGAGACCTGTACCGCAAGCGCCCAAATGGAATTGCACTCAAGTGCGTCCCCCCCGAGGAAGGCCGCATGCTGATCAGAGACATTCACAGTGGAGAGTGTGGCCACCATTCCTCTGCACGCACCCTGGCAGGCAAGGTCTTCAGGAGCGGTTTCTACTGGCCCCAAGTGCTTCAAGATGCCACCACCATCGTCCAGTCTTGCGATGCGTGCCATTCCACGCCAAGCAAGTCCATCAGCCTGCACTGGGACTCCAAACCATCCCGCTCTCGTGGCCTTTCGCGGTCTGGGGCTAGACATCTTGGGACCCTTCCCGAGATCACAAGGGGGCTACCGCTTCCTCTTCGTGGCAGTCGACAAGTTCACCAAGTGGGCAGAGGTTGAAGCAGTGCGCAGCATACCGGCCAGGGCAGCAGTAAAATTCATCAGAGGCCTGGTCTGCCGCTTTGGTGTGCCTAATCGCATCATCACCGACAATGGCTCACAATTCACCAGCGGCATCTTCAGGGCCTACTGCGAGAGCCTCGGCACCAAGCTCTGCTTCGCCTCGGTGGCTCACCCACAGAGCAACGGCCAAGCCGAGCGAGCAAATGCTGAGGTCCTCAAGGGCCTCAAGACAAGAAGCTTCAATCGCCTGAAGGGCTACGGCAAGGGCTGGATAGACGAACTCCCGTCCGTGCTCTGGTCCATCCGCACGAACCCCACGAAGCCCACTGGTGAGACGCCATTTGCCCTCGTGTATGGAGCTGAAGCAGTCCTCCCCACAGAGATCAAGCATGGATCCGCACGGGTCCTTGCCTTCAACGAGGACGATCAAGCAGACCTCCACAGCGACGACCTGCTGCTCCTTGACGGGTTGCGCCGCCGTGCCGCCCTCAGGGCAGCCAAGTACCAGCAAGACCTGCGACGCTACCACAGCCGCCACATACGTCCGCGCACTCTCGAGACAGGCGACCTCGTCCTCAGGAGAATCCTCTCCAGGGAAGGTCTCCACAAGCTCTCGCCAATGTGGGAAGGCCCCTACAGGGTCTCACACATCGCCAGGCCTGGCGCGGTACGCCTCGAAACGGAGGACGGCATCCGGTCAAGAATCCATGGAACATCGCGCATCTACGCAAGTTCTACCCGTGATCATAGTCACGCCAGACATTTTTTGTCTCTAGAGGGAAGCACACAACTTCACCTCCAAGCTTCACAAAAGCTTCTCCTCCCGAGGGCCAGCCCCTCTGAGCTCTCCTGATTACGTGCCGCCGCAGGCCGTGAAGAGTCTCAGCCACTGAATGTGGTCCCCATGCCTCGACATGGAAAACTTTATCTTGGTAACACCAAGTGTAATGAACCAATTCGTTTCTCAATGAAACATTGCGCTGAGGCGCCGCTATGTAATATTTTGGTGGTGAGTTTTTACTTTTCATCATCTTAGTTCATTTCGCGCTCATATTCTTCCCCATGCGCACCTCGCGAGCGGGGGCTGAGTACGGTGACTGTGCCTCAAGAGCACCCCAACAGCACCGCAAAATCCAAAGGATCCGAGCTCTAACACGTGAGCACGCTCTCACGCCTGTTACCTCCCAAAGAGCTCTGGCCCATGGGCTTGCTCCCAAACACGCCACCTCACCAAAGGACCTTGGTACTTACTCTCCTCGCGAGATACCATGAGGAAGCCTATAAGCGCGCATGTGTTTACTACCATGTGCCTGCTTTGGGTTTGCCTCTCTAACCAATACAGGGAACAAGAGTCCTCCCCAAGGTCGAGAAGTCACGCTCCGACCCCTAGGGGAGCGCACCATCAGGGAACAGGGAAGCCAACGCCCTCTACGAGGCCAAAGTCTCGCCAAGCTAAGTCTAGCGCTCGCGCCCCTCAGGAGTTTTTCTCCCTCTCACGAGCACCTGTCGTCCCTCGAGCGGTTTTTTCTCTCTCACACTCCATGGACTGCTTGTGCGTCAAAGGGGGCCCTCGAGCACCGCGACTCGAGAGCCCTTACCTCTCCAAGCCTTAAACACCCCCGGCCTTGCCGAGTCACGCTCCGGCATACCGCAGCGGCGGTGTCATAGCGCAAAGAGATGGGTCCTGACGACGTAGAGCGAAGAAAGACATGGAACAGGGATAAAAGGCCCATCGAGGGGCACACACACATGTTTGCATACGATCAAAGTATCTTACAAGCCAGAATGAATTAAAACAAGTCTTAAAACAAAGATATTGCGCGTCAAGCGCATCTTGTTGCAGGAGTGGCCTAGGCAGAGGGTTCACCATCGCCGTCCTCTTCAGCCTTCTCTTCTTCGGCGCCTTCATCCTCCTCAGCGGCCTGCTCCGCCTCAACCCTCTTGAAGCGGTCGACGTAATCGTTGACTTCTTCTCGAACCAAGTTGGAGAGCTCCCAGGCTTGGTCCCCTCGATGGGCTCGGTCACTGACTCGTAGTCGAAGCCGGGGTGAAGGCGCTGGAGGTTGGCGAAGACGCGATCGATCGCCACGGTCAAGAGCTTGCGGCACTCCTCATCAACAACATCGCCAAGTTCCGCCACAGGGCCCTCGAGCGCGGAGAAGAGCTGATCGAAGTAGGCGAGGTATGTGGCGGCGTCAGCGTTCCCATGACGGGAACAGCAGGGGCATCCACTCCTAGCTGCCCCGCGAGAGTGTTCCCCCGGGTCACAAGGATTGGAACATGCGCTCCCGCTGCTGCGTCAAGACCTGTGCCGCCTGCACGCGATGCTCAGCCTCTTCAGCACGCTCCACGACAGGGCCCACCTGAGCGGTCAACTCCTTCATGTCAGCCATCAAAGAGGCAAAGTTCTGCTCCGCGCGCCCGAGCCTCCGCGGCAGCCTGGAGGCGAGAGTCGAATCGCTTCTTCTGGGCCTCAAGGTCCTTGACGCGAGCCTCAAGCTCGTTGCGTCTCTTCGTGAAGCGATCCTCTTGCTTCTTGGCCTTCTCCGCGAAGTCTTTCTGCAGCTGTCGCGAAAGAGCTTCTCCTTCGTCGCAGACTCCTCCGCCATCTTCTCCTCCTTTTTGCGAAGGTTCTCGTTGGTCTGCACAAGGCGCTTCTGGTAGAACTCCTCGTCTTGGGTGACCTTGTTCTCGCGGGCTTCCAGGTGCTCCCGCTGCGCGGATTGATCCTTCTCGATCTGCTCAACCTGTTCCTCGCGTTTGCGCGCCTCGGTCTCGCGGGCGTCGAGCTCAACTCCGCGCTGCACGATCAAGTCTTCGCGAATGCTCAAGCTCTCACGGAATTTCTCCAAACTCTGCCGCACATTCTCGACTCGGCGACGATCCCCGCCTCGCGATCTAGAAGCTCTTTGTGCTTGGCGGAGACCGCCGCTTCGCGCGCCGCCAGCTCCTGGTGTTTGGCCTCGGTCTCGCCTCGAGAGCCTCGCGCCTAGCACCCAGGTCCGCAAGGGTCTCCTCGACCTCGCGGACCACGCTGATGCGGATCTCCTCAGCGGAGCGCAGCGCTGCCTCGCGTTGCGCCTGGGCAGCTTCGTTCTTCCGGCGGCAGCTCTCCACGGTCTCATGAAGACAAGCCCAGCCCCGCGCAAGCTCGGCGTCCTCCTCCGCCCTGGAGCGATCCTCCTCAGCAAGCTGGGCCTCAAGCCCGTCGAGAATTTCCCTCGCCGAGCGGAGGACAGCCCCACGGCGGCTGCAACGGGGCGCCGCCCCCGCAGAACTAAGGCCCATGGCTCGCCGGAAGGCCTGGAAACGCCGGCGCCTGCCGAGGATTCCGGAGCGTCCTGCCTTGGGCTCGAGTGGCCTCGAGACGCGCCTGGGGGCTCTGGTGCGAGCCCCTCTTCGTCCACACAAGGGGCCTTCTGGGGGCTCTGATGAGAACCCCCCTCGCCTCCCGCGCTGGAGGCCTTCTGGGGCTAGTGGCACCCTCACCATCAACCCGCCATTCTTCTGCCCCTGGGGAGCGCTCTCCTCTCCAGGGACAGGGTTGGCCTTCTCAGCTGAGGCCGCCTCCCCAGCGGCCTCAGAGTCCGCTGTGGCCTCTCCAAGTTTCGTGCTCGGGGGGCGAGGACGCGGCGGCCTCCTCCATTTCGACGTCAGCGCACGCTCCCGCGGACGCCCCTGTCTCCGCCACGCTCCTTCGCCGGCGGCGTGAACCTCGCCGCATCCCTCCGGCGTCCCCTCCTGCCGCATAGGGAGACGTCAGGCCGCATAGGCGGAGGCGTCGTCACCTCTGCCTCCTCCTCCTTCTCCTCGTGGCGCTCCTCTGCCTCAGGAGGCGGTGCCGCAGCCTCAGGAGAAGAAGCAGTGCCCTCGGGAGGCACCTCGTCGACTGTACACGCTGCAGACGCCGCTGCAGCGCTGGGGATCTCTCCAAGCCTCCGAAGTCTCCGCCTTTTTAGAAACTCCTCGAGGAGTCTACACAAGAAATGATCAAACAGAAAAGGGAGTCGGTTCTTACCCAGACGTCTTGGCGCGGGAATCGACCCACACCGTGTTTGACGACCGCCACGGCCTCGGCGGCGCGGCCCCGGGCCGGACCCCTCGAGAGCAGCCTCGGCTTTCCTCTTGAGAGAAATGCCCGCTGGGCTCCCGGCGGCTCTGTCATGAATGGCCTTGGAGCGGGCTCGCAGTGGCCTGATGAAGCTCCGTCGTCGTCGCTCTCCTCTTGCCCCTCAGCACGCTGCGAGGGAGCGACCATGAACTGGCCGCTGCTGCCTGAGGAGGCCTCGTGGGTCTCAACTTCAGGCGCCGCGCTCTTCGAGGTGCTCGAGTTCTCCGCTGAGGAGGCAGAGCCCCCGAGGCGCCGGTTGCGCCTGCGTCGGATTCCACAGGCGTTTCCGTCGTCTCCTCGTCCCTCGGCTGGCGCCCCCTGCGCCGCAGACTCAGGATCCTCGCGAGGCCCCACATGCCCCTTGGGCACCAGGCCCCACTGGTCGAACTTCGGCATCGTCTGCACGAGCGAGACGCGACGCCCGAGATCGATCCTGTGGAGCGGGACCGCCTTATCGCTGGGCTTGGGGATGTCGGAGCCGTGAAGAGAGTCTCCATGATGGTGCGCACCTCCTGCTGCGTGAAGAGGGTTGCGCTCAGGCGCATTTTGTCCCTCTGGTTGGAATACAGCCACATCGCGTCCGCGTGCCTCTGGAGCGGAGCAATGCGGCGCCTCACGAAGTCCTTGGCCACCATCTGCCCGGTGAGGCCTGCCTCGCGGAGGTCCTTCAAGCGCCTCACCACGGGCCGAGTGCGGCTCCCTTGAGCGCCTTAGAAGACCAGCTCGCCCTCTTCGTCGGAGGCGCTTCGGGCAGGTCGAAGAAGGCGCTCCGGCTTTCGAACTTCATGAGGAACCAGCGCTTGCGGAAGTCCTCCACCTTCTTCGTCACATTGGTCACAATGTTCTCGCCGTTCCGCGCGATGGGGATGTACGTGCCCTTCATGCTCGGTGATGCGGAAGGACACGCACCCTGACCGCTCCTTGTTCGCCGTGAACCGGAGCGCAAGAAGCTGCGGAAGAGGTCCACCGAGGGTGGAATGCCGATGTATGCCTCGCAGAGGTAGGCGAAGATGGCGAGGATGAGGATGGAGTTAGGATGGAGATGAAGAACCTGGATCTGGTAGCGCTCCAGAACCGCCAGGAAGAAGTCGGAGAAAGGAGGCACGAGCCCGGGAATAGGGCATGCATGAAGATGGGGTAGAAGTCGCCGAAGGAGTTGTCCGCCGTCTTAAGCACCGTAGCGCCGTGCTCGTTGGTCGCTGAAGCTGCCATGTGACGCACCTTCTCCAGCTGCGATTTCTTCTTGAAGCGGAAGCCGGTCAGAGCCGGCTCGAAGTCTCCGACCTGCTGCATCGCGGCAGGTTTGCCGCCCTGCACCACTGCCTTGCCTTTGAGGCCGCGGAGGCTTTCTTGGGCGCCATTACAGCGGGACGGTGAAGGAGGAGGAGCGCCGGAGACACAGGAGCGCAGAAGTCAGAGCGAGGAGACGGGCGCACAAATGATGCAGTAACTGCTGCCAGAACGGCGCTGCAGGCTTTATTCCCCTCAGAGCAGTTACCGAGACGTGGTGGGTCCCCCCACTACGCCCATCATCTCCGAGGAGAACGTGTCATCGCGGCGTAACTGCCCTACAGTGTCTCAGGCCGGCCGGACACTTTGGGCCCATGACGATTCGCCTGCATCCATTGGACTGCATCGTGCCCATCATGGGCCCGGGGGCTACTGTCGGCCCAGTGAAATCCAGGGTGTGCTGGGCCTGTCCTCTACGGCCCTCGACACTTGGTGGCAAATTTTCGCTAAGGACCAAGCCTACGGCTTGGAGAGCCTCGCGAGGCGGATTGCCTCACGAGGGCTTTTGAGGCAGCAGAGGCCTGCGGAGGCCCTCTCCACTGCTGCCCCCTATTCAGAGAAATCTCTCCTGGAGAGAGGTCAACGCCGAATTCTCTACAGGGCATCCAAGCCCTCGTGGAGATCGCTTCGCTGCAAAGCAACCTCTGCAGAGTGCACATGGGCTCTGCAGCGGCCGCAGAGTGACGCGCGCCCTGCGCGCGGTGACGACGACGCCGCAGTTGCCATTTTGGTGATTAAAAGGGTCAACAAAGCTGTGCCATCCGCACCGGACTACAAGGTTTCCTCTTTGGTGATAAGGGGACCGGCCGGCGCTACACTCCACGGCCAACGTCACCGTGGGCACCCCCACGTTCCTCTGCTGCCCCAGCTGGCCGTCCTGCATGGACGGTGGTTACTATGCTACAGGCGTCAGCTTTACGCCCATGGACCGCGCCCATGGACCACCGGGCTGCGGTGCACCACGTTCTACCTTCTGTGCCATGTGACAGCCCTACCATAGTGCAAGCGCAGGGAGGGAGCACAGGGCGCCTATAAAAGAAGGAGGAGCAGCACCGTAGCAAAGGATCGCATTCTCATTCCAGCATAGCCACTTACGTGCAAAGAAGAAGAAGACCACTGCTTCCCTTCCTTGTGTACACCATTGCCAAAAGAGAGCCCTCGGCAAGCTCATTGTACTGTAACCTCTACAAGCAGTGCAATACAGACAAGCAGGAGTAGCGGTGTTACCTCCACACGAGGGCCGTGAACCAGGGTACGGGCTGGTGTTCATCTCTGTCGTGATGTCCCTCCGCTTGCTCGACGAGCACCGTCGCCGTGCAGGTTGAGGGTTGTTTGACCAACGTGTTCAGCCCCTTACACGAACTCTCTTCGTGAGCTTGACTATCCCTGTTTCGTGGGAGTCATTCTCCGACACATTTCTCCGCATCAAACAATGTGGCCGAATATGAGGCACTGATCCATGGGCTTAATGTGGCTAAGGACATCGGCATCCACCGGATAGAATGTTTTGGTGATTCAGATTTAGTGGTGCAGCAGTCTTCTGGAAATTGGGATGCCATTGATGCCAATATGGCACTATATCGGTTTCATGTCCATAAAATTTCAGGATTTTTTGAAGGCTGCGAGTACAAGCACATACCTCGGCTGGAGAACGAAGCTGCTGATATCCTGTCAAAGCTCGGGTCGTCTAGGGAAGCAATCCCACCCGGGATATACTTGAATCACCTAAGGATCCCTTCAATCAAGCCTTCGCCTGATTCCGAGTCAATTTTTATCCCACAGCAAGAATCTGAAGCTGTTCCTATGAATGTTGATGTCGGGTACATTTGGGAAGACCCGGGGACTGCATGGCGAGACTCGGGGACTGCGCACCGAGACTCGGGGAATGCTAACCAAATCTTAGGGAAGAGGGGAAGAGAGGAAGATGGTGTTAACCGAATCTTAGGGAATGGACAGAGACTGATAGAAGAAATAATGGCGGCCGAACCAGTGGAAATAGATGAGCACTTATTCCCTTTGCATCCAGTACCGGGTGGGCTGAAGAAATCATGAAGTTCATGTCGGAGGGGAGTTTGCCGAATGATGAAACCGAAGCTAGGCGAGTGCAGAGGAGGTCCAAGGGTTACACCATCATAAACAAGGAGTTATACAAAAGGAGTGCAACCGAGGTGTTACAGCGTTGCGTGGAGCCAGCCGAGGGCAAGGAGATGCTCCTGGTGATACATCAAGGAGAATGTGGGCATCATTGCAGTACAAGAGCCCTGGTGGCTAAAGTATTCCGGCATGGGTTTTACTGGCCCACTGCTCATGCAGATGCAGAGGACATAGTCCGAAAATGTGAAGGATGCCAAAGGTTTGCCAAGCAGACACACCTACCCGCATCGGCGCTCAAAACAATTCCTATCACTTGGCCGTTTGCTGTGTGGTGTTTGGATATGGTGGGAGAATTCAAGCCGGCTAGGGGTAACATGACACATATGCTGGTGATGGTGGATAAGTTCACCAAGTGGATAGAGGTGAAACCAATCCGGAAAGTGGATGGTCATTCGGCTGTAACTTTCCTGAAAGAAATCATTTTGAGATACGGTTACCCCCATAGCATCATCTCGGATAATGGCACGAACTTTGCTGTGGGAGAGTTTGCCCGATTCTGCATGGATAAGGGGATCCGGTTAGACATAGCCTCACTGGCACACCCAGAGTCCAATGGACAGGTGGAAAGATCAAATGCTTTGGTATTAGCTGGGATAAAAGCCCGGTTAATAGAACCTCTGGTAAAGACTCCGGGGTGCTAGATAGATGAGATACCATCAGTACTATGGGGTCTAAGGACCACGCCGAATCGGTCAACTGGCTATACGCCATTTTTTCTGGTATATGGGGCAGAAGCAGTGCTACCCACTGACATAGAATATGATGCACCAAGGGTGACAATGTATACCGAAACCGAGGCAAAAGAGGCCCGGGAAGATGCAGTGGATCTGCTAGAGGAAGCAAGAGAATTGGCCCTATCTCGGACAGCAGTATACCAGCAGGGTCTCCGACATTATCATAGTCGGAAGATTAGCCCTCGAGTGTTTCATGAGGGAGATCTAGTACTAAGGCTGGTGCAGCGCAACAAAGGCCGACACAAATTATCACCTCCATGGGAGGGACCATTCGTTGTGAGCAAGGCTATGCACAATGACTCGTACTACCTTGTAGACGCACATGAACCAAGGAAGGATGGCCTGGACAGACCCGGAGAAGAAACCAAGCGACCCTGGAATGTAGCTCTGCTTCGACCCTTTTACTCTTAAGGGGCGCAATGTATGTATCTCAGTTTATCATAAATGAAATTTCGGCAATCCGAGTCTGGACTCGGGGACTGCCTCGTCCTTATGCATGTGTTTTTTATTACTGTTTTGTCCATACCGTTCATGTGTCGGATTGCTTTGAACCTCGTCCCAAAATTCAAGTAATGTATGCTGTGTTGTTGATCTCGTGACTCGACTGACAAACACAAAAATGGTAGTCAAGAGCAGAGGTTGGGGAATATGGGAAACATGAAAATGGACTCGGGGACTCGGTCCAAAACCGATTCGGCACATGTCGTTTACTAACCCCTCTTATTTCTTTTTCATTTATGTTAGATGATTCTAAACCACAACTCGCATGTTTCAAGTATTGTATGCTATAATTCCTATCTTGTGACTCGACTGTCAACACCTAAAAGGTAGACAAGAGCAAAGATTCGGCAAAAATAGTGCCAAGAAAACAGACTCGGGGACTCGGTTTAAGATGATCCAACATAAACCTAGTCCGGATCACATTAAGCAAAATAAAAGTAGTCTCGGAAGAACTTAAATTGTATATTACATCTGCTCCCGGCATACCGGGGATTTAATGTTTTTCATTAAGATAATTCAGGAAGAAGGAGCCATGGTTGCAGGAGACTCGGTTGCAGGGATGAACTCGGATGATGGAGGAACCTCGGTTGAAAGAGGACCCTCACTTGCAGGAATGACCTTGGACGGAGAGCTTGAAGGCTTGGCAGACTCGGAAGCATCCGGATCAACTGAAGTCTTGGCGGTCTTGACTAAAGCTTGTTCGCAGTCTTAGCCGAGTCACTGGCTGGCATCTTGGAAGTCTTGGCCGAGATTGTTCGGCAGTCTTGGCCGAGTCGGAAGCTGGCACCTTGGTGGACTTGATAAGAGGTTGTTCGGCAAAGTTAGCCGAATCACCAGACTCGCCCTCAGACTCGGCGTATTCTTCAAGGGAGGCATCGTCCGATTCCTCTTCTTCAGATTCTTCCCCATCCGAGTAGACCGGAGCATCCAGATCAAGATGCTTTGTGTTTGCAAATTCGGCCATAAAGTTGGCAGCTTCTTCGCGGATCTTGATCCGGTTCGGATCTGAAGCCCATGAAGAACCCTCGCGAAGGGAGCGCACTTTGACGAGATCAATCAGCTCATACCAAGACATGATAAATAGCAAAGCTGCGTCAGCACCAGCGCGGGCGGACGAAGATCTCCACTGCTTTAACCGGGTCTCCGCCTGATCCAGGTCTTTGATTAGCTCGTCCGCAGACCGGACTTGCCGGCTTCAGGAAACAAGACTCGGTGAGCTTTGAGACTTGCATTGAACAGATCAATGTGGGACTCCTTCAAAGGAGCAATCCGAGCTTTAAGTGCAGTAATGTGATCTTCGATATCCCACGTCTCTGGTAGGGGAGCTCCAGCTAACTTAGCTCTCTCAGCTCGGGCATCTCTCACAGCTTTGGCGGCTTGAAGCCGGATGCTGGTAAACTCTCCTACATTCAGATAAGCTAACACCGAATTAAACGAGAGGGAACACGAAATTATGTGTCGGATAAGAGCAGAGGAGGAAGAGGAGATTCGGCAAACTTACGGTCCATGTCTTCATTGAGGCTAGCAAGATCAGCCAGCCATTTCGCGCTGACCGCCTTGTGAGCAGCCAGATCATCTTTCGCCGCTTTAGCTTCGGCTTCAGCGTCTGCAACGACCGTTTGGATTTTCTTGTCCAATTCGGCCCGCTTCGCAAGCCCGGCTTTGAAAGCGTCTCGCTCCTTCTGGATCGAATCTTTCTCACTTTGCAGCAATCCCGGTCTTTCTTGAGCTTGGCCTTCACTTTTCCAACCCGGTCAAGCTCCCGCTGGAGCCGAGTCACTTCTGACTTTTCCTCCGCTAAAGCGCGCTTGTGCTCCTGATCTTTCTTTTTCATCTCCTCACCTTGCGCATCGAAGGAAGTTTGGAGGGCCTGGTGTTGCAGGACTAGCTGCTTAAAGATCCGGCTGCGAGCAGTCGTGGTTTCCTGAAAGAAAAAGGTTAATGGCGTAAAAAGAGTCTCGGGGACTGGCACCCGAGACTAGCAACATGGAGCCAAAACGAATCTCGGGGACTGGAGGCCCGAGATTGATAAAAAAGAAAGTTGACCGACTCAATTGGAAAAGAGACTCGGGGACTGGGA
Organism: Poa pratensis; assembly: GCA_947311845.1. NCBI lineage: Eukaryota > Viridiplantae > Streptophyta > Magnoliopsida > Poales > Poaceae > Poa > Poa pratensis. The sequence goes on along the minus strand of CAMZMU010000042.1, from coordinate 52,523,980 downwards.
GTCCCACGATTTTTTCGGCTAAGACAAAATTCATGATCAAGTTTTAGAGATTCAAGCCGAATGACTTTCTTACTCGGAGGAGTATCAGTCGTTCGACCCGAATCTCGGGGACTGGGAATAGTGCAGATTGATCATGATGAAATAAAAGCAGGATTCGGCAAAGTTACCTCGAAGACCCGGTTAGCTTCACGACCGAGGCCTGCACAGAGTGTAGAGATTGAAACATCCGGCTAGGGCCAGCCGGATGTGGCGACGCTGAAGTAGTTGAGCCTTCGGCAAGGTCCGCAGTATTCCAAGCTTTAACGAATTGCTCTGCGGAGCCGAGGTTGTCGCCGCTCGGAGTGCGGAGATTCGGCAGAACCTGGCCACTAAGTCGGGCGCGAGTGATCGCCTCAGAGAGTTGATCATGCACCCGAGTCGCTGATGGAGTGGCGGAAACCTGTCTGCTAGCAACCACCTGCTTATCCGAGGTGGTTGGAGTGTGCCAGAGGCGGCTTGAGTCGGCTTAGGTAGAGGCGATGCGCCCGGGGTCTTGGCTGGATCTGGCTGCCTCGGTTGGTTCTGGACGCTTGTTGTGGTGGTTTAAGTACTTCCTGTTGCTGCTTCTGCTGCTTCTCGAGAGGTTGTTGCTGTTGCTTTTTCTTCTTCTTCTGCTGCTCTTGATTCAGCAGAGCTTGAGCCTTGGGGGTAGGGCGAGGATCCGGCTTAGTCAAAGACTTAGCCGAAGTCTTAGTTTTTTCCTTCTCCAACTCCTTCAGAGGACGTGGCCAAGTTGAATCTCGGGTAGGAGCCGAGATTTCCTCATTCTCCAGGTCAATAACCGACTCTGGAATGAGAGTCGGCGGAGGAGTATTGGCAGTTGTGGCACGCGCGGGAGAGGCGACAGCCTTTTCAGGAGACTGGTGCTCCATGGCCGTATCCAGTGGAGGAATGGGAGAAAGAATGGATGAATGAGTTTGCTCGGTGACGATGACGTCACTACATAGAGCAAAGTAAACAGTTAACTCGGATAAAGGTGGCTCGGATAATAGAGGAGGAAAGCGAATGAAGTTAAGCTGGCATTACCCCTTGGTGGTAGGCATGGGCTTGAGCCGATTCGGCTTGAAGGCAGCTTTCTTCATTCTCTTGGCTTGAGGGGCATCTGATCCGGACGCGTCATCGCGTTTCCGAGATGTCCCTTGAGCATCCTGTTTGGCTGGAACACAAGGTGGTGACCATGAAATCGGAATAGCATCAATGGGATCTAGGATCCAGCAATCATCATCTTCATCGTCGGAAATGTTGTAAATAGTCGATTGCTTACCCTTGCGGATGGGCTTGGCACGCGGAATCGGCAAATAATCGTCCGTATCCGCATCCTCTTCGCCCTCGCGCAGCGGGCTGCGATCCGGTCCCCACACTTTGGTGGAGAGATCTCCATCTTCGGTGATTTGGCGGTCGAACAGCTGCAGTAGGGTCAAGGCAAATATGGATTAGTCCAATGGTATTTTGATGAAGTATGGATTAATTCGGAGAATGGTGAACTAACCTGTGGGGGAAGTGCATCTCGGTGGAACGGCTCCACGCCCCACCGCCACTTGTCCGACATCTCGGTGTAGGCGATGGCGTTTACCCGTCTCTTGACGGAAGCTCTGGTGAGGTCATGTTTGCTGATCCGGGTAGGATCTAGCAGACCACTCATATGGCAAATCTTGTGCTCACGTTGTTGAAGAGGACTGACACGGCGAAGACGAAGGTCCGGAGGAGATCGTCCGAGAGCAGGTCCTTCTTCAGAAAATCCTCCAGAGTTTGATCTATGATTTGAAGCTCCGCAAGAGTGTCAGCCGGATCATATCTGAAGTTTAATTCGGCTGTGGGGGGCTCGATCCTAAACTTGGGCAAGTTGAGAGCATCATGGCCTTCAGCGCTCTTCACGTAGAAGAAAGACCTTTGCCATTTCCTGCAAGTATCCAGGCCAGTGATCCGGGGAAAGATGGAGCCCGCCCTCGGAGTAATGCTAGCCGAACAACAAGCGGTCATCACTTTCGGGTCACTGCCCGGGATAGTTTGTTTACGGAGGTGGAAGTACTTCGCCCAGGTTTGTACTGTCGGCCAGATATATCCCTCGGTAAAGGAGGTAAAAGCCGACAGGGAGACAAAGGCGTTAGCCGGAAGGTGGTGAGGCTGCAGGCCAAAGAAGTCTAGGAAAGCCCGGAAGAAGTCACTCGCCGGGAGTCCGAATCCGCGCTCGAAGTGCGCTAGAAATACAACGCGTTCACCCGGTTGGGTGACCGGTTTGAGTTCCTCCCCGGTTTTCGGCATATAACTTCAGGTGTTATACGCCGGGTGCTCAGCAGCCATTCCAGGTCATCTGTTGTAACATCGGAACCCTCCCAACTGCCGGGGGGCAGCTTCGGCATATCCGAATCAGTCCTGCAAAAAATCGGAGATAGCCGAGTTAGGAGATTCGGAATCTCTAATTCAGAACGAATCGGATAATGGCATAACCGAATCAGGTGTAAAGCGATTCGGTAGAAGCTATCCCGGATAAAGTTGTCTAGTTACTGCGGAAAAGTAATTCGGCTGGTAACTACAAACACCTTTTCGTGAGAATCTAGGGTTACGCAAGATCTACCGCAGCAGTAAAATAGAGAGGAAATCCCGAGTAAAAAATATGGTGGAACTGCTTAAGCGTGGCAAGCCAAACTAGGGCAATCTAGTGCAAAACCTGGAAAGGAGATCTAGGGAATGCACTAAGGCATGACAATGGACTCGTACGCGAGTAAATCTACAAGAAATAGGCGCAAGTTCCCAGCGGGATATGAACTTGCTCAAGGTCGCCATGGCCGGAAGAAAAGGAACTTACGGTTGCGATGCGGCGAAGAAGAAGCTCGGTGAAGAAATGGCGGTGCAGGGTGCAGTGCGCGGCTCCGGCGAGTTTTCTCCGGCGTTGTCGAGGTCTCCGGCGCGGCGAAGTCGCGAAGGCGAGATCGCAGCGGCGTCAATGGCACGGATGGAGTTCTCGAAGTAGGAAGTGCGGGGAAGAAGAAGAGGAACCCCACCCCTATATATAGCCGCTCGCTGGTAACTGACGCACTACCGCGCGGTTTTCGGGGCGTGGCCGGATCAAGTGTGCCCTGAAACTCTGTGGTCGCAGCTGTGGCCGTATATTTCAAGCACATGGTGGGTCACAGAATTGGAAGCGGTTGTGCGGATCGAACGTGCCGGTCAGCGAAGAAACCGAGGAGACGCGGTCATTTAGTCAAACACACTCGAATACCTGGTGGACCCGGATGACGTGCTGATAATGGCGTGTCAGGTCAGAGACCCGGATTACGGGGCTTTGCGCAGAGATTCCCTGCCAAGTGTCCCGGGAAATCCTGAGACAAAATTATTCGATATGAGATTCGGTTAAGGGCGTTTTAAACCTGCTACGGCCCTCCATCCGAGGCTGTAGGACCGCACCAGCTTCGGGGACTAGTTTCGGGGGGCTGCCCCCGGGTAGGGCAAAGAGGTGGTGTTAAGAGCTGTAAAGAGTGGGCCGGATCAAGGTCAAGCCGGATCACTTGGGCCGGATCCCTTGGACCGGATCACTTGGGAAAGTCAATTGGCTCTCAATCATGCTAAAGTACAGGGAGAGACCAAAGGGGATCCGGCAAAGTTTAGCCGGATCAGAGGAAGGAATACCGGCTTAACTTAGCCGGATTGATCAGGAAGGATCCGGCATAAGGCAATGTCGGATAATGCACAAGGGCCATGTAATGTCAGTAAGTTCACGGGTCCTGCAGGCCTCCTGGCCGAGGCTCAGAAGACAGCCAGGTCGAGCCACGGGATTCCCGGGTCACTAGGCCCTAGGCGCTGACTCGGCCAATTCGGGAAAGGGCAGTGGCCTAGGCTCCGGTGGGCTACGCTGGCTTAAGCTCAAAGAGGAAAAGATAGACCTGCTGTTGGACTGACGATGAGCTGGACTGAGTGACAGTAGCCAGAGCTTGTCCTGTTCCTCTTGTCCATGCCATTGTCATCTCCGGCCAGGGGCAGAATGGTAATCCAGTTAGTGTATAAATAGACCAGCACATCCTCCAGGGCGAGGGAGGACGAAGGAGAAGCCTCATTTCCCCCCTCGCTCCATCTTCCTACTAGAGCTCTCACCATTGTTGCTTCATACAGCTCAAGGAACACTTTGTACTTGTCATCATTGAGATATAAAGAGAGTAGGCTAGTGCTGCAGTAGGGGTGTTACCTCCACAAGAGGGCCCCGAAGCAGGGTACATCTTGGTGTGCTTTGGTTGTTCTTGGTTTTGCTCGTTCTTGGTTGTTCTTGCGTGTTCTTCGTTGTTCTTCATGCGTCCTTCTTGAGCGCGCACACCCTCCCCGGATCCCCCAGCGTCCTAGCGAGCCCCAACTTAAGCCATCCTATGGCATCTGCCGTGACACCACCACGACACCAGCTGTTGGCTGTATTATTGTACTTGCTCTCACGGAAACGCTTGCTATTCCGCCGGCTCCACCTATAAGGTTCAATTTCTCGGTGCGACGAGCACCACACATTCAAACAAACCATCCGTAAGCCTTGTCCATTCCGCCTACCAAATGCAAGATCTCTGCATGGTTTATCAACCAAAATCGTGTGTGGACAAATGATCTTCTCATCTCCACTACTTATAAAAGCAAGAACTTCGTGGCAAAACTAAATCTCACACATCACACAGTTCAGAATCATTTGTTCTCCCCACCCACGATTTCCGCCGCGTTATCACTCCCACGCCCATCGTCCAAAAAAAAAACTCTACCACGTCCACGCGAAGGAAACCCACGTCCACGCACAGCCTTTGCCTCTCTGTCTGCCCTACCTGGGGCAAGCCCCTACACAGCCACGTCCCACGTCCCACTTCCCCGCCGTACTTGGCTCTTGGCCGCTGGCGCGCACGCCAAGCCCCTTGACCACCACCACCGAGTTGAGCCAGGAGAGCGCGACTACATCAACTGGTTCATTCTGAAAGATGAGGATGATGATGACTCTTGCATCCTGTGCTGCCACCGCCACGCCATAGCGGGATTCAGCAGTCCTCGGTGCCACAAAACCGTACTAGCGTAATTTTTGGACAACCCTTGCAGTGATTTTGCTGGAAATGGGTGAGGATTTTTAGATGTCTCCGTGAGCAGCACGTAGAGATCTGCCTGTTCGTGCCTTCTCTATCTGTGAAGGAGGATGAACAACGAGAACTAATCCCTGTTATCAGGAATGCCTTAATTAATTAGCATGAATAAAATTTCTGAAGCGCTTATAGTAGTGCAACTATGGTTAGATTTAGTTTCGTATCCTTTTGGTTGTATTATCCCCAATTCCATATTGAGTTTCGTATCCTTTTGCCTTTCTGCATTTCATATCCTCTTTTCACATATTATTCAGGCAAAGGCTGGAGCATGCGCTGCAGATTTGTCAATTGTAGGTTTTGCTGCCTACTTCACATGATTACTACCTGATTCAAGTAATACTCAATAGTAACCGTAGAAGAAACACCTCAGGCTTTTTCTCTGCAAATTCGTTGACGCCTTGTGAGGAATTTCTGGTCATGCTGGTTGCTGGGTTGAATGCTCATACGGTGCATTGGAGCTATTCTTAACACCAAATCTAGATTCTCTCCTTCACACCACAGAATCTTATGATTAGTTGCTTTGCCTTGCATTGTAGGCGACAGAGCTGTCGTTATTTGCAAGATTCTGCATCTGAATCTTTGGATAGTTTCCTTCCCCTAAACGAGGTAACCGAGTCATAATTTTTTTATTTTGAGTTTGTGTGTTCTAGGTTTGGCTTATGCACAAAACTTTGATTGATTGAACTTTTTGTCAACTTTGGATATTTTCCAAGCAACTGTATCATGCATAAAGGGTGCTGTACTTAACTATGAATATCTGCACAATGCTCCTTGTACTAAAACCAGCACCTCTGAAATTACAGTTGCATATTAGTTACATACATGTTTGTCTTTCTTTATTACCCGGTCATTCTCAAGCTTTGTACTATCAGTTTTGATGAGGAACAGAAACTGTGGGTGCGCCGCTATATTAAGAAATTAGGAAATTGAAAAGTTTGATATAGTTAGTACATTGTAATTAGCTGGTTGTGCTTGGGATCCGCTTGCCAAATCTAAGATGAAAGTGCCCATTTAGCTTTCATCGTAACACTCTATTTGCTATGTCAAGATTTCGATGCATAGTCTCATGTAGTTATTTTCTACTCCCTCCGTTCCAAATTAATTGACTTGGCTTTGTCTAAATACGGATGTACCTATACTTGTATAGTGTCTAGATACATTCGTTACTAGATAAATGCATGTCAATTAATTTGGAACGGAGGGAGTAGCAGTCATGTTTTTTATTGACCAACTCATATGTTTAATTCGAACCTTTTTTTTTTGTTTTCCTTCGACACCAAATGCTTGGGTTTTAGACACGTTTGCACATTGCTATTTCACTGATAATTTGTGGCTTTGACCACATGGAAAATGGTACATGCATTGCAGAGTCATCAACGAGGTATGCTTGACTTTTACTGAGAAAATTTGTTCATCTTTAGGACCAATTATTAGCATTTTGAATTAAAAATAAGTTAGAGATAACATAAAATATAAGATTGGTAACAAAATAATGATTAGTAAAATATATGTGGAGACGTGCGTTGCACGGGCACGCTAACTAGTCAGAAGAGGTTGGCCAAATAGTGGGTTGTGCCAACTGTGCAGGCAAGAGCCGGAGACGGCAATCCTCATTTATTCTGGTGTCGTTTCACTCCAAGAGTTTGGGGGCATGTCCGCTCTTGGCTTGGGCGTGCCGACCTCAACCCGGCGCTTTGGCTTGGTTTTGATTCGGTAAAGGAATGGTGGACAAGGGTCAGCAACCATCAGAGGTCTCCTAGGAAGGCCACGACTACCCATATGCTAGTCGCATGTGAGATTTGGGGTGAGCAAAACGCGAAAGTGTCCCGTAATTTATCATAGTTCCGCCACCGGTTTTGTTTCGCATTAGTAGTGAGGTCGCACTTTGGGTTAAGGCGGGTGCTGCCCATCTTGATGTTGTAATTATCGGAGAGTAATCTCCTAGTGTGTGCCGCCTATGACCGGGCTCGGTAATCCTGGAACATCAAACTCTCCTCTTTTCCTATTTAATCAAATATGGCAAATCTTTTGTCACCGTTTAAAAAACAAGAGTGATCGTTTATGGATGATATACATGCCATGCCCGAACATGAAAGTACTGGAAGGCACTAGAGAAAGCTCCATAATGTCGTGGAAGGTTCTAGAGTATTTTGGAAGGGTCCGAAACTCCCCATATAGCATATAGGTGTGCGGGAGGGACATACCATGGGGGATTGAAGCCTCACCAAGGAAGCCCTTGTTGGTTGCATGCCACCCCAATCGTCGATGCCCAAGACCTAACGCCATACTCCTCTCTCTCATTGTTACACTGCCGGGTCTTCTACCTTTTGTAGATCCGATATAGAGGATAACGCCGGAGGGCTGCATCTTCGTCAATTCATTTCCCCTCTTCATCGTTGTGTTGTATCGCACGACGACGCCCATAGAGAAACTCTTGGGAGGTATAACCTAACTACGGGAGTGCGTGGACTTCATCAAATAAATCGACATCTTTGATGCGTTGACGTGGTCTTCATGGGTACAACCTCGTTACTTGACCTATAGTGTATTTTGGTTTGTTCGTGCGTGGTCATTTTTGGTTTTGCATAGCACCTCCCCTTACTTTCTATGTTCCATATGTCTTGTGTAGTTGGCCTGGCCCACTCATTGCCCATGTAGTTCGTTCAAATTTTCAAATTTATAAAAAATGAAGCATATTCATATGCAATCACATTTTGTGATATTATAATTGTAAATAATATCACGGTTCAAACAGTTTAAAAAATAGATAAACAGTTTAGGACAAATTTGTTTTAAATCTTGAAATTCATTCAATGCCACCTACCTTTCCTCCCGACAGCAGTTCGCCACATGTATCACACTTGCGTCTTTGCTTGATGACTGATGTTTGCAAGTTTTCTGTGCGCCCTCATGAATCTAAACCGTTCAAGACATCAACACAAATATCTAAAACGTTTGCAGAAACATGTGCTTCTTTCTTCCGGAAGATATATAGGATTGCATAATATATATAAGTTGCAATGTATTACATCTTACGGAAATTGATTGAATAATATATATCGAAATTTGTTTGGTGTCATGGGGGCTAGCGGTGCATGTAAGATCCACCATAGGAGCTTCTGCTATAGGATACGCGCTAACTCATGGAGGCAATCAGGCAAGACTTTTAGCGCGTGCGAATTAAAGCAGATCCGAGAGCATCGCCGTCTATGCAGACGACCGTTAGGCTAAGGTGGCAGAGCGTTTCAATTAGACCAAAAAACAACTCCATAGATACCAGTGCCGGATGGAACCGCCGCAGCTCTAAGGCCTGAGGGCGATGAGGCAATCGGGTAAAAAAAAATGTGGCGGCGCCTACAGAGTTCGCTTTGGCACCATGTATCACACACACGTCAACGCTTTTTGGGATGATCCAGGGTGCGGGTGGGGGACGACCCGTGCCCTGTGCGGATCATGGTCTCAAATATCGTTATGTAGGACACACTGTGGGATTCTTTTGTGGTATGACAAGAGAGGGAGCGCATGAGATGAAATTAAAATAGAGCACCATTTCTTTTTTACAGCAAAACAGCACTGGTTGTCCTCGAGCACGGCAAAGAACATAGTCATGAGAGAGAAAGGTAACTGATTTAATTTGAGGCCAAGTACGTCCATGCATGCATGCATGCATCTCTCAAGATTAATTAAAGATTTCCCACGTCATTTTTAGCATATTTTTAGGGTCAGCGACAAAGACTAACGCGGTGGCGCTTTTTGAATTGTTTCCCGGCGTAGAGAAAGAGAATAATAAAAAAAAGACCAGGACACAGAAAAGCAAGAGAAAAAATGTGCACATTTTTCTGCCAAGTGTGCGCGTGGCCAAACGACGAAGACACAGAAAAGCAAGAGAAAAAATGTGCACATTTTTCTGCCAAAAACGACAAGCTCCAAATGATGTTCTCCTATATGCATTTTTTGGTGGGCCCATGTTATGGAGCCGAGACAGACGGGAAGCAGTCACAAAGTTAGCTTTGCAAATGCTACAATAAGTGAAGCGCGCTAATCGCAATTTCCTGTGTGAATCTCCAACGCGGATCCTATATGGTGGATGGAGGAGGGCAGCTACCCGCGACCTTTTTTTTAAAAAGTCACCAATTCAAAAATTTCAGTTTTTTGTAAGTTTTTTCGGGCTTCCAAAAACGCCAACCACTGAAATGCCATTGAAACCAGTCGCGCGATGAGCAAAAAAGATGAAGTCAAACCATGGGAAAGCAAGGACATATGTGCACAACTTGAAGCATCTTTTTCAAAAACTTCTATAAAAAAATCAGATAACGTGTACTCACGGCGTTATATGGGGGCGCACTTCTTAATCAAAACGATTAACGTACATACGCGAGATGAGCATTTAACCACAGGATTTTGTGCGTATCTCCATGACAGATCTAACGCTAGATAGAGGGAGGGCAGCTACCACCCATGACCCAAAATCCACACTCTAATATATATATATATATATATATATAAATATATATATATATATATATATATATATAGCTCAATTGGGGCACCAAGGAGCATGGGCACCATGCTTCATGACCGTCGGATTAGATATCTTGATAGAGCCTCTGTAATGGTTTTAAGTTTACTGGGTCGACCTGTTAGCATGGGCAATTTAAGTAAATATTATGCATTAAGTATGTGAGAAGAGAGAGGGGATGGAAATTCGAATTGCCTAATACATGTTGCCTTGTTTGATCGGCACAATGTCAGGATACCCAGATTTCACCGAACGTGATTTAAGGTATCTGTTTTGGTTGAGATTTTTGGAGTATTAAATGCTGACCATTTAATAGACAACAGCTAATGAAAGGTGATTAATTGGTTGACCACACATTGTTTTTTTATTAAAAAAAGTTATTTCAGTTAACATACTATCTTCAAATGCATACCCAGAAAATCGTGGAGGAGCTGTCAAGCATTAATGGCCGGATGATTATAATTTCAGTTAATATATCTTCAAACAAGGTATGTCAGTTTTTTTTTTGTAGAGGGAAACAAGGTATGTCAGTTGACGTATCCGAAAGGATACCTAAGAATTGTGGGTACGTTGCATAGTACAGTCGTATTAAACCCATGTAGACATGAATTTCGAAAAGAAAAAAACAATCGATGAAGCCAAAAATATCCAGACGTGAAATTCTGGGTATGTTGGTATGTTGTACCTAGTTCGAAATGTCGGAGGTGTGCCGAGATACTATGTGATCGTGCCGTGACGTTTGTAGACCACCGAAATAGCGGGGCGTGCGGCCGTTCCTTAAAAAGATATGTGGGTATGTCGATATCGCATACCCATGTTTGAATGGTACCCACTTAAAGTTGATATTCAACATGTGTCGTGTCGACGTGGCATGCGGAGGGTTGCCACCATGGCCAAGGGGCGCGCTCGGCCATCACCGTCGAGAAGGTTAAATTTTTTTTAACCTATATTGCATACTCCTGTCGTATGATACGGTTAAAAGTGAAATTTTGTTCAAATAAGCTCACCATACCCAGAGTTATGGGTATGTTACATATTACTGTTGTATTATAATAACAATCGATGTCCGGAGGGCCAAATAGGATCATTTTTTGGGGTATCTAGTCGCGAATACTGGGTATGTTACGTGGATATCATTGGCCTGGGTTAAATATCACAAATCAAGTCATATCCTATCGACTTCAAATTCCAAATTTTCTTCAAATAACAATAGATACCCTAAGTTGTGGGTATCTGATATAATCTGTTTGGTTGTCGCTGCGAGAATGTTATGTGGGGTATTGATATTGCGTACTCATGGCATATGATTTCTACTTAAAAATTGAAAATCGGTTGGAATAAACATTCGGTACTCTGAATTGTGGGTATGTTGATATCACATACTCAGGATGTAGATACCCTGAGTCGGATGTGCGGCATGGCTCCATGCGCTCGTGCCATGCCGACGGAATCCAACACGGTCTAGTGGGGCGCGTTTAGCCCTCGCTTTGGGTATATTGGTATACGCATCGCTTTGGGTATATTGGTATACACAGTGCTTTGGGTATATTGATATCACATACTCAAGTCGCAAATAAATAATCGATAACCTGAGTTGTGGGTATGTTGATATCACATACTCAGGTCGTAGATACCATGTTATACTCAAGACATGGTTAGTATCATAGTGCTTTGGGTATATTGGTATACACATCGCTTTGGGTATATTGGTATACACATTGCTTTGGGTATATTGGTATCACATACTCAGGTCGCAAATAAACAATGCGTGCGTGACATGCGCGACATGGCTCTATGCGCTCGTGCCACGCTGGTGGTATCCAACATGGCCAAGTGGGTATGTAAATATTAATTTATATGTATCGATGCATACTCAGTTTTTGTGAAGAATAGATTGTGGGCACATGAGACAATTTGTCAGTATCATACAAATTTTAAGAAAAAAACATATTGTACTTATTACATAAAACTCTCGTAGTACAACACATTGTTCCAAAAGAAAAACAGTGAAATTAATACATATGCATTTCTTAATATGGAAGATAATTGTAGCCAACATCATCTCAGTTCTACCCATGTCTATAGGTGTGTCGTCTCATATATATCTCGATGTGTATTTCCTCATCAATTCTTGCACGAACGAGGGGAGTGATGCAACATTCTTAAAATTTGTCGATCAGAATCTGAGTTGATCAAATGCCGAGGCAAGTTTTAGTTCATAACAATTCCAGTGGTTCACATCAGACAGCTGAACATAAATCTGCAATAGTTTTTTCACCATTATAAATAATATCGGGTATACACGTCAAAAAAAAAATATCGGGTATGCGATGCATTAGAAAAAGATGCGTAGCACAAGAACACTTACATTTTCGCACTTGGAGACATCGTACAGGACTAGCACACTTATGAGCCTGCACATCTAGATACCTGCATTTTAAAAATAAAGGGATTGAAGGAAACTTGGTCTGGAAATGAATATGTATGCGACGATGTGAATGGGGAAATTGATGCTAAACATCAGAAAACGACAGTCATGGCCACGCCGAGGGTGGCGGTGACCATGACATGCCTTGCTGAGCGACGCCAACATCAACGACGGTGGCGGCGGCCATGATCTACTTGAAAAAAATCACTGCCGAGCAAGCTGTACCGAAGGACAATGAATCCCAGAACTACGCGAGCGAGGGAGATCCTGTCTCTGAATTTGACTCTATTGTACTGTACGCACATTCAGATTCAGTGTCAGAGGTGCTGCGTTGATGGCTGACACGAATTCTCCACCACACGCATCACTTAACTGTACATGACAGAGGGTAGCAAGATTATCGAACAATTAAACCATTGTAATTTGCACCAACAAGCTAGTCCCGTACAAGTAGTGGTTACCAGAGAAACTTACGTGAGAAAGAAACTACATACCTCAGGCCACATAATCAATCGAACGAACAATGGCAAATATCGGCCAGGACACACCTTCAACTAGCTCATGACGTGATGGTAGATTTGTGGATAGCGAGATGAAGAGGAATGATTAATACGTATATAGATCAACGCCGACGGTGGCGATGGTCACGATGTGCATGAAAAGATTATCAGGATTGAATGCTGGTGGGAGCTAGCACGTACATACCTCAAAGCTAGAAATCGATTGAAACGATTGGAAAAAATCAGCCAGCTTCGACTCCAACAGCTCTTGACGTGATGGTGATATTCAAATATATTTGGAAGGGTGAAGCTGTGATTGTGGAACAATTAATGGGCACATAAATACCCGAGATACCTTATTAGTTTGGTACGAATCTAGTGCTGCGAGAAAATCAGCATGAATCACGCAGGCACATAGAAGAAAGGAAACCATCATTAATGGCTGGTTGATTATATTTGGAAAGAGTACCACGGTTCAAAATTTGAAATATGCTGCGTACAAGCAAAAACGGGTTACTAGTTTACTACCGGGTATTCTGAATCTCCATACCCGAATTGGTTCCCTGGCCTAATGATCATGATCAAATAAATCTAACGGTTGTTGAGCTAGGAGCCTAGGCACCTAGGAGCCCCTACTAATTTACCTATATATATATATATATATATATATATATATATATATATATATATATTCCAGCTATTCAAGAACCAGTTTCTGAATAACTATTTAGAGCACCTTTTCTGAACTTCCGTTCGTATACTATGTTAACTTCCGGACGGAACTCCCAGATTTTCTGTTTTGCGGACAGTATTTTCAACGCAATTTTCGAACCGTTTATCGGAATGATGCATGCGATATACCGTTGAAAAGGTAGAGAAATTGCGCACCTTTTTCGTTTTGACGGGTTTTCCAAATTCTTTACGGTTTCAAAACAATTTTAGAAATACTAAACTCAGTTTTCGCCAATTTGTCCGTTTTGGTACTGTTTTTCGGCCGCCATTTTCAAACCGCTCGTCGGATTGATGCAAATGATACGCCGTTGGAAAGCTACGGATATTGCGCACATTTGTTGTCAGTACCAGTTTCCCTAATTCCTTACAGTTTTAAGACAATTTTAGAAATAGTACACTCAGTTTTCACGTTTTTCTCCTATTTCGTACTGTTTTTTGGCCGTCATTTCCAAACCGCTGGTCGGATTGATACAAATGATACGCCGTTGGAAAGCTATGGAAAATGCGCAACTTTGCTATCTCTAGTAAATTTCGAAATTCCAAACGGTTTAAGAGCAGTTTTAAAATTAAACAATACGGTATTCTGATATTTTAGATCTAACGGACAGTGTTTTGTCAATTACTTTTAAACGGCTTATCGAAACTTAACAAATGATATGGCGTTGGAAAGATATTGACAAGGCGCAACTTTTTCGTATAGAATTTTTTTCCAAATTCGATACGGTTTTTGATTAATTTTGAAAATACGAAAAAAGGGAAAAACGAGGTGACATGAGAACGATTGAAAATTGACACGGTTGTGTTACTCGCGTGGGTGTGGCGGCATTGTAGAGTGAAAATAGACTCCTATCATTGCCAATTGCATGCTGGGCCGGTCGATTGGCCAACGGAAGCTATTTTCAACGATTTTTATGCATACAATTTCCGCCTAGAAAAACAAAGTATAATGAACTTCCTTATACAAGGCCGTGAACCTCTTGGTATGTGCTAGCGAACTTCCGATTGTTCTTAGTGTGAACTCCCAGCCTGTCTAAATTAAACTTCGGATTTGATCTAAACTAACAACGTTTTTTTTTAATGTGTTCGAGCTGAACATCCGACAGGTTCAAAATGAACTCCTGGTTTTAGACAGTGAACCTCCTTTTTAGAAAAATATTAAAAAAAGTTACGCCCAAAAGAATTTTTTTATTACTAGGACAAATGTGAACCTCGGGAATGGTCGATTTGAACTCCCATTTTATTCTTCCTCCACTAGAAAAGTGAACTTTGTTCTGAATAACATGAACTTCTGTTCGGAATAATATGAACTTCTCAAAAATTAAGAACGAACATAAAAAAGTATGTTCGGAATAATATGAGCACCTTTTCTGAACTTCCGTTCGTATACTATGTGAACTTCCGGACGGAACTCCAAGATTTTCTGTTTTGCGGACAGTATTTTCAACGCAATTTTCGAACCGTTTATCGGAATGATGCATGCGATATACGTTGAAAAGGTAGAGAAATTGCCCACCTTTTTCGTCTTGATGGGTTTTCCAAATTCTTTACGGTTTCAAAACAATTTTAGAAATACTAAACTCAGTTTTCGCCAATTTATCCGTTTTGGTACTGTTTTTTTGCCGTCATTTTCAAACAGCTCTTCGGATGGATGCAAATGATACGCCGTTGGAAAGCTACGGATATTGCGCACATTTATTGTCATGACGAGTTTTCCAAATTCCTTACAGTTTTAAGACAATTTTAGAAATAGTACACTCAGTTTTCACGTTTTTCTCCTATTTCGTACAGTTTTTTGGCCGTCATTTTCAAACCGCTCGTCGGATTGATGCAAATGATACGCCGTTGGAAAGATTTGGAAAATGCGCAACTTTGCTATCTCTAGTCAATTTTCGAAATTCTTTACAGTTTAAGAGCAGTTTCAGAGATAAACAATTCTGTATTCTGAAGTTTTAGATCCAGCGGACAGTTTTTTGGCAATTACTTTCGAATGGCTTATCGAAACTTAACAAATGATATGGCGTTGGAAAGATATTGACAAGGCGCAACTTTTTCGTATAGAAATTTTTTCCAAATTCGATACGGTTTTTGATTAATTTTGAAAATACGAAAAACGAAAAAACGAGATGACATGAGAACGATTAAAAATTGACATGGTTGTGTTACTCGCGTGGGTGTGGCGGCATTGGAGAGTGAAAATAGACTCGTATCATTGCCAATTGCATACGGGGCGGTTGATTTGGCCAACAGACGCTATTTATCAACGATTTTTTATGCATACAATTTCCGTATAGAACAACAGAGTATAATGAATTTCCTTCTACAAGGCCGTGAACCTCTCGGAATGTGCTAGTGAACTTCGGATCATGTATGAGGTGAACTTCGGGCGCGTTTAAAATAAACTTCCAACTTGCTTAAAGCGAACTCCCAATAATGAAGTAACGTCTGACGCATTTTAATAAGAACTTCCGACGCGTTCGAGGTGAACTTCTGTGTTGGAAAAATTGACCTTCTCAAAAATTAAGAACGAGCTTTCTGATACCTTCCGATGAAAAAAAATTGTGTAACGCGACCGAATAGAAAGGTAAACTTCCGACGCGGTTGAGATTAACTTCTGATACCTTTAAAGTGAATTCTAAACACGGTCAAAGTGAAGGTCCCAGAAGTAATAAAATCAAAACTTGAGCTGATGTGAACATTTTTTCTCGTGAATGATTGGATTTTTTTTATGAACAAAAAAACAAACCTCTGGTATGGACTATCTTAACTCCCGGTTTTTAATTTCTGCGGTTTGAAAGTAATACATGCTTAATTCAAATGCTAATGCATGTATGCACACAAAAATTATAGATAATTCATACCTTTAAACTGCAATAAAAATAATTTTTTGTAATCGTCATAGAAAACTGCTATTGTCCTTCTATAATAATACATGTTATATTGTTTGTCCGTATAAATTTTTTAAAAGTAGTAGCCCAATTCAGCAAACATTGATTTTCTCATTCTAGTCTTATCTAGTAGCGCATGTTCCAGTACGAGAGGTAGCAGCGGTAGCTTGTTCCGAAGAAGAAATTGGGCAGAACCAAGCTGAGTAGCAGTATCTTAACGCAGGTTCCAGCCTCAGGACCAGCCGCAGTAGTAGTTTCTGGACTTTTTCTTTAATCAAACAACCAAACGCTGCCGAAGCTCAACAGCAGTTTAGACTGAACCTTTTTTCTGCCAAATGAATTGATTTTTTTAACAACAAAATAGTGAACTCCGTTACCGAAGGACCTAAACTTCCCTTAAAATAAGTGTACTTTCGGTTCATGTAGACATATCAGCAAACACTTCGTGGGCAGCAAAACACAAAGCTGAAACATGTGCATTTTGTGCAGCCTTCCCTGCATCCAAATTGGGCATACAAGCCAAATGAATTTCAGATTCATGAGAAGGTAGCTGGTTTTGACGGACAAACCATTAGGGAGAGGTGCGAGAACAAGCTACGGTTCAAACAAAGAGAGCAGCAGCAGCTTGCGCTTAGGAGAGAGCGGCAGCAGCAACAAATGCAGGAGAGGGAGATATCGGCACCAAGGATGTGCCAAAGAGTAGTAGCAGCAGTGCGCAGCCCCACGGGGCCTCCTCTTGGCATCAGCAGCAACCACTAGGATTCCGCTCCCGTAGATCAGAGTCATCTTCTTGGGCGAGCAGTAGGCAGTACCTCGAAGTTTTGGGTGGGTCTGATGGCAGCGCGGTGAACAGAGGTTTCCGGCCTCCCGACGAGCCGCCTCCTGGCGGCGGCCCAGCAGGCGCTGGGGAGGTTCAGAGTGGCGCTAACGACGGTCCACGCCGGCGAAAACGGCAGTCCAAGCCGGCGCACACGGGAGTCCGCGCGGAACTCTTGATTGCGGAGCTCAGCAGCGCACAAGGCATCACCACAACTCGTTCCTTTGCGCTGCCGTCAGATTTCGGCCGCTCGCTCCTTTGCGCTACTATTGTGCGACCGGAGAAGCTAGATGGCGGCACGGGATCCCCAGGCGCTCGATGGCGGCGACCCCGCAGGGCCCAGACCGGGGGCGCTCGAGGACAGGGAGGCACAGCCGGACCGGCGGCGCGCGGGAGCTGGACGGCGGCGCGCAGGGCCTGGTCGGAGGACGCCGGGCCAGCGCGTGGTGGAAGAACGCCCGGAAACAGGAGCCGCACGGGATCCAGCCTGCCTCACGTCGCGATGGGGAAACTGGAGGCGCCCCGGACGGGCGAAGCGCATGGATGGGCCGCGAACCGTAGCCCCGGCCAGCGACGGGAAAGGAGGCGCTTGGGGGCCCGGCCGACGGCGTGCGTGATGGGGAGGGCGAGAGGTAGGAGACGGGCGCTCCGCTCGGGTCGGGTGCGCGCAGGAAGAAACTGATATAGATGGGTTGGGCCGGGATAAGAGGGTGTTTAATATAGAAAGGTGCTCTGAATAACTATTTAGAGCACTGTTTCTGAATAGTCCCACCCTATATATATATATATATATATATACCCCTGCTATTCTAGACTCCCTTCTAGAATAAGTATTCTGGACAACTTTCTGAACTGCGGTTTAAGAAGAAGTGGACCTCCTGCCGACCGGACAGTATTTCCGCCGTAATTTTCGAACCGCTTGTCAGATTTACGCAAATGATATATCGTTGAAAAGCTCTTGATATTGCGCATCTTTCATATCTCTGCCATTGTTTCGAAATTCTGCACAGTTTAGGAGCAGATTTAAAAATACATACATCTGTTTTTCGAACGTCTATCTCGTGCGGACGGATTTTTGAACATTTATTTTAAACCGCTTCTCCAAATGAAACAAATGATATAGCGTTGGAAAGGTATTGTCAGGGCGCATCTTTTTGTATAAAAATGTTTTTCAGATTCGTTATGATTTGGGACTAATTTTGAATGTAGTTAACTCCGTTTTCGCGTATTTCTCCGTTTTCGTACTGTATTTTGGCCGCCATTTTCAAACCGCTTGTCGGATTGATGCAAATGATACGCCGTTGGAAAGGTATGGAAAATGCGCACCTTTGCTATCTCTGTGCTTTTTTCGAAATTCCTTACGGTTTAAGAGCAGATTCAAAAACACACAATTCTGTTTTCTGAACATTAATGTCCAGCGGACCTTTTTTGGCAATTACTTTCAAACCGCTTATCGAAAAGTAACAAATGATATGGCGTTGGAAAGATCTTGAACAGGCGCAACTTTTTCGTATAGAAAGTTTTTCAAAATTCGTAAATATTTTTGATTAATTTTGAAAATACGAAAAATGAAAAAGAGAAGACATGGAATCGATTTGAAAATTAGCACGTTCATGGTGCTTGGATTGGGAAAATCAGCATGTGAGAGTCAAATTAGAGTCACACCCTTGCCAGTAGGCACGACACCGGCCGATTTGGACAAACGAATCTTGTATCAATGATTTATATGTTTAAAATTTTCGCCGTGAGAAAACAGAGTATGTGAACTTCCTTATACTAGTAATTAGGCACGTGCAATGCACATGTAAAATTATATTATGATTTGTTTGCTCTTCCTATTTAGTTGTATTTCATTGGTACACGATATGAAGAAATGATGTCACTGAAGACGTGCAAAATATCCATTTTTAGTAAGATAACAACCGAGGCAAAAACAAGTTGCACGCAAGAAAAGGCAAGAACATTAAGGATATTGTGCAAAATAACGCTTTCAAACAAATTCGTAGCAAAATTGACACTCCGACATGATTTGTACCAGGTTCCTCAATTGCATAACGTTACATAAAAACCATAGCGTTACAGTCGCAAACAGCTCGGAAGAAAAAAGGTTTCTGTGGTCGTATTTTTCTACAACGAACTGTAGGTATATTTCTGAAGCATGATAATCTCTCCATCTTAGATATAAATAAATACTACTGACTGGTAATGGAATTACAAGCTACAAAGCTTTCTGAACTCAATAGGATGCTGGAACAAAAAGCAGAGATAGCCATACACATTTCCCTCTCAAACTTATGAAAGAACCTCCGCGAGGAAAGGCATTTCTTCCTATTAAGCGGTTATTACAAAAAGACCAAGGATTGTGCCTCGCCGAGCAGCTCTTGGTGCTACAGGTAGAAGAAGAAGTCAGATTTATTGAGCTGAACTAAAATGGAGAATAAGTTTCACTAATCTGAAAAACAAGGTTCAGAGGACTGAGAGATTTGGGTACCTAGATTGAAAGTCTCAGAGCATGGGTCAATAAGTTTATTTGTTGTAAAGCTTTAACTTGTAAGGAAATATGTACTGATTAAAATTAATACCATAGCCAAAAATCTTCAGTTTTAAGCTTCATAAATCCTGAATATGTTCAGCTTCCCAATGCATTCTCCTAGTTTTCTTAATGAAGTTTTTTGCATTAATATAAATGAATGAAACCGTGAGATCCCATAAACGGGAGCATACTTCATAATAATTTTTTTGAAACCGGGTATTTTATAATAAACATTAATGCATAACAATTAATTTTCATTTGCAAACTGCACATGGTGACCTTTATCAGAAGAAACATAGGAATAAGGCAGTGAACATTTGTATCCTCCTTTGAATTTATATGAACCCTTTGCCCTATATGTAGATATGTAAAACTGTAGCATGAAAAATCATTGTACTGTTTAATATATAAGCAGTGACCAAACTGTATATTCTACACACCATTCTACACTTGCTGAACCTATACACGCACCCATCATTGTACTGGTCAATATAGAAGCAATGACCAAACTGTATATGTTACACACCAGTGTACACAGATACTTGTTGGACCAATACATGCACCCTAATTATTCTACTTTTATGTTACTTACATCTAATCTTCAGTCTGGACCAATACATGCTACACTACTCCACCTCAATACATGCACCCAAATCGTTCTATTGTTCAGTTATATCAAATAATCTAGTAATCTACAATCTAAATCTGTACATGATACACCACTCCACCTTTTGGATGTAGACCAGTACAGAAGTGGACACCATTAACGAATCTAAGAGCACTTCCCATTGATGAAAAACATGAAAATAGCAAGCGAACCTTGAGCCAGGGAAAGGGCGCAGCCGTCTGGAGGATTCAGAGGAGTAGGCGGCAGTTGCTCCAGCTATGGGGCGACGACGGCGGCGAGAATGGCTGTGTCACCGAGCAGGCAGCTGCGGCGGCGAGCGCCAGGGCGGTGGCGATGGACAGTGCACTTGAACAAAAGGTTCTGCACAAGTCTGAAGTCTTGACACCTATTTCCACCATGAAGGCACAATTATGCCCCATAATCATCACGGTTGTGTAACATAAGATATAGACAAAAGGGGAAAGAACAAGCATGTTTCAAAATTGAGCAACTAAAATTTGGAGAAATCTTACATCACAAAAACCAGATATCACCCTTGCTGCATCAAGTCGTGTAGGTCAGGTCTGCACTCGTATAGGAAAAGCACTAAATTAAGATCTACTAAAAGATATGGATAATCTTACATTACAAGAGGACACAGCCTGATCATTCAAACAGAACAGATGGCACAACCTGAAATCTTTCTGCACTTGCATAAGAAACTGAGATATGTACAAGAAGTTGGCTTTTTCCTGTTAAAAAACACAAACAAAACCAGGTGCAAGGAACTAAAAATCACTAAACAATCAACATCCCCTACATATTTACAGCTGTTTAACTAAGGTTATGAAGTTGGCATTATTGTCACGTCGTTTGTTATGTGCACGGTACTGCACATAAGAAGGTGCAGAATAAAGCCTTTATAGAAGCCAGACCCAATAACGATATTGCCAGGAAGTTAGCAATTAGTTTCTTTTATTATGGACATGGTTAAGATTAGTTTCTTTGTTAAGGGTATTCCATCCATCTGAATGACTGCCACATAATATTTGAAGCTAAGCTACAGTATAAAAGAAGGTCATTCTCATTCCTAGTCTCTTCTGTCCCAAAAGATAGCAGTGCGGGCCTACCATGTCTCGATCATTACAACGATACTAAAGCATGAAATGCCAGTGAAACATCTAACATGATGGAATGGCTAAATCAACAAGAGTAGTGTTAGCTTTGGCCTTAAGATTACCAAAAATATAATTAAAGGCTTTCTTTAACGATGGGAGCAACCAGTAGTGAATTTATCAAATGTCAAGTACCTATCAATCAACCAGAAATGAATCTCCTTGGGGCCTATTTAGCAGCATCTCCTTGCTCTGCAAGAGGATCTATCACAAGTTGACAATAGACAGAATGTCTACTCTATAGTGGACGATTTTAACTCCTTGAGAGATGTAGTTGGATACCTTTTGAATCCTTTTCTATCTCCGGAAGATTATCGGTCTTCAAATTCTTTCCAAGTGCAACCTATGTCCTGTTGCTACTTGAAAATAGATTTTCTACATTAGATAGAAAGAAAATAACTATTATCATTAAATTTCCAATAGAGTTTCATAATAATAAGGAATCTGAAATTATTTTGCCTTTGAACAGTTAACTGAAACATCAACTATGAAAGATGTAATTTGAGATGCAATAGAGCAGATATATAAGCATGCTAATCATTGAAATGGATAGAAATTAGATAACGTACCTATGACAATTGGGTTGAAGCCATCACCGAAAGTCTGAGAGGAAGCAGCACTGCAGCAGCGACGGTTATTGCTCTAGGCACCGTCCTTGGCGGCGACGGGCTATCCAGATCAGGGCAGGGCCGGCAGTTCCTGCTCCCATCACGGCCACAACGACTGTGCCCGCCGGTGGCAGTTTCGGATCGCTGAGGCGCGTTTGGGTGGTGGCGGTGCGGGGAACGACGACTTTGCCTGTGGATTCGGTGTTGCGGGGAAAAGCGGCGCGTGGGTGGGCGGCCGGCGGCACTGGGTGGGCAGCACGTCCTCGCTCCAATTGGCGGGCGGTGGTGGTGAACCGAGAGGCGGCGGCAAGGGGCGGCGAAGTAAGGGGCGGTGGCTGCGTTGGCCAACAGAGAGGCGGCGGCCGCGAGATCGTGCTGGAGGTCGTGGAGAGCGGCCGTTGCGTGGAGGTCGCGGAGAGCAGTCGTTTTTTTCGTTGTTGAATTGTGTGTACTGCTAAACGTTTCGTTAAACATTTGCGTTAAACATTAGAAGGCCATAGACCGTACGATGGATGTGTTGAACGGTTGTGATGCTCTGAATCTCCGCCCTCTGGGTCTTTTAATATTAGTGGAGATACCACAATAAACTTCCCGGTATTTTGTTGGTTAACTTCTGGGTATTTTGTTAGTGAACTTCCGATCGTGAATTTTTTATTCTGTCTCGTGCACTATTTTTCTCATAGTTTTCAAACCGTTTGTCTAAATGATGCATATGATATACCGTAGAAAATGTATGAACATTTCGCATCTTTAGGTTTTGACTATTTTTTTTAAAATCCTTAATGGTTTAAGAGCAGTTTAAAATTTACTAACTGCTGTATTTTTAGAATTTTCTCATCTTGTTATTCGGAATGGACTTCGAGATTATATATTTTGAACTTCGAAATTTTCAGAGAGTGAACTTCTAACAACTGTGAACATTTATTTCACGTGGATAGATTGAAAAAAAGTTTGGTGAAAAAATGAACTTTATGCTCCATACGAATTGAAGTTTCTGCCAACAAAAAAATGAACTTCACGTCCACACAATAAAAAAATCGGGTTAATTAACCTGAGGGTTAATGAACTCCGTAACTTTCCGAACTTCCGTTTTAATAATAAGTGAACTTCGCTGGATAAACATCCGTTTAGTATGAAGCAAACGTCGTGTGGTGAACTTCGCAG
Organism: Poa pratensis; assembly: GCA_947311845.1. Taxonomy (NCBI): domain Eukaryota; kingdom Viridiplantae; phylum Streptophyta; class Magnoliopsida; order Poales; family Poaceae; genus Poa; species Poa pratensis. The sequence goes on along the minus strand of CAMZMU010000042.1, from coordinate 52,500,877 downwards.
CTGAACTTCCGTTTTAATACGATATGAACTTTGCTGCTGAACTTATATTTCCTCTTTATTTTTAAGTGGATATATTTTATACGGTGAATTTCTAAATTTCATCTCATGAACTTCGCTATACGAAAAATGTCAAGTTTTTTCTCACGAACGAATTCTCTTTTTTTGTGAAAAAAATGAACCTCCGAGATGGACGATTTGAACTCCCTATTTTTAAACTTCTGCGATTTAGAAAGGTAACCACGGAATTTTTCATAAACATGGTGAGTTTTAGAGTTTGAAAAGTGAATTTAATTATTTTCACAATGTCTTATAGGTAATTCTTTTATTAGTATTTAGAGAACTTCCTGAAAAAGAGAGAACTTCTAAAGTTCAAAGAGTGAATTTCTGATTGTTTTCTCGTATAGTAAAGAAGTGAACCACTGAAATGGACTTTTTGAATTCCCCTGATATTTAACTTCCATGATAGAAAAAGTGAACTTGGTTTTACAAAAAGGTGAACCTTTTACTAGTTAAAGAATTTGATTTTTTTATGAATAAAAATGTGAACCTCGAACTTGGACAATTCTGAACTTCGCAATTTAAAAAGTTAACTTCGTAAATTTGCCAATTGAATTTCTCACAACACTAAAACTTTTTTTAATGAAAAAAGCATACTTCCAGACACGCCAGGGGCAACAAAATGAATATAAACTTTCGCTGCAAAAAGAAGTGCCCTCCCCAGTAATTCGAAAATATAAAATGTGATCCAACTTCACACAAATACAAACCGAACTTCCGAATGGCTTCAATTACTGTCCGAATCGTAGTGCAGTTCAGTACAGACAATCGGTACTTCAACACGAACTGGGAGCAATTCATTTTTAAAACAAAATGCAGTTCAGGCGACATTGACAGAGGTTTAGAGCAGCGCTGCTGGGAGTTTTTCAGAGCCAGCACCACATGCTCGCATCTTTGTCCCTCAACGACGGCGAGAGGAGAAACCCATCTCAGAGGCTGTGCGGGAGCAGGTGGCATGCGGGAGGTTCAGAGGCTGGGCGGCGCGAGGTTCAAATGACTTGTGGAGTAGAAGCGCAAGCAGTAGCTGGCTTGTGGCCTTCTGCTACTCGATCTTGAAAACCACACTGGCGTAATCCTCCAAATGACCTCCAAGCGCTGAACCTCCGGTAGTACAGCTGCAAAAGCAAGCATCCACTAGAAGGTGCAGTACCAGTTGCGTTTTGCAGTTCTACAATACGTGTAATTCTGCATCGGCAAGTCAACTCCATGATTGTCCTCGACATCGTCTCGAACTGCAAAGAACGGAGTGCCCCAAATCATGCAGAGCTGCGCATGCCGGCGTCTAGGCGATCAACTACCACGGCCGGATGCGATGAACCGCCGCTGCGGCGCACGGTGGACTCCACGGCCGGACGCGATGAACTACCGCTGCGGCGCACGGTGAACTCCACGGCCGGGCGCTCGCGCTGTATTTAGTCAAGCCGCGAGCATGGGAGGCCGGGGCTCGCCGGGACGGAAGACGATGCAGGGGTGCGGACGGTGGCGAGTGCGTGCAGCGGAGGATGTGTAACCGGAGGCGGGCGCGCCGTGGTGGTTTGGAGCAGCGCTCGGGGGAGGTTCGGAGAGGCGCCGCTGGGAGGTCCAGAGAAACTGCCGAGGTCTGGCCGGCGGTGGGCGCGAGGTCTGGCCGCAGCGGGCAGGTGCCGACGAGCAGGATAAGGCGTGGTGGGCCGCGTCGGCCAGCAGATGGGTGCGGGCTGCGCCGGCGAACAGGACCTGCTAGAGAGGGCGACGGAGCGGGGTACCGCCGGCGAGCACGAACAGGAGGAGCGGGGCGCAGTAGGGGGCGGTGGTGGCGGCGGGCGCCTCCGAGATACGCGCGACGCGGTTGGGTCTGCTGGGTACCGCGCGATGCAAGCACGGTGGGCGGACGGCCGGGCGGTAGGTTGGTGCGCGGCGGCGCAGTGGAGATGGGAAGCAGGGCGAGGGCCGGAGGCGGTGGTGGGGAGGCGCGTCCACCGGGACGGTGGCAGGTACGGAGGACGGCATGAGATCGATCGGGAGGAGCAGGTTGGTGGATCGTGGGGATGTTGGCTGCATCGGGGAGGAAGAAGGTGGGTGGGGGCAGCTAGGCGTTGACCGGGTCGGTAGCTTAGCAGCGGGTCGGGTATCGGGTTTAGAAGGTTTTTAGAAATGGAAAGTTGTCTAGAATAGTTATTCTAGAAACACTTAAAGGGTTGTCTAGAATAGTGCTACCCTATATATATATATATATATATATATATATATATATATATATATATATATATATATATACAGTTTTTCTTGACCTGATTAGTCGGCAGGTTTTGTACGTTGAGGTTTGACTGATTCCGCGCCATGGCATTTTGATCTCGATGAACATTGATATGTGTGAAAATAGTGTAGGAAATAGGCCCAAGAGGCAATCATAGAAATGATGATATTTCGATGTATCCATGATTTGTAATAATGTGCCTTGAATAATGTCTTTGTATTGATTGGCAAGTACGTGACTTGTTTGTGAAACTCAGTACTTGTATGGTTATTCTAAATATGTCCCTAGTCGGAGTTCATGTGAGGACACACTTGAATATTACACTAGCACATGTATTAGTAGATGACTATGTTTCACAAGTCATAGACATGGAGATGTCAAACTAATAATGTGGACTTATGTTATGAACATAGAGTTGGGCTGACCCACCTTGAGAAAATGAAGCAAACGTTCATAGCTCTCTCTCTCTACATGATGTGTTTGCTTTGTCCCTAGACCTGAGATTATCATATGTACTTGAGATGTGAATCGACCTACTGTGGGGCTATCAAACGCTACGCCATGAAAGGGTAGCTATAAAGGTAGCTTACGGGTTTGTCATGAAACATGCTGCAAGGCATAGTCAGTCAAGATGGGATTTGCCCCTCTCTACTTGAGACAGATATTTCTCTGGGCCCCTCGAGTAATCGGATCCACAAATGCATGTTCGTGCTACATAAGGTTAAAGGTTAACCTAGCATGGGATTCCGAATCACAGGATCGAGAAAGAGAGGTCAGCTAGGAGCTGGACCTAATATCGTGTGGCAAAGGGAATGTCATAAACATTGTGATGGTTTGTCCGATACGATCTTTATGTGCGTTTGGGAGTTGGCACGTTTTGCTAGAAGCAGCTACGAACTATTGGCCGAGTAAGTGTACTCGTGTCATGTCTAAATGTGCGTGAACCTATAGGGTCACACACTTAAGGCAGTGGAAGCATAATTCGGATTGGATCCGAGTTGGGCTGGAATAGACTCCAGAATGGGCTTCAGTTGAGGCAGCCAAATATGGGGAGGTCTATATAAGGAGAGGAGGCTGTACGTTTTAGAGTTGCCCATTTCTGTACCACAATCCACCCAGCCACTGTCTCACCACGCCCATGCCGCCCGCGCGGACCTAGCTAGCAGTCCGGCGAGCGGCGCCTCCACGCCGTACGTGTGGATACTGATATAGGTGCTACACTTCGAGCACTTGGACGAGCCGCCGAGAGGAGCTGTTCGTGGGAGCGACTGGATCGGAGAGGATTGTACGTCTACCCTGCCTGACTCGCTTCACCGACATCGGCACGGCACAGTACGTCTAGTGGTAATCCCGTGATCTATAACTGCAGCAGTTCCTTGATTGATGTGGTAGAAAATTTTGATTTTGCGCTAGCGTAGCCTACCCGTTTTCCAAAAAATAGATGCTCAAGATCCAGCACCACAACAAGCGGAATGTTAAACACGTTGTACATCAAAACGTTGGGTGTATCAGATGGACACGAATGGTGGCCTCACCACTCACCACATCAATGAGTTTTACAACCTTTGGTAGCTTGTTGCCCCACCGAGGATGTGGATGATACCATCTCTTGGAGCCTCACGGAAACACATGCTATTCTGCCGGCTCCACCTATAAGGTTCAATTTCTCGGTGCGACGAGTACCACATTCAAACAATCCATCCGTAAGCCTTGCCCATTCCGCCTACCAAATGCAAGATCTCTGCATGGTTTATCTACCAAAATCGTGTGTGAACAAATGATCTTCTCATCAGAAGAGGTTGGCCAAATAGTGGGTTGTGCCAACTGTGCAGGCAAGAGCCGGAGACGGCAGTCCTCATTTATTCTGGTGTCATTTCACTCCTAGAGTTTGGGAGCATGTCCGCTCTTGGCTTGGGAGTCCCGACCTCAACCCGGCGCTTTGGCTTGGTTTTGATTCGGTAAAGGAATGGTGGACAAGGGTCAGAAACCATTAGAGGACTCCTAGGAAAGCCACGGCTACCCATATGCTAGTCTCATGTGAGATTTGGGGTGAGCAAAACGCGAAAGTGTCCAGTAATTTATCGGCGTTCCGCCGCCGGTTTTCTTTCACATTTGTAGTGAGGTCGCACTTTGGGTTAAGGCGGGTGCTACGCATCTTGATGTTGTTATTATCGGAGAGTAATCTCCTAGTGTGTGCCGCCTATGACCGGGGTCTGTAATCTTGGAACATCAAACTCTCCTCTTTTCCTATTTAATCAAATATGGCAAATCTTTTGTCACCGTTTAAAAAACAAGAGTGATCGTTATGGATGATATACATGCCATGCCTGAACATGAAAGAACGGGAAGGCACTAGAGAAAGCTCCAGAATGTCGTGGAAGGTTCTAGAATATTTTGGAAGGGTCCGGAACTCCCCATATAGCATATAGATGTGCGGGAGGGACATACCATGGGGGATTGAAGCCTCACCAAGGAAGCCCTTGTTGGTTGCATGCCACCCCAATCGTCGATGCCCAAGACCTAACGCCATACTCCTATCTCTCGTTGTTACACTGCCAGGTCTTCTACCTTTTGTAGATCCGATCTAGCGGATAACGCCGGAGGGCTGCATCTTCGTCAATTCGTTTCCCCTCTTCATCGTTGTGTTGTATCGCACGACAACGCCCATAGAGAAACTCTTGGGAGGTATAACCTAACTACGGGAGTGTGTGGACTTCATCAAATAAATCGACATGTTTGATGCGTTGACGTGGTCTTCATGGGTACAACCCCGTTACTTGACCTCTAGTGTATTTTGGTTTGTTCGTGCATGGTCATTTTTGGTATTGCATAGCACCTCCCCTTACTTTCTATGTTCCATCTGTCTTGTGTAGTTGGCCTGGCCCACTCATTGCCCATGTAGTTCATTCAAAATTTCAAATTTATAAAAAATGAAGCATATTCATATGCAATCACATTTTGTGATATTATAATTCTAAATAATATCACGGTTCAAACAGTTTAAAAAATAGATAAACAGTTTAGGACAAATTTATTTTAAATCTTGAAATTCATTCAACGCCACCTACCTTTCCTCCCAACAACAGTTCGCCACATGTATCACACTTGCGTCTTTGCTTGATGACTGATGTCTGCACGTTTTCTATGCCCACCCTCATGAATCTAAACCGTTCAAGACTTCAACACATATATCTAAAATGTTTGCAGAAACATGAGCTTCTTTCTTCCGGAAGATATATATGATTGCATAATATATATAAGATGCTATTGAAAGGACATAGTCCGCTAATCTTGTTTTGATGTTTGATCACAACACTTGGAGTATTTAACCTCTTGCTAAGTGCTTACAGGAAAACTCAGGTTTTATGTGAAAAGGTTAAAGCGTATATCTCTCTATACAAAAGAAGAAAGTATAACGTCGGAGAACGCAGTTTCGTGAAACCCTGGGTGGCCAGCATCCAAGCTGGCCTAGGCCGGGTTCCAGGCCGGGTGGCTCGGCTGGGTGGCCAGCCCCCAAGCCAGCCTAGGCCGGGTTCTAGGCCGGGTGGCACTGCTGGGTGGCCAGCCCCCAAGCCAGCCTAGGCCGGGTTCCAGGCCGGGTGGCTCGGCTGGGTAGCCAGCCTCCAGGCCGGCCCAGGCCGGGCTCCAGGCCGGCTTCTCTGAAGACTCCGAGCAGTGCGTTTGTGGCCAGCCTCCCTGTACCCCTTCAAACGGTCAAGATTTAGGAGGAGCTATAAATGCCCCTTCACCTACCTCCAGCTCTTTAGCTCGCCCAAACTTGAAGACACCATTGTTGCAAGCTCAAGAAACACTAGATCTTCAAATCCCACCACCCAAACTCGTTGATATTTTGAGGATTGAAGGAGAAGACCCGGATCTTCATCTTCACCAAGACGATTTACATTTCCCATGGAAACCCTAGCTCATTGTTGTACTTACTTGATTGTCTTTGTGACAGATTGTAGCTGTTCGGGTGCCCCCAATCCAATTGTGGGTTGTGCCCCGGATCGTTGTTGTAAAGGCTCCGGAATCCACCTTGAAGTTTTCCGATAGTGGAAGGTGAACCAAACCTTTGTGGTACGGTTCATCGGAGAAGAAGGTGAAGCCTTTGAGGCTATTGAGTTGACCTTTGTTGTAGCTCACACCTCTACAACGAGACTTACTCCCCTAAAAAGGAGGAACTCGGGAATACATCCGTGTCTCCGCGTGCTTTCACCTTCGGTTACCTCTATCCTTGTTTATTGCTTTTACTTCATGTACCTTGCTTAGTTGCTACCTTGTCATATAGGTAAATTCACCATAGTTGCATATATAGAGAATTTACCTTTTGTGTCAAGCCTAATTTGAAAAAGTACTAAGATTGGAGTAGCACCTATTCACCCCCCCCCCCTCTAGGTGTCATACGATCCTTTCAATTGGTATCAGAGCATCAGCTCTCTTGTTGGGCTTAACCGCCTAAGAGAAGTATGACAGGTGAGGATGATTCCTTGAAGGACCAAGCCACTCCGGCATCCATGGCCGATCTCAAAACGATGGAGACATCATTGAAATCGTCCATGGATACCCAATTTGCTGAGATGCGTGACGTGCTCATGAAACTCACAAGTGGCAAGGTTGCTTCAGAGACCATCCCACTAGAGGACCCCGATAGCTCCGCTGAGGTTGAATCCGAGGAGGAAAAATGGAAAAAGAAAGGGGTTGAAGAAACCGACCCTAAGAAAACTACCTCTTCCTCAACCAAGCCAGTAGGTGGGAAGCCGGAGTACCATGCGGTTCCCCTTGTGTACTCTCCCGACCCACCTATCCATCATACTCGCATAAACCCTTTAGGTCCACCACCTAAGCTTAATGCATTAGCTTTTGCTACTTGGCAACACTTAATGAAATCTCATATCAACAGTTCCTCTATCGAGCTTTGGAGGATCATTCAAGTGGGATACAAGGCCGTGGATCCTAACAACTTGACAAGAAGAGAAGTGGCGGATGCGCAACTTAATGCCTCCGCTCTTCACATGATTGAACTTGCCGTTGGAGAAAAGGATCTCTATCACATCCAAAATCTCACCACCGCCAAAGAAGCTTGGGATTGCCTGTCCAAGGTGTTCCTTGGGAATGAGACCATGAAGAGGAATAGATTTGATGCTTTGAACAATGATGCCGAAGGCTTCTACATGCTTGATAGTGAAACTCTTGAAGAGATGTATGCAAGACTCAAGACTCTTGCCCAAGCCTTTTATAATGTTGGGGCAACATATGTGGATGATGCTTGGATCAAGAGGAAGTATGTGAATGCTCCATGCCCTTCGAACCCGTTGACTTGAAGGCTCTACAAGGAAGACACAACTACCTTCAAATGACATCCAATGAAGTTATGCAAGAAATGCAAGCCTTCAAGGTTGCAACCAAGAAAGCTCAAGACAATCGTGCTAGGGCCATGGGAATGAAACAAGGCTCCTCTCTTGCTTGAAAGCCAAAGTAGTGATCCTAGATGATAGTGTGGAAGTTGAAGCTTGCCCAAGCAACATTCTTCCCGATGATCTCGAACAAGCCTACCATGATCACGTGGCTCTTGCCACAAGAACTTTTGGCGTGACCCGGCCAAGGCAAAGGCTCAAGTTGATCTAAGAAACAATCCAAGTGGGAAGAAGGAGTTTGCTATAAGGACAAAGACTTGTTACAATTGTCATGACAAGCATCACTTCATCAAAGAGTGTCCTTATGAGAATAGAGAACAACACGGTGGAAGGCTTGTCCCAAGGGCCAATCAAACATGATACAAAAGAAGCCTTTTGTCAAGAAGAAGCCATTCTTCAAGAAAGCACCAAGAATTGTGTTGATGACTCAAGAAGAGTATCCTTCCGATGATTCCGAAGAAGAAGAAGAACCCACTCGTGAGGTGGCCGCATTAGCCATCGTATCAACTCCATCTCCTTCTCTCTTCGAATCCCCCAATGAGAACATCTCCATCAACACCGCTCGTTGCCTCATGGCTCACGTCACCGAGGTATCATCTTCTACTCCCAAGACTATGCATGAAATGGATGATAACTCGAGTCTTGTGATTAAGAAAGAACTTGTTGCTTCGATACTTTGTGGCTAACTTGCAAGGTGAAGCTAAGAAGCATGTTGAGGCTCTCATGAGCCAACTTGGTGCCGCCGAAGACCTTCTTGAGGTCAAGGGCAAAATTGAGAGAGAGGACTCTCTTACCATAGCATCCTTGAATGCTTCTCTTGAAGAAGAGAGTGAATATAGAACTACTCTTGAGCAAAGACTTGAGTCCCTTGATGATAAAAATGATGAAATAATTGCTAAAATCATTAAGGATAGAGACCATGTTTTGCTAAATATAAAGTGATTAAAAAGGAGAAAGCCGAGTTTGTGGTTGCTAATGCTAGACTCCTTGAGGATATGGAGAAACTTGACAAGGCTCACAAGGCCTTGGAAAGTACTCACTCTCTTCTAGTCAAGTCTCATGAGCAACTTCAAACTCAACTTTCTAAATCTAACTCACCTAGCACTTCTACTCCTCTTGTGATCATGCAAATGTTATTGAGGAAAATGCTAGGTTGAAGGTTGAGCTTGCCAAGGCCACTAGTGCCAAGACCTCAATTCCCAAAGGTAAAGAAAAGGTTGTTGCTCATGTTTTGAGCAAAAGCAACACAAAGGGAAGGAGGGTCTTGGTTATGTAGCCAAGGCAAAGAGAAGAAGAGCAACAACAAGGCCAAGCCCGCACAAACCAAGACTCCCATTGCGAGTGGAATGCCACTAGGGGCAAGACCACTCGTAGTGACTTTGCGGGAGATGCTAACCCTCACTACATTCTATATGTTGATTATTATGGTGATGTTTATGCAAAATATGTTGGTCCTTATGATGGATATGTTGCTCTGCTATTTGGGTTCCTAAGACCCTTGTTGCTAACCAAAGAGGACCCATTGCAAGATGGGTACCTAAAATCAAGCAATGATTTCTTGTAGGACTATGCTTCCGGTGGGTCGAAATGGGTGGTTGATAGTGGATGCACTAGTCATATGACCGGAAGCATGGAGATCATGACGGAGTTGGGACCAAATATAAATCACTCATCCGTCTCCTATGGTGATAAATCAAAAGCTGAGGTAAAGGGCCTCGGCAAGGTGGTAGTTGCAAAGGATATCACCCTTGTAAATGTCATGCTTGTCGAGTCCCTCGGTTACAATCTTATGTCCGTTCGTGCACTTAATAAGATGAACTTTGATGTCCATTTTACTATTGATATGGTGGTACTCTTGAGGAGCAAGACTCTAAAGGTCATGTTCGTTGGGTATGTTGAAAATGAGTTGTTTGTGGTGGACTTTTCGGGGTCAACCAACACTCAAGCAATATGCCTATTCGGAAAGGCCGACGTGGGGGTTGTGGCATCGCCGCTTGTCCCATGTCAACATGAGAACTTTGCAAAGTCTTCACAAGGGTGGCCACATTCTTGGACTAAAAGACAATGTTTCTTTTCTAGAGATCGTCTTTGTAGGGCTTGTGTTGAAGGAAAGATGCATGATTCTCCCCATCCAAGCAAGACCATCATTTCATCAAAGAGGATTTGGAACTTCTTCATGTTGATCTCTTTGGTGCCGTGCCACAACGTAGCCTTGGTGGGAAGAAATATTGCTTGGTGATTGTTGATGACTATTCAAGATTTACTTGGGTTTATTTCTTCAAGACGAAGGATGAGACCCAACAAGCCGTCATCGACTTTTCCAATGAAGTTCAACGCCAACACAATGTCCCTATATTGGCCATTAGGAGTGACAATGGCTCCGAGTTCAAGAACTACACCCTAAATGAGTTTCTTAGTGAAGAGGGGATTCGTCATCAATATTCCGCTGCATATACCCTCAACAAAATGGTGTAGCCGAAAGGAAGAACCGGACCCTCATGGATATGGCAAGGTCTATGTTGGCGGAGTTTAAGTCTCCACTCTTCTTGTGGGCCGAAGCTATCTCCACGGCGTGTCATTCATCAAACCGGCTATTCTTTCGCAAAGGCAAGAAGTTTACACCTTATGAGATGCTCACCGGCAACAAGCCCAATGTCTCCTACTACCGAGTATTTGGTTGTAAGTGTTTCTATAAGATCAAAGGTGTTCGTTTGTCTAAATTTGAATCTAAAGCTTTAGAGGGTGTTTTTGTTGGGTACGGTGCCGAATCTCACACCTATAGAGTCTATGAAAAACCTCCGGGAAAGTCATAGAATCTTGTGATGTGAGGTTCGATGAGAATGACGGCTCCCAAGTGGCGCAATTTCATGTTTGTGATGTAGATAATGAGGAGCCTCAAGATGCAATAAGAAGAATGGGCATTGGTTTCCATCGCCCATTGAGATCCATTGTGACCCTCCTCAAGCAAGTCCAAGCTCCACTCATGTGGAAACTTATCACCATCACAAGTTGAACCGCACCCATATGGAAGCAAATGATGCACCAACCAAGAACAAGTTCAAGACCCTCCTCATGTTGACCAAGTTGCTATGCAAGAACCGTTCTCCATTTGATGCTAGCCAAGGTCAAGACCAAGATCAACCCTCTCCTTCTATTGTTGAAGATGTGCATAATGATGATCAAGGTCAACATTCCGGTCAAGACGGGGACTCAAATGATCAAGTGATACCTCCAAGATGCAATGAGATATCGAAGCCCGTCGTCAAGCAAGGATTGCAAGAGACTTTGAAATAAAAGTCACAAGCTAGAAGAAATCATTGGTGACCTAAGTAAGGGTGTTACCACAAGAGACAATTGGCAAGCTTTAGTGAACATCAAGCACACATCTCCATGGTGGAACCAAAGAAAGTGTTTGAAGCTTTGAAGATCCGGATTGGTTGGAAGCTATGCATGATGAACTCAATAACTTCAAGCACAACAAAGTGTGGAATCTAGTTGAGAAGCCAAAGGATTGCCGCAATGTTATAGGCACTAAGTGGATATTCAAGAACAAGCAAGATGAACATGGAATGGTTGTAAGGAACAAGGCAAGATTGGTTGCACAAGGGTACTCTCAAGTTGAAGGCATTGATTTTGGAGAGACTTTGCACCCGTGGCTCGCCTTGAGTCCATCCGTATCCTTCTTGCATATGCATCACATCATAATTTCAAGTTGCAACAAATGGATGTGAAAAGTGCTTTTCTTAATGGTCCTTTAAAGGAGTTGGTATATGTTAAGCAACCACCGGGTTTCGAGGATCCCAAATTCCCTAACCATGTCTACAAGCTAGTTAAGGCGCTCTATGGTCTCAAACAAGCACCTCGTGCTTGGTATGAGCACCTAAGAGAGCTATTTCTAGACCGTGGATTTGAAGTGGGGAAATCGATCCCACCCTCTTTACCAAGAGGGTTAAAGGGGAGCTTTTCATATGCCAACTTTATGTTGATGATATTATCTTTGGCTCATCTAAGCTTTTAATGATAAATTTTCAAAGCTTATGACTGACAGGTTTGAGATGTCCATGATCGGAGAGTTGAAGTTCTTTCTTGGTTTTGAGATCAAGCAATTGAGCAAAGAGACTTTTATCTCTCAAACCAAATTATCTCAAGAAGTTCAACATGCAAGATGCTAAAGGAAAGATGTTTCCTATGGACACCAAGTGTCACCTTGAACTTAATCCACAGGGTATTGATGTGGATCAATCTCTTTATCGCTCTATGATTGGTTCTTTGCTTTATCTTTGTGCATCTAGACCCGATATTGTGTTGAGTGTAGGGGTGTGTGCAAGGTATCAAGTGATACTTCTCAAACGTATCTATAATTTCTGATGTTCCATGTTGATATTATACCAATTGTTACATGTTTTATATACACTTCATAGCATTTTTATGCATTTTCTGGGACTAACCTATTAACAAGATGCCACAGTGCCAGTTCCTGTTTTCTGCTGTTTTTGTATTCCAGAAAAGCTAGTCGGGAAATATTATCGGAATTGGACGAAACTTGGACAGAACCTCCTATTTTTCCAACACGAAGACGGAGTCCAGAGGAGACACGGAGGGGAGCCACGTGGCGCCCACACCATGGGCCGTGCGGGCCCACCCCAACCGTGCCGTGGGGTGGTGTGGGGCCCTCGTGGCTCCGCAGCCGCCGCCCTTTCGCCTATTTATTCCTCCCGACGCGAAAACCCTAAAGACCCGAGCCATTATCCACGAAAAGTTCCAGAGACGCCGCCGCCGTCAACCCTAGCTCGGGAGGGTTCAGAAGCTCTTTCCGGCACCCTGCCGGAGAGGGGAATCATCACCGAAGGGCTCTACATCACCATGCCTGCCTCCGGAGTGATGCGTGAGTAGTTCATCCTTGGACTACGGGTCCATGGCAGTAGCTAGATGGTTGTCTCTCCACTTTATGCTATCATGTTTACATCTTGTGAGCTGCCTATCATGATCAAGATCATCTTATTGTAATGCTACATGTTGTGTTTGCTGGGATCCGATGAATATTTAATACTATGTCAAGCTTTGGCCAAGTAGATGCTTGTAACTCCAAGAGTGAGTATTTATGCTAGATAGTGGGTTCATGCCTCCGGTAATCTGGGAGAGTGACAACAACTTCTAAGATTGTGGATGTGCTGTTGCCACTAGGGATAAAATAACCGATGCTTAGCTTAAGGGTACGCCGTTAGGTTTAATGCATTTGTTTACTTTACGCACATTACTTAATGCAATTATCCGTTGCTTGCAACTTAATACCAACGGGGAACTCGGTATGACAACCTGGAGGTGGATTATTAGTCATAGACTTTGTTGGATAACGGTCTATGTATTTTGTCGTAATGCCCACATGAATATCATAGTAATCATCATGTCATATATATGCATTGTCATGCGCTCAATATTTTGTCAATTGCCCAGCTGTAATTTGTTCACCCAGCATGTTAGTTATCTGTTATGGAGAGACACCACTAGTGAACTGTGGACCCCGGTTCATTCTTTTACACTGATAATACAACCAACTGCAAACATTGTTCCTTTTTATTCTCTGCAATTTACTACTGTTTTCCACACCATACGTTTAATCCTTTGTTTTCAGCAAGCCGGTGAGATTGACAACCTCACTGTTTCGTTGGGGCAAAGTAGTTTGATTGTGTTGTGTGCAGATTCCACGTTGGCGCTGGATTCCCTGGTATTGCGCCGTGCCCTATTCCGCCACCAACAACCTTCAGAAGTGATTTCTTTCTCCTACTGGTTCGATTAAACCTTGGTTTCATACTGAGGGAAACTGCTACTACACTGATTCATACCTTCCTCTTGGGGTCTCCCAGCGAACGTGTGATCCACGCAATCAAGCTCTTTTTCTGGTGCCGTTGCCGGGGAGAAGAAATATTTCTGAGAGCTCCTCTAACTCCCTGCAACAGCTCTTTTTCTGGTGTCAGGGAGCAAAAGGATTTCTGCAAGGGGAGTTTCACGCTTCCAATCTCTTTACTTTGTTATTGTCTTGCTTAGTTTATTTAGTCTTGTTTGCTTTATTTATCAAAAAACACAAAAAAATAGTTACTTTTATTTTTCGAATTGTTATTTTTTAGTCTCGTTATCATGTCTAGCTCTGCTCCTTTTTCCGTAGTGCCACCTGTGGGAGAAATTATTACCTTTAAACAAAAAAGTGGGAGATCCTTTTTAAAGAGTAATGAGGGTTTTATCAATGCAAGGTATGGGTTTATGAAATTTAATGCTCCTATCAATCGGAGGTTCTTCTTCCCAATCAAAAAAGATGACCCCACCGAAAGGTTGGGAGATTTTAATGTCTTTGGAAACACTTGATTCTAACTTTCTGCGCCTAGCTAAAAGGCGTTAAAGAAAAGCGCTTATGGGAGACAACCCATTATTTTATTTCTGCAATTTTTCTTTTTTTTGAGTCAAGGAGTTGTTTACTTCTGTAACAATTCCTTTGTATCTTTATTTTATCGCATTGTTGTGCCAAGTATTGCCTCTAATAGGAAGATGATGCTAGATTTGGATTTCTGCGCAGGAACATATTTCTGCTGTTCACAGTTTTAATTCTGTAAAATCACAGAAAAATTATTTAAATCTGAAATTGTTTGTGCGTTATACTCAGATATGTACGCATCTTTCGTTAGTTTAAAGTTTTTCGATCTGAGCAGCGTAATTGTCTCGAGAAAATTCGTCTTTGCGGACTGTTCTGTTTAGACAGATTCTGTCTTTTATTTTTCGCATTCTCTCTTTTACTAGTGTTGAGTGGAATTCTTTTTTAGGGTGAAGAGCTTCACATAACATCAGTGGCAGTAGCTAATGTTAAAAGTAACGGTCATGTTTGTGTCCTTATAGAACATGCGAGTTTTTGATTGTGCACTAACCCACTAATGAGAATTACTTTGAGTTTGGTGTGGCGGAAGTTTTCAAGGGTCAAGAGAGAAGGATGATATAATGTGATCAAGAAGAGTGAAGAGCTTAAGCTTGGGGATGCTCCCATGGATCACCCCAGCAAATTTCAAGAAGACTCAAGCGTCTAAGCTTGGGGATGCCCAAGGCATCCCCTTCTTCATCAGCAACTTATCAGGTCATCTCTAGTGAAACTATATTTTAATTCTTTCACATCATATGTGCTTTACTTGGAGCGTCTATGTGCTTTTATTTTCAGTATTTTATTTTTCATATGGTCAACTTGATTGGACCCCAGCATTCTTGATTGGGAGAGAGACACGCTCCGCTTTTTCATATGAATAGTCCTATTCTTCACTTATATTTGTTGAGTATTCTTGTCTAGCTATTACTATGCTTTTAGCTCCTGTTTTTCATGCATCTCTTATTCAGAGCTATTAGTTCTTTTAAAAAAAGTACTCTCTTGCTTCACTTATAATTGTTTGGAGAGTTTATGTTAAAATAAATTGATTGGTGTTTGGTTGGAACACAAAATGTTGCATGTGGTAGATGGTATAATGGAAAAAGTTTACATATTCTTGTAGATCATTGTATTGGATAATTTGATACTTGTCAATTGTTTTGAGTTATCAAGTACTTCATGATTAAGCTTTTGTATCATTCAGTTAAAACCTATTAATGAAGAACTATCGTAAAGCTCGTTGAAATTTGGTTTGCATGTTTGGTATCTCTAAGGTCTAGATATTCTCTAGTAAAAGGGTTTGGTTAACAAGGAAGACAGTGTAGAGTCTTATAATGCTTGCAATATGTTTTCATATAAGCCTTGCTGTGTCGGTTGATATCCTGTGTTTGCTTCAAATAACCTTGCTAGCCTAAACTCTATACTGAGAGGGAATGCTTCTCGTGCATCCAAAACCTTGAGCCAAATACATGCCATCTGTGTCCACCATAACTACCTATATGTGGTATTTTCTTGCCATTCCAAGTAAATTTTTCATGAGCTACCTTTAAATTATTCAAAATTGTTATTATTCCTTTTTGTGTCAATGTTTACTAGATCATGAGGAAGTAGTGGGTTATTCTTTATTCGACTTGTCAAACAGACTTTACACCTGGACTAGTGGCATATACATCCGCTTATCCAATAATTTTGCAAAAAGAGCTGGCAACGGGGTGCCCAGTCCCAATTAATTACAACTTTAACCGCTTAATTCTCTTCACATTTTTGCCCTGATTTATCAGTAAGCAATGACAAACAGTGAAATACCTGCATGTGTAAGCAAAAGAGAAGAGGGATGATCTGCCTTGCTGGTAGAAATAACGTCCTTCATGGGAGCCGCTCTTAAAAGTCTGTTTGATAGGGAGAATACTGTTTTCATCCGCTACCATTCGTTGACAATTAACAAACACCTCTCAAAACTAGACACTCCTCCATGGTATGTGATTGATGGTAGGCACCCGAGGATTCGGTTAGCTATGGCTTGTGTTAGCAAAGGTTGGGATGAGTGTCAAATATTTTATGCAATCTCTATATGATTTCAAAAACTTAAAAAGCTCCAGCACATGATTTAATCCCTGCTTCCCTCTGCGAAGGGCCTTTCTTTTACTTTTATGTTGAGCCAGTTTACCTACTTCTTTCTATCTTAGAAGCAAACACTAGTGTCAACTTTGGCGCAACAATTTTTATATGCTCCTATATTGCACTTATTATATGCATTGTGTTGACAAATATCCATGAGATATATATGTTGAAAGTTGAAGGCAATTGCTGAAACTTAAATCTTCCTTTGTGTTGGTTAAACACCTTTTGCTTAGAATCTATTGCTTTATGAGTTAACTCTTATGCAAAACTCCTTGATGCTTGTATCGAAAGTCCTATTCATGAAATTTTTTGCTTATATGATTCAGTTGTTTGCTCATTATCTACTTGCTAGCAAACTATAGACCATTGACCTGGATCACTTCATTCATAACATGTGCTTTACAGTATTATTTAATCAAGATTATGATTGTAGCATGTCACCTCAGAAATTATTTTGTTTTTATCGTTTTACCTACTCGAGGACGAGTAGAACTAAGCTTGGGGATGCTTGATTCGTCTCAAACGTATCTATAATTTCTGATGTTCCATGTTGATATTATACCAATTGTTACATGTTTTATATACACTTCATAGCATTTTTATGCATTTTCTGGGACTAACCTATTAACAAGATGCCATAGTGCCGGTTCATGTTTTCTGCTGTTTTTGTATTCCAGAAAAGCTAGTCTGGAAATATTCTCGGAATTGGACGAAACTTGGACAGAACCTCCTATTTTTCCAACATGAAGACGGAGTCCAGAGGAGACACGGAGGGGAGCCACGTGGCGCTCACACCATGGGGTCGCGCGGGCCCACCCCCAACCGGGCCGTGGGGTGGTGTGGGGCCCTCGTGGCTCCGCAGCCGCCGCCCTTTCGCCTATTTATTCCTCCCGACGCGAAAACCCTAAAGACCCGAGCCATTATCCACGAAAAGTTCCAGAGACGCCGCCGCAGTCAACCCTAGCTCGGGAGAGTTCAGAAGCTCTTCCCGGCACCCTGCCGGAGAGGGGAATCATCACCGGAGGGCTCTACATCACCATGCCTGCCTCCGGAGTGATGCGTGAGTAGTTCATCCTTGGACTACGGGTTCGGGGCAGTAGCTAGATGGTTGTCTCTCCACTTTATGCTATCATGTTTAGATCTTGTGAGCTGCCTATCATGATCAAGATCATCTTATTGTAATGCTACATGTTGTGTTTGCTGGGATCCGATGAATATTGAATACTATGTCAAGTTGATTATCAATCTATCTTATATGTTATTTATGATCTTGCATGCTTTCCGTTACTAGTAGATGCTTTGGCCAAGTAGATGCTTGTAACTCCAAGAGTGAGTATTTATGCTAGATAGTGGGTTCATGCCTCCGGTAATCTGGGAGAGTGACAACAACTTCTAAGATTGTGGATGTGCTGTTGCCACTAGGGATAAAATAACCGATGCTTAGCTTAAGGGTACGCCGTTAGGTCTAATGCATTTGTTTACTTTACGCACATTACTTAATGCAATTATCCGTTGCTTGCAACTTAATACCAACGGGGAACTCGGTATGACAACCTGGCGGTGGATTATTAGTCATAAACTTTGTTGGATAACGGTCTATGTATTTTGTCATAATGCCCACATGAATATCATAGTAATCATCATGTCATATATATGCATTGTCATGCGCTCAATATTTTGTCAATTGCCCAGCTGTAATTTGTTCACCCAGCATGTTAGTTATCTGTTATGGAGAGACACCACTAGTGAACTGTGGACCCCGGTCCAATCTTTTACACTGATAATACAACCAACTGCAAACACTATTCCTTTTCATTCTCTGCAATTTACTACTGTTTTCCACACCATACGTTTAATCCTTTGTTTTTAGCAAGCCGGTGAGATTGACAACCTCACTGCTTCGTTGGGGTAAAGTAGTTTGATTGTGTTGTGTGCAG
This sequence comes from Poa pratensis, assembly GCA_947311845.1. NCBI lineage: Eukaryota > Viridiplantae > Streptophyta > Magnoliopsida > Poales > Poaceae > Poa > Poa pratensis. The sequence goes on along the minus strand of CAMZMU010000042.1, from coordinate 52,482,712 downwards.
ATTCCACGTTGGCGCCGGATTCCCTGGTATTGCGCCGTGCCCTATTCCGCCACCAACAACCTTCATAAGTGATTTCTTTCTCCTACTGGTTCGACTAAACCTTGGTTTCATACTAAGGGAAACTGCTGCTACACTGCTTCATACCTTCCTCTTGGGGTCTCCCAGCGAACGTGTGATCCACACAATCATCAAGCAGCTCCTAAAGAAAGCCACATGCAGGCGGTCAATAGAATCCTTCGATATTTGGTTTATACCCCAAGGTTTGGTTTGTGGTACCCAAAGGGCACCAATTTCTCTCTTGCCGGGTACACGGATTCGGATTGGGCTGGTTGTAAGGATGATAGGAAATCAACTTCCAGGGCATGCCAATTCCTTGGTAGGTCCTTGGTGAGTTGGTCTTCAAAGAAGCAGAATTGTATATCTCTCTCCACCACCAAAGCTGAGTATGTGGCAGCTGCTAGTGCTTGCACTCAATTGTTATGGATGAGGCAAACTTTAAAGGAATACGGTGTCCATTGTGATAAAGTGCCTCTTTTATGTGACAATGAAAGTACTATCAAGATTGGTCACAACCCGGTGCAACACTCAAGAACAAAGCATATTGAGATTCGTCATCATTTTATTCATGATCACATTGCCCGTGGTGATATTGAGCTTGGCTATATTCCAACTAAACATCAAATTGCAGATATTTTCACGAAGCCACTTGATGAAGCAAGATTCACTTATTTGAGGCATGAGCTAAATATCATAGATTCAAGGAGTTTGACTTGACTATCTTGCATACACACCTATATTTTGGCTATGTATTTGGTTTAGGTGTAGGCATGGACATAGGGGGAGTGCGGTCCTAATACATTGGACTATCCCTCCCCCCATTATGCCGATAGTAATAACTCATTTTGCTTTTCTATGTTCATTTGTTGAATTGTGAGCTTAAATAACGAGTTGTGGCCGTGAACCCAAGATACATCTTCGCGGTGTCACACCACAAACTCATACATGGTGGCCTAGGCCACCGCCCTCTTCTTTATGAAGAGTTGGTTCTTATTTGAGATTTTATTGCATATTTGTTGTTTTTACCCTCTTTCGAATCACATCCAATGTTGCTTATTTGGGTATCTGTGTTTTTCTCCATTGGATGTGTGAAGAAATCATCATGTTTGCATCTCCCCATGTCACTCAACTTTGCTCCATGGTCATTCTTGAAGATGGGTGTCAGCAGAGAAGTCTGGAAGAATTTCAGGATTTTTTTTGGCAAAGAATTCAAGTTGAAGAGAAGAAGGCCGGCCTGGGCCGGCCTGGCCGGCTGCTGAGGCTGGCTGACTCGGGCGCCTGCCCGGCCTAGGCCGGCTGCGTCGGGAGCCTGCCCGGCCTAGCCACGCTCGAGGCTGGGTGCAAGGTCGGGTTTGTGGCCGGTTCGCTCGGGTTGGTGCCCGGCCTACTCTCCACTGCGAGGCCGGCCCAGGCCGGCTTCCAGGCCGGGGTCTCGGGGCCATCTAGATTGGGGGGGGGGGGGGAGAGACCGAACCGAACGGTTCCATCTCTTCTTCCTCCCTCCCCACGACCTCCAACTCCATAGACGCCACCCTCGAGCTCCTCCTCCACCGCCCCCCTCCATTGGAACCGCTCCCACTCCTCCTTCCCCCTCAGATCTAAAGGGGCTCCTCCAGATCTTCCTTCCCATCCAAGTGATTTTTCCATTGGTGAAGGTTTGGGGAGTTCTCCTCCATTGTTGGTGGTCTCTCAAGATTGGATTTTCTCGGTGAAGCTCGAACAAGGATGGACTCCGATTCGGCCTTTGATGATCTCAAGAACCTTGATGATGCTCCTCTTTCTCAGCACAAGTTCAAGGGCAAGGCAACTCTTAGGGAATCCTCCTCCAACTCCAATGCCAAGAAACTCATGGTAACCTCCAAGAAAAAGGACCTCCCCCTGTTAATCCGGATGAACCGGTACGTGAGACTTGGATCAAAGTGCCTAGTGATGAGTTTGAGCATGACCGCCTGATTTTCAATCCATATGCTTTTGGCAAGCGCACTTGTATGGATGATAGCCGTTTCTATTACAAGATGCATCAACAAGTGTTTGAACAACTAGTTAGTCCCCTCAAGAACTCTCATGTTCCTACTCATTACTTTAATAAAGAGAATGCAAGGGAATTATGGCCGGATGTGATGGAGGTTATGGATTTCCATGGTATCACTAAGCTCATGACTGTTGACACTCCCTATTCTCCTGAGCTGCTTCAGGAATTCTATACTACAGTTTATTTCTCCACTCAAGGGAAGAGGACTATGACTTGGATGAGTGCCGGTATTCAGTGTGAAGCTTCGCTTGCTGATTTTGGTGCTCTCCTTGGCCTTGAGGAGTTACCTTTTTGCACCAACAACCTACATTCGTATTCACTTGCAAAAGCTTATGAAACCTTCAGTGGGGATCCGCCATTGCTATCCACGGGACAGGTTGTGGCGCCCCGACCGCGGAACTATACAAAGATGTTGTGTGTCACCGGTCATGCAATACAACCAGAGGTTACTGGGTTACCACCCCCAGGTCAAAACCTTTGGCAGGCGTGCTCGGCATGGATCATCGGCAACGCAACACCCCGATTGATGCCATAACGCAGGCACAACTATCAATGCATAATAGAGAGATCAAGACTTGTGGAACAACTGGCACATTACAGACTCTACGACTCAAAGCATTATAGTTCAACTCTTATAATAGAGAAAGATAGCAAATATTACAACCAGAGGTCACAGACCCAACAGTACATCATGCGGAAGCGAATTAAGTTGTTCTAACAACAAGATCCAAATTATGGCCTAAGAGGCCTACATATAAACATTCCCCGCGCCAGCTGTTCCGAGATGTCCCAAGCTGCCACCTGGGAACCCCAGACTACTCGTCGACGTCCACATAGAACCCACCTTCAAGGTCGGTGAAGTCCTCCTCTGAAAGAATCAACAAAACAAGGTTGAGTTCAACGAGCTCTGCAAGATTACTAGAGCTACTAGCTCGATGATTGGCTTTCAAAGGTTTTATGGCTGTTTTGCGTAAAGCTGGTTTTCTTTATAAAGACATAACTCCATGGCCATTGCCTAATCAGAATATTTTTCAAAGGGGGTAAGAAGTAAACTATTTTCTTCTGATCATCCTCATCAACACCCACCATCAATCACTGCACCTGTCTACAAAGGCACCTCCCCGAATCACCCCCGAGGAAGTCAACCTTGCATTCTTGGGCAAGTTTTAATCATTCGGTTCATGTTCTCTATGGTCTTATCGTCCGTTCCCAAGTCGTCCATAACCGCGGACACGGCTTTTGGAAAAGATTTAACCCTGCAGGGGTGTACAATGTTTGCCACACGTACCGTCCGGCTCATTGCCTGTACATTAGCTCTCTTCCGGGGAAAGCCGGCTGAGTGGGAGCGGCTACGACTTCTCCCTCGCTTGAGACTAACCCAGGATCGTCAGTGGGGGAAGGACAGGTTCAGTGCCTCCAACACCCTGCCCCGTGGCCACTCATTTTCCTAAACACCACCATCCTCATCGCTTTCCTGCCCACCATCTTCACGCACGTGCAAATGGAAGCTCAAACTAGAGGACCCTCGGTTAGCCCCCCACAAGTTATCTCGTCGATGGGGGTTCACTAGGCCCACGCATGGTTGCACGCTCAGTCTTGGTTCAAAAGGTAAAGAACTGGCACCTAGGCGGCGAGAATGAGACAAGGCACCACCAAACCACAGTGGCCTCTCATCCCCGCCTTTAAGCATGTTATTATATGTCACCACAAAACTCCACCATCATCCGAACATTTCATCAACTGTTTCAACCATGAAATATCCACCGGACGACTAAGCATTTAACTAAGCATGGCTAAGCATAAACATATCATAGTTAAGTAACTCAGGCCAACAATACAATCCTATGGATATTAGGAAGGAAAACAGGTAATGGTATCGGAAACATAATGCAACTAATAGGATACTCTAATCCAACCAAATTGACATTTGGAACCGCATGCAATATTATAGTGGAGAAAATATTTGCGGAAAACATAGGAGGAGACATGCTCAGAGGGGGATTACGCTTGCCTTGTTCAGCAGGCTGGTAATACGGGTCGTCGGGGTATTGCGGTGGAACCCCGACTGCTTGATCTATCAATGCATAAAACACCAGAAGAAACAATCAATAACCACACATGCATAACAAGTGCAATGCACAAACACATGATGGCATGACATTTTAATGCACTGAGATTACTATAAAACTATCTAGCAATTTAAATGGGGTGAAAAATATAATTATTTCAACAAGAGAAGGTATAACCCCACATTTATCTTAGTGATTTTCCTAACCTCTAGAAAGTACAATACTGCAATTGTGATCAAATATGCATGATGGTGATGCTACTGGATAGTTCACATTTTTCTGAGCATTTTGATATATTAAACACATTTTTCTGATACACCAATAAAAAGTTATTGCATTTATAAAATCCCTTTTAAATCTGCCATTTTAGCAAATTCCATTAAACCGCATTAGAACTAATTATCCATGTTTGTAAAGATGGTGAAACATGAAGTATATTACTTGCTGAACATTTTGATAGGTCAAACTTAATTTTTGGATCATTACTTTTAAAGTTACGGATTTTCCAAAAGCATTTCTTTTCTGCCATTTTTATTATTTTAATAAAACAGCAAATAAACTAATTTAGTTGGATAGGTGAGTTATACCAACAGACAGCCTTTATTTTTCTGAACATTTTGGTACCCTATTTGTGATTTTTGGATCAATATTTCAAAAGTTATGGATTTTACAAGTTTATCCCAATTTCTGCCTTTTCTTTTATTTTCCAGAAATTCTAACCGCAACGTTTCTCACTCACGGCCAGGCTAGCCACAGCCACTGACCAATGGGCCCATGGCCACGGTGGCAGCCCAGTCAGCGCCAAGTCCCACGGTGCGCTTGACCGCGGCCAGGCCACGACCGGCGCGCTCTGGGCTCGGTGGCCGCGACGGCGACGTGCACGGATCCGGCGGCAGGGAGCGCGCGAGGACGAACTACTCGCTGCATTCGAAGCGCACGGATTCAGACCATCCACTGGCGGAGCTACGGACCAAATGGTCGCCGGGAAAAGCTCCGGCGACGAGGCCGTGCGGAGGCATGCTACGGGCTACGGCGGAGCTACTGCTATTCGGTGAAATAGAGAGAGAGGAGGAGGATGGAGATGTCCAGGAGAACCATGAGCTCACCCTCGACGCGTGGGTATGCTCAGATTGGACGGAGGTGGTCGGAGGCGGTGGCAATCGTGCTCGACGTGCGGCGGCTGGAGAGGAGGAAGACGAGCTCGTGCGCTCCAATGACGGCAAACTGGATCGATTCCTTCTTCGGAGATGTAGAGGACGACGAGACAGAGACGGCGGCGCACTTCGATCTGCTCTGGGCGGCCTCAGTCGACGGCGATGCGCGACGGCGAGCTCGGCTAGGGTTCGGCCATGGTGGGGAAGAAACAGAGGGAGAGAGTGAGAATTTTTAATATCTGGCGGGCAGGGCTAGGTTCCTCGGCACCTTCTTGTACCAGGCTGCGACGCGGGGATGGTCGACAGCAGGGGGAGGCGGCATCGCGCGGCTGAGCGTCGTCCATGGCGCACTGTGGCTACAGGAGGGAGACGATGACACTTTTAGAAGATGCCCCCTGCACTTCTCTGAATTCCTCTGTTTCTGTTTCTTTGTTTAGAAACCAGTAGCATTTTAGGGATTTAATTGAGGCACTAAAACCATTTCAAAAATTATGAAAATATTCATGTAGCCTCCCCATAACATGTAGAAGCTCCACAAAAACTGGTGTTGCAAAATAAAAAGTTTTGAACCACATTTGTTCATAAGGTTGGATTATGGTATTTTTGGTTAATTACAAATTGATATTTCTTTAGTAATTTTAAAGCAAGTGCAAAATATTATTTGTGAACTCTTGGAACTTCCTTGACAAATACATTAACTTATTAGCTTATGTTTATCAACTCAACCACCATTCCATTACCAAAGTTGAATTGTTTCAAGTGGAACACATTAATGCATGGATGCCATGATGCATGAGGGAAAAGAAAAGTGAAAATTTGGTTCAAATTTTACAGTACCAAAAGTAGGGCTGTTACACAGGTCTTGTTGGAAAGCTTCCCAAGACCTCTTATATGACTCCTTTTTGGAGGGTCATTTATTCCATCTTAAGGAACTGTCTTGCTGTCAAGTATGGGGAGAAGGGAGAGGTTCGGAAATGGATGGTTAATCTTCTTTTTCACATTGTTAGTACAAAGGAACGGGGCAAGCAAATAGATGTTCTCGATTACATGTGGCAAGAGATGCACTCAGTGGTTCTTGAGAACAAGGTTCCCATCTATGGTCCATACCTGCAGAAGCTCTTTAACCTCAAGTTGGCTCCAGCTTTGATCAACATCTATGAGATGACTGCTGCACCTAAACTTGTTGCTTTGCAGGCTCCTCCTCCAGTCAGGCATGCTAGAGTTCCTGGAGCTCATGTTGAGGAAGGTGCTCATGATGAGGGAGAAGCTCATGTTGAGGCCACCAAGAAGAAGCACGGTGTAATGAATGTGTTCAAGAAAATGAATTGCTTCTTTGCAGAAAAGCAAGTCAAGGAGTACAAGGCATATCACAAGCAAAAGCAATATAACCGCAATCAACGAGAGATTATGACAAAGCTTAATCTGCCCTATCCAGACAGCTCGGCCAAGGTCTCGGAGAAGTCTTACATGTCCAAGTACACCTATTGGTTCGGCGATGATGCCTCCTCTCTTGCCCCTATTGGCAGGGCAACCATGGTGAATCAAGCTCCGGTCAAGCCTTTGGTGGCGCCCATGAAGATGTTGATGGTGAAGATGATGCGGACCAGTATGAAGACGAGTGATCTCATGGGCTTTCACATCACTTTCTTCCTTTTTGGTGTCTTGATGCCAAAGGGGAGAGAGATCTCCGGGGATTTGCATTCATGCATTGTATCCATTTGCTGTTTCGCTTTTATTTGCATTGCAATCGTTTTAGTTGAACTATTTGGTTTATGTTCGTGGAACTTGGTTATCACTATTGTATGAGATAGTTAAATTATTGTATGAGACTATGGATTTCGGTATTCGGGTTTATCTATGGTTGAGACTACATGATATTGTGCATTGATATAATTGTACATCGTTTGGCACAAGGTATGATCATATCAAACTCTCAACCTAGTTGGATATGTCTCTGTGTGTGCAAATATGTTGTTCTTATATCATGTTGATTATATCTTGGTGGAAATGGTTCCCCTCATGTGTGTATTTACATTCCAAGGCAAACAAACTATATGCACACATTTAGGGGGAGCCCCTTCCATTTTTGTTAAGAACATGATCTAGTGTGGATGCTTTATTGCAAATCCATATGTTGTCATCAAACATCAAAAGGGGGAGATTGAAAGGACATAGTCCGCTAATCTTGTTTTGATGTTTGATCACAACACTTGGAGTATTTAACCTCTTGCTAAGTCCTTACAGGAAAACTCAGGTTTTATGTTAAAAGGTTAAAGCGTATATCTCTCTATACAAAAAGAAGAAAGTATAACGTCGGAGAACGCATTTTCGTGAAACCCTGGGTGGCCAGCCTCCAAGCCGGCCTAGGCCGGTTCCAGGCCGGGTGGCTCGGCTGGGTGGCCAGCCCCCAAGCCAGCCTAGGCCGGGTTCCAGCCGGGTGGCTCGACTGGGTGGCCAGCCTCCAGGCCGGGCTCTAGGCCGGCTTCTCTGAAGACTCCGAGCAGTGCGTTTGTGGCCAGCCTCCAGGCCGGCCTAGGCCGGGTCCAAGGCCGGCCTCCCTGTACCCCTTCAAATGGTCAAGATTTAGGAGGAGCTATAAATTCTCCTTCACCTACCTCCAGCTCTTTAGCTCGCCCAAACTTGAAGGCACCATTGTTGCAAGCTCAAGAAACACTAGATCTCCAAATCCCTCCACCCAAACTCGTTGATATTTGGACGATTGAAGGAGAAGGCCCGGATCTACATCTTCACCAAGCCGATTTACATTTCCCCCTCATTCACTGGAGGGCCCCTTTGCTAGGGTTTCCATTGGGAAAACCTAGCTCATTGTTGTACTTACTTGATTTTCTTTGGGACAGATTGTAGCTGTTCAGGAGCCCCCAATCCAATTGTGGGTTGTGCCCCGGATCATTGTTGTAAAGGCTCCGGAATCCGCCTTGAAGGTTTCCGATAGTGGAAGGTGAACCAAACCTTTGTGGTACGGTTCATCGAAGAAGCAGGTGAAGCCTTTGTGGCTGTTGAGTTGACCTTTGTGGTAGCTCACACATCTCCAATGAGATGTACTCCCTAAAAAGGAGGAACTCGGGAATACATCCGTGTCTCCGCGTGCTTTCACCTTCGGTTACCTCTATCCTTGTTTATTGCTTTTACTTTGTGTACCTTGCTTAGTTGCTAGCTTGTCATATAGGTAAATTCACCATAGTTGCATATCTAGAGAATTTACCTTTTGTGTCATGCCTAATTTGAAAAAGTACTAAAATTGGAGTAGCACCTATTCACCCCCCCCCCCTCTAGGTGTCATACGATCCTTTCAGCTATGTATTACATCTTACGGAAATTGATTAAGGGTTATAGATTTAAAGCACATTCTTTTTTTTTGCGATGAACAGGGAGTACTTTAATTAGATCAAAACAGCAGAATCCTTTACAAGCAACTCATCAATGCATGGGGAGACTCTGTGTCTATTAAGGGTGTGAAAATGTTGTGGTATTCAGCCGCAAAACCGCAGCTTCCACACCCCTCTTAGCTAATTGCGCAAGCTCATGAGCGACCCTATTACTCTCCCTGTTCGTTTACGGAACACCACATCTCGAAGCCTATTACATAAGAACTTTAAAGCACATTCTATTAGCTCAACTGTTACATCTCGTGAAACACTCACCTCTTACTTGGTTCAACGTATAAAAAAATAACAATCCGCCAAACCTATGTAAACGTTTCCATTCGAATAGACTAATTCAACTTTAAAGTGGAATTGAAATTTCAGGATCATAGCTCTGTCATCATTCACCCATGTTTCTCTCTTCTTCACTCACCCCACCTGAAACACGGTTCAACATATTTTGTTCAACTATTCAACAAACAATCTGCCAACCTCCCACGCAAAAAAAAACTGTCAACCCAACTCAATATTTTAGATACTGTTTCAACAATTAATTTGGTTGGATTTTTCACATCATCATCACCAATGACGCAGGCCGATTAGCTTGCTCCCCCCACCTAATTTCAGTTATTTGTCTACTATATAACGAATTTCAAATACTCCCTCCGATCCAATATAAATGTCGTGACCTACACGTTTGATTTGTACTAAGCTAGTTATTTCTCCACGACACTTATAAGGGATCAGAGGGAGTACTAAAAATTATGTAAGAAAAAACCTTATGAAAGTTGGATAGGATTTCACGAACATATATTTGTGGGCAGCTAATTTGTGGGCAGCTAATGAGTAATGACTGATCGTTGGGCTGGTACTAAAACTGGGCTGGCACGTGTCTTCATTTATTTTTTCAAGAAGACAATAAATTTACTGATCCTATTAACAAATCATGGAGAACATTAACAAGGGAATATCTTTGGCCCTCAAGATTTATGCGGCCACTCACACGTCTTGGATCCTTGATGTGATGGTTATTGTTACGAAAAATAACAGTAATCAAAAATTGGATCCATAGATGTTACACTCTAAAAGGAATTGAACAAACTCCTCTCACGATGCACCCAATACATTTGAATTTCTAAAATAGAAAACAAACGGTTCTATAAAAATAAAATATTAATGTACACATGGTGTTCTAATATTGCTTGGGATGTATATTCAAAATTGAGAAACCATTGTGGTCATATTACCGCAGAGAGACAATACTGTCGTTCATCCAATTGGTGGTCTGTACTTATGTTATTATTTTTTGTTTTTGAACAAAACGGACAATTTAGACTCATTTTATTTGAAAACGAAGAAGAGAATTGACCAAACCAGCCAACAACCGCTAACCATGTTACCAAATGTAGTGCAAAACCAAGATTCAACTCTCAGAAAACCAGGCTATATGATGCTTGGAAGCCAAAATAAACATGTGCTCTGTTGTTTGTGTGTACTGTTAGGTTCCTGATTAAGTTTTCTTCAGTACCAACAACATCGTTAGAATGCTCCTTCTTATAATCTCTAGCAGCTTCTTCCTGCACGCCAAAAGTACAATAAGCAGAAAAATGCAATCATGTTATGCAAACTTGATGGATGGAGATATTGCCTTTTGTGAATTATTTTCTAGACCGGCGGACCCTGATATCATATGCATTTTTAGCACTCTCCTGCTTAATATCTATAGCACCTTCTTCTTGCATATGCCAAACAATAGTTGTCCGAAATAGTGCAATAGAGAATTAAACCTCATGTGATCAGCTTGTAAGAAGATCGTCATTTCAATCTCTGCACCTGCTTGGACTACTCCTGCTAAATGTTTCGAGCATATAATAGATGAACATTAGAATCAAATCGTAACTCTAAAACGCTACTAAAACTAAAGAATCAGCTTACAAGAATGTTCCCATTTCTTAGATAAAAATTAGTGCAGCTGCAGTCTCTAGATAATATTAAAATGTAATTGCATGGGTGGATTAATAAAACTCTTGTCCAAGGTGAGATTCTATAAGACGTCATTAAATTAATTCCCATATTTTCACAATATGAGTACTGACCTCATGAACAACACTTTACCGAGCCCCTTAGGTATTTCTTTGTAGCTCAGTGTGTATGTCATTTGTATCGGGCAGCATAACATAGTGTGAAATTATTCCCTTTAATTCCAAAGTCACTAATGTCGACACAACAGTTTTGTTATCCAGTCAATAGGTATATGAGGCAAGTAGTGAAATGATCATGTACTAAAATATGTACCTATGTTTTTATCTCCCATCAGGTTGATCGACTGCAACAAAGAATAAGACCTTCATGGTCCTTTCTCACATGAAACACAAACCGCATATATTTTACTGATTGAGATTCTTTAATCAGAGCTCACTGAACCATGTTGAATTCTGATTCAGTTGTGATCTTTGTGTTGGTGCATAAAGATCATACCCTGACCGATACTGAGTATTTTTTCATTTAATTATTATAAAATAGAAATACATGTGTAGTCTATACCCTGACTGATAACGATCAACATTGCGTATAAAGATCTTTGTAAAGGCACTTTCATTAATTCTGGAACTCGGTTCTGTGTAAAAATTGAAAAGGAGGACACACTAAATACCTTGGCTGATTTATAACATATACATACATAGCAGTTAACTCTTCAGGATCCTACAAAATACATGCAGCATCAACGGGAAACGGTATTGGGGATAAATTGTATAAGTGAAAATTTATCTGTTTCGGAATCATATAGTATTTAAAATACATTGTTATTTTATTACTCTCCTTCATGTAGTATTTAAAATACTTTAAAAGGAAATCTATATGCTGCCACTGGAACTAAAAGAGTTGTGAAAAAATAGTAAGAAATAGCTGACTCTATAGAATAAAAGGCACGTGTTCTCGAAAAGAAAGTAGAAGAAAAGGCACATCAACCGGACTTCACTGGATCAGCTAGCAAGAAACCCTTTTATATCAAACAAAGGGAATATGTCTAGCTGGAAGTTGGTCACGGTTTACACGACGTAACGGGCTACATAATCAGGGCATGTCCTGGCCAAACCGTAGAGCTTAACTTAGTTAGCTAAAACACATGGTTCAACCCTATTCTGAACACACAATAGACAATACGATGCTTGCTCTCCACCTCTATAAGCGCATATTTACCTTCTCCTCGAGTTACATTCCATTCTCGAAGGCTCAGTCATCTGTTCCAGACTCTTTGGTAATTCCTTCTCTTCCTTAAGTTAATGGTTTCCTTTCATATCACAATATAATCCTCACATGAAGATAGATTTTTGACACAGTTCAATGCAATTTTGTGTACCTAATGTTTTTTACCGCAATTTAAGATTGCACTCATAATATTATAATCTTCAAATATCTACAACTACTTTTCTTCCATTCAGAGAATAATTTTCTACTACAAACATTTGCAACTGAAATACATTATACATTAATGTTGCCGCTACGATCAAGATTCATAGAAACCTAGTTGTTTCTTATTCAAGATATAAGGTGTACTTGGATATTTCTCATCATTTCTTTGGCGCCGTGCAGGGTAGTTATGTGGTTCAAGATACACACTAACTCCCAGAAGAACAATGTCCATACAAGATAACCAAAAGCATTCGTTTCCACGGTTAGATGATTAAATATTCGATGCATTTCCTGAACATTTGATAAGCACATCAATACTGCCTTTATATAGCACTGTACATACTTCATACGAATGAGGATAGGAAATAACCAAAAATCTTACTGTCATGCAGTATCATGAAAAAACGGGGAACTCAGTTCCTAGCGCCTCCGTTAGAGCGATGTCAGTTCCTAGCGCCTCAGTTCCTGAAATAAACAGAGGATGGAATTTGACCCATGCAAGTCAGAGCGATCTCAGTTCCTAGCATGTCTCATCCTGATGCATGGAGAACAACAACAGTACACCTATATTCTGTACCAATACACGCTACACCACTCCAGTATTTAGTTCTGGATCAGTACAGAAGTGGAAGCGATACGAATGTAATAAGATACGTAGCACTTTTGTAAACTGAAAACAGCAAGCCTAACTGGTCAACTGAAACTGCAGAGGCAGCCTCCTGGTGCGGCGTCGTCCGTGTGCGGATTGTTGGCGGCGTGCGGCGATTGAGACGGCCCTCGCTGGGATGGAGACAGCGACACGGGGAGACTGCAGCGAGCGGCTTTTGAAACGGAGGCGTCTGCCTGGGTGGGCGGCGGAGCGGGGAACTGCAGCGACGCATGCGCGTGCGTGGGCGGCGGAGCGGGAAAAAATGTCTTAGCCCTGAGCCGCGACCCGAGCCACGGGAGGGCAGGAAGCGAGCCAGGAGGGTTCCCTGCCCAAATCCGGCAGGAAGGAGCCGAGCTCTCCTCCCGCCCCACATCCGCACGGAGCTTCTGGGCGCATGGAAGGAGGCCGGCGCTGCTTGGAGGCTCGGGGATCTCAATCCGATAATCGATGGGGTGTGGCGAGAGGGACTGGATAGTGGTCGGCGCCGGTGTGACCTGGGGAGGTCGCGGTTTTCGCGAGAGGTGGGGTGGGGCACGGCTCGCGTAGGTTAGGCTTTGTCTCCTGGAGGCGAAGCGAGGCAGGACGGCGGCGACGAAGACCGGTGGCTCCGGCGGGATTAGTGGCGGAGGGGAGGGCGATGGAGTAGACGGTTTCTGTTTCGGCGGGTGCGGGCTGCGCTGCGTCTGCTTTTTTTTCCAGAGTTTTTTTTTTCAGAGTATGCACAACATACATCATTGAGAAGACGTGGGACGTTGGATCTAGACCGTTGTACGGTTCAGATCCTCCGGATCTGACAGACTCTGTCTTTTAATATTAGTGGAGATGGCCAGTGTGTGTTTTTTTTCTTCGTTGTTTTATTTTTTCACTTTGAGATGGAGGATTACGGCGGCTTCTGTTTTTGTTCCTCTGGAAACTCGGGCCCACGTTGTAGTGGTGTCCTGTTCGTCGTTGTTACGGTCATGCAGGCTCAAGAGGCCGGACTGCCAACCCTAGACAAGCAACCCCCGCCCCCCATCCCAGATTCTTCCTAGGTGCCGGTTCCATGGCGCTGGGCTCTCCATACAGCACTCGTCGGCAGGATGTGGCCCCCCGTGATTGGCCGCCGGCGGACTCTCAGCCTCCCACCTCTCAGGTACCAGTTCCGCTCTCGTTTGATCGATCCACCTACGACGCATGCATGCAATTCGCTGTCCGATTGCCTTGTTCTGACGAGATCCATCGTTTATCACCAAATTAACCAGTAGAACCCATCACACGATTTTTATGCTAGCAAATTATATGATGCGCCTTAGCCATATCCCGAGACAATAACAAAGATAACAGTAGGCTCAACCGCTCGATGCAATTTCCTAGTTCAAACCCTTGTTATGAGTGTTGGAGCTGGCAAAGTCAGCTCCTCTTCTTCTACCTTGAGCCGACTCTCACAACTCAATGATGAACAGGAACAAGGGGATACGGGAGTTTGGCCTTCCATTGTGTCACACAGCAACAAGTTTTCTTCTCTTTTCTCTTGTTGTATCAAATAAACATGCTGATTACAATGGCTTAAATAGGCACACACCATGCCACAGCGTCAGGCCACACTCGCCACTAACACACGCACGCACATGGCACACCACCCTTGTTAAGTATATAATATCACCACTTCCTATCAGTTCGGACTTTTGGGATAGTTGGTTGATAGAACTATTCTAACATGGTATCAGAGCCTGAGGTCTCGGGTTCGAGTCTCACCCCCCGCATTTTCTCCAGTCATTTATCCACACGTGTGGAGGGCTGATTTCTTCTTTCCACACCCATGTCGGGTGTGAGGGGGTGTTAAGTATATAATATCACCACTTCCTATCAGTTCGGACTTTTGGGATAGTTGGTTGATAGAACTATTCTAACATGGTATCAGAGCCTGAGGTCTCGGGTTCGAGTCTCACCCCCCGCATTTTCTCCAGTCATTTATCCACACGTGTGGAGGCTGATTTCTTCTTTCCACACCCATGTCGGGTGTGAGGGGGGTGTTACGTATATAATATCACCACTTCCTATCAGTTCGGACTTTTGGGATAGTTGGTTGATAGAACTATTCTAACAACCCTGACCACTAACACATGACCCCATGCACTAACTAATCACTAACTACTTGACCGAATCCCTCGGCTAGCTCCCATGCAGCAAATTGCGCTCCAGCTTCTGCATGTGGTGTCACATCACACGACGACCGGCATCTCACCAAGCTTGCTGCCTCGCACGGCGTCGGCTTCGTACGCATCACACGTAACACCTTGCCGGACTAGGCTACATGGACCGCTAACTATATGCAACTAAACATGTGATACGAAATATCAAGATTAATGCTAGGAAGGAGAGGGTTTCTGTAATTTGACCCAATAATGGCTAATGTTGCCACTGAAATGTGCACAATAAGTGCGTATTGCAGAGGAGGTCTATCTCAGATTTATGTGCTATTTTTTTTTACTTTTGTTTGAGGAATTGGTGATAATAGTTTTTACTTGAAGCGATTCGTAGTTGGTGGGCCCTGGTGCTGTCCCGCTCGCACATTGAGTTGCGAGCGGATATGATGAACAGTTAATACCATGATATGGGTGTTTGATTTACGAATTTAGTGTGCATACAACGGACTATGTCCGGTTCCTATCTGATAGTTTCTCAGAACCGTGAGATAGCCCAGCATATACTAGAGACCCACGGATTGATCTTCACGTCGGACAAGCATCGGACAGGAAAGTGTCGGACGCATAGCACCGCTCTTTGATTTACTTGGAGGGAAGAAGAGTATACCATCCTTCCGTTTTATTTTTCTTAGTGACATTTTTGTGGTTGTCGAAACTTTGACCACTACTGTATAGTTTCTATATCAATGTATATGTGTAAGTTGTACTATCGTCAAAGAATTTCCAAAATCACTTTAGTAATATAAATTTCATGCATTCAGTCTTGATAGCTTTTAGACATACCAGTGGCCAAACTTTTGAAACGTTCATAGTATGGTTTGTAACATGCATGAACAGTTATTTTAACTAATCAGTAACATAACTAAGCTCCCAGGGATCTCGACGCTGTGGTTGATCGCTGGTTTTTGATGATATCAGTCGTTCGATCAGCCGTTCGATGGTGTAGATGTACCTCGTGTGATACCGACTATCAGCGTCTTCTGGTAATTTCGATCACGCGCTGCTTGACACCACGCGGCCCACTCCCCCCTCACAACCGACCATTGACTCGACTCGCCGCATTCCTTCCCTTCCCTTCCAATCATCACTATCCAGAAAACCTAGGAAGCAATAACCGGCTTGGGCAACGGTGGCGGCCGGCGGCGAAGTGTTGGCATGGAATGAGAGGCTAGGAAGTAGACTGTGGAGGAGGCGAGGATGAAAAGGGAGGAGGCGCAGCAACACCTCCTCTGCCTGAAAATCTAGCAACGGGCAAAGGCGGCGACGCCAGATCCAACAATCCCGTGAACGCGTGACGCCGTCGATCTAGTGAAACCCTAAACTTTGTGGGCGATGAGCCGATGGTAGGTGTGAGGCGCCAGCGACGGCAAGGGCACCCGGTGGCTTCTCTATCCCGGTCTTTCCCGGCTCTCACGGGCCGTATTTTACCGTCGTCTCTGATATTGTGGCCGCTGCCGCTGCAGGACAGTGTGGCCGCATCCCACTGTTTTATTTTTCTACCCAACCCGTCTCCATCCCCGCTGACTTCAACCAGCTGCAGGTGCAGGAACAGATTTCAATTTTTCTGCGACAAAGGAGACGGCAGCATGTCTGCCCGAGATGCTGCTCATGTTGTCATAGAGGTGGATTACGCCATGTAGTATCTACGTGAAAAAATAAGGCAAGCTGAATCACATCTATTTTTTCAAGCTATGTTAATTCCATATATTTTCTCAGGGACCATTGGCGATCTGAAGAATCATCGATCTAATGTTTTATTCACCAACAGGTCAACACAACTGATGAGTACAGCAGCACGAATAGTCCAGCCGGAAGCGTCACCAGCCCTCAACTCTGCGAGTAAGATGTATGTACTGAAAATCAACCCTGTTACTTCATTCTTTGACTGTAATTTCTGGTGTAACTGATTCTGTATTTCTCGCAAAACAGTAGCAACAACAGTACCGATGAGCTCCAAGTTTTGTCTGACGAAAATATTTGTCTGAATGACAGGGTGACCACCACAACACTGTCTATGATGTGGCTGACAATAACTTATTTCAAGTCCCCCTCAATGGGTGTACATTGGTGTCTTTGTAGTTGATTTATGTAACATTACCTGTAGGTCTCATGTCTCTCTAATGTTCTGTACTGAGATGGTGGGTTGGACTACCTTCTGAATGATAAGTATTGTCCATCAGGTCTTTTTCTTTTATTGTTGTGCATGATACTTGATGCGGTTGTTTCCTTAAACGAAGAATTTGGAGGCATGACCTTATGAATCTGTCCACTATTCTGATTTTTGAATCATATTTTAGATCAATATTTTGAAGTGGGATTTAATTGTTTTTGTAGCTGACCACTTTCTCTACCTATGCACATATACATACTAAACTATGGAGCATGTTCTCATTCCAGTGAATGGGGTAAGGTAAAAAAATGTGTAATTGCACATTAACAACTTCCAAGTTCATATTTAAGCTCATGGCCAGCTTAGCACATGTGGTTTTCCATGAAACGAGTGATATATTGTGTTTTCTCCATGGCTACCTATGCCAGTAAAAATATATGGGTATTTTTGTTCCTTTTACATCCCTAATACTGAGCAGGACATTCTTTCGAACAGTTTTGAGTGTGGGCAAGCACATTGTGATGTATTTGTAGGTTCATCATGGGTGCCAGTGTGGAAATTTGTTGTTATTTTGTTTTAGACATCATTGTAATTCAAGATGGTTCAAAATAACTTAGTTGACACTTATATTGGAGTTACCTAGGTTTCCAATAGAATATATCGGATTGAACTGTATGCACGTATCTGGACCCACTCAGTGGCCTTTAATAAGTATTTGGGACGGAATTTTCAGATCTGGTAGGTCCTTCTAGGGTGCTTATAATTAGAAACTACACCAGTTTTAATATTGTTGGCTTAGTTTTATTTACTCAGTTTTTCGTTGTTGATGTTTTCAACAAGAATGCACTTTTCTAATGTAGGGCTGCAAACATATTCAATTTCAAATTAAAAACAGTCACGCGGTTCTGGACTCCGAGATCATCCCAGGTTACTTATAAAACACAATTTATTAACTACTATGTGTTATAAAAAAAATTCTCTCTGTGCGAGTTGAATATTTGCTAAATTATATGTGCAGTTTTGTTTCTACATTTTCTTGCTAAAGTTTTTCGCTACTTTATTTTACATGTCTATTGCTTCCTATAACTTTCCAGGACATCCTTTCTCCCAAAAAATGTTTTCACAGTATTGCTTTTGCCCAACCTGCACTTGCACATGAATGATCATCAAATGAATGTTCCAGTACAATTGACGTTATCCCTTCAACCTCTAACCTCCCTAGAAGTTGCTACCATTTTATGCAGGATTAAATTATAATTTTTTCATTATTGTTCTTTGTATAAAATTTGAGAAGGATTATACTACTCTATCCACATTATTTTATTTCATAGAGGTACGGATTATTCACCTCGGTAAGATGTAAGTATGGTACGGGCCTCTTTTATTTTTCTCCATGAATCGAAAGTGAACTAAATGTTTAAGAATGTATAACATATGAAATATCCTGGGACAAATAAATAGGTGTTTATACATCTTCCGTTTGGCTGGGATTGGGTGGGTAGAATACCGTAAAATGGGAAATCTTCTATCTATTAGCACTGCATACTCACACCCAAGAGAAATGAGCTGCGGAATAATACATGTTCGCATTTTTTATTGTCGGCTATTGCATTATAATAACACAAGTAGACATCCTGTTATTTAGGTTTTAGACTAGGTGTAAGTAGATTAGATTATCCACTAGATTATCCGTGACATAAAATTATCTAAAACATACCGTATCTTATTAAGTGAAAATTATAGTTGTAGTTGTTCAAGTTAGAGGGTCACATCAATTTTGCACGCCGTGCCTACTTTGTTAGCCTCCTATATTTGCATGTATAATGAAATACTAGCAAGAGAAAGGAAGATACATCTATAGATTCATCTCCTTTTTTCCGTTGCCGCTTTAGTGCTCCCTTCTCGCTGATCATGTTCTGGTGCGGATAAATACCTCCAAATCAGAATGTTCTTCTCGCTTTGCTTTGATTGTTCAGTCTGTAAGGTGTGAGGTGTCGCCAACTTTCTCTGTTTCGTTAGAGCAATGGAATGTTTATTGTGCTATTAATGTTGATAATGGAACATGGAGCGATGCTTCATGTGGAAAAAAATATACGAATATGTATCTTTATGTTCTGTTGACCGAAGAATGTACAACTATGTAAGTTGATTAAAATTTAACCTATTGAACTGATCCTTGGAGATTATATCATTCCTCCTAGGCTCTAATGGGATATATTAAAACATAGATTTGACTGATGGAGGATAAATGCGGTAACTGTAAGATGTTGTTTCTTACTAAATTTAGAGACAATAGTGCATGACAATGTATACTGCAGAGATCATGAATCTCAGCATGCTGCGAACTAAGGTATATAGGAATAGGTGATAAGTAGTTATGCTTTGATGTTGATTGATAGGAAATTGACGTGCATTTAGTGTGTGCCGAAAGTTAGAATGATTGCATATAACAAGAGATGATGGCATTGGTTCTGTTACAACTAAACATTTTTTATTGTATGCTCATGTTTGGGGATAAATTAGTTGCTGTAACTAACCTGTGGAGATAATTTAGTAGGAGACATACATTTTACATATTCGAATCTTTATCATAATGTACGTGACAAGGTGACATCGGAGCGCAGCAAAGCGCGCCATCTCTAAAGATACTAAGCTCCCTGGGATTGCTGCCCTGTGGTTGATCCACGTTTTGGGCCCACAAATTAGTGACACAGAAATCCTTCGGGCCCACAGGTCAGCGACAGATGAATTTGATGTCTCTTGGTTATCCCACGAGTTCGTAAATATTACAGCTCTTGCCACCGCCAAGTGAAACAGTACCCGTTCCTCTCTTCTTCCTCTCCTCTCACGACAGCGCCGCCTAGGGTTCTCCAGCCGCAACATCCATTGACGCCGCCGCTCGCCTAGAGCTCCTCCTCCGCCGCCACCGCTGCCGCTTGCTCCTCCTCCCGTGAGCTCCACCGCCGCCATGCGCTTCCTCCTCTGCCGCTGCCTCTCCTGCTGCTACATCGCCGACCTCTCTCGACCATCTCCGTGCCCACAAGGTCGCCTCCATGGGAGCCCTGCTCCTCCTCCACCAGTCCACGTCGCCTCGATTCGAATTCGCCATCACACGGGCCCAATCGAGCCCGCCGCGGAACCCTAGCCACCACAGCTCGGTTCGCCGCCGCTGCTTCCCGGGCTCCCACGCCTCCGTGCCTCCTGCTGCGCCTCCTCGTCCTCCTGCAATCGCCCGCATATCCTTCTCTCACGTCATGAGTGGAGCTGCTGTTGTGCTTGAGGTTCGGATTCCATCGCCGGCGACCACCACCAGAAAATGGCGCAGCCGCTCTTCCCTGCCTCTCTTTTCCAAGGCCCCTCCTTCCTCCTGCTCCTGAGTCCAGATTTTGATGAGTTTGTGCAGTGCCAGCTGCCCCTGTTCCTCCCGCCGTCGCCCTACAGCACTCTTCTACCCACGCACCTCCTCTCTTCGCTATCAGGTACCTCACTCATATGATGCTTGTTGCGCCTGACCTGCCTCCCACCACTGCCTCCTGATCTCTTCTTGCGCATCTCCTGGTCGGACGCTGCTGCCGACGGACGACCGGCAAGAGGGCCGTGATACTTCTCCAACGTATCCATAATTTCTGCTGTTCCATGCTTATATTATACCATTTGCTACATGTTTTTATATACTTTGTATCACTTTTATGCATTTTCTGGGACTAACCTATTAACAAGATGCCACAGTGCCAGTTCCCTGTTTTCTGCTGTTTTTGGTTTCAGAAAGTTACTTCTGGAAATATTCTCGGAATTGCACGAAACAAATTAAAAGGCCAGGTCCCTATTTTTCCAGCACGTACACGGAGTCCGAAGGAGAGACGAAGATGAGCCACGAGGTGGCCAAACCACCAGGTGGCGCGGCAGTGGGCCCAGCCGCGCCTGCCTGTGGTTTGGGCCCCTCGGGGGTCCGCTGACATCGCCCCTTCGCCTATTTATTCCCCGAGACGCGAAAACCCTAAAACACCGAGCCTTTCATCCAGAACATATTCGCTGCCGCCGCCGTCGTCAACCCTAACTCGGGGGGTTTCTGAAGCTCTTCCCGGCACCCTGCCGGAGAGGGGAATCATTACCGGAGGGC
The DNA here is from genome assembly GCA_947311845.1 of Poa pratensis. Classification (NCBI taxonomy): domain Eukaryota; kingdom Viridiplantae; phylum Streptophyta; class Magnoliopsida; order Poales; family Poaceae; genus Poa; species Poa pratensis. Next base: position 52,461,538 of record CAMZMU010000042.1, on the reverse strand, counting down.
TCTACATCGCCATGCCCGCCTCCAGAGTGATGCGTGAGTAGTTCATCCTTGGACTATGGGTCCATAGCAGTAGCTAGATGGTTGTCTTCTCCACTTGTGCCATCATGTTTAGATCTTGTGAGCTGCCTATCATGATCAAGATCATCTTATTGTAATGCTTACATGTTGTGTTTGCTGGGATCTGACTTATATTGATACCTATGTGGAGCTGAATATTATATTATCATGTCTATGTCATTTGTGATCTTGCATGCTCTCCGTTACTTGTTGAAGCCTTGGCCACGTGAATACTTGTAACTCCAAGAGGGGGTATTTATGCATGATAGTTGGGTTCAACCTCTATTTAACTGGGATAGTGACAGCAAGTTCTAAGGTTGTAGATGTGTTGTTGCCACTAGGGGTAAAACAGCAATGCTTTATTCAAGGATGAATGTATTGTTTACATTACGTACATTACTTAATACAATTTGGTTGTGTTGTGCAGGTTCCACGTTGGCACCGGAATCCCTGGTGTTGCGCCGCACTACACTCCTTCACCAACACCTTCGAAGCAAACTCGTTTTCTGCTGGATCGATTAAACCTTGGTTTCATACTGAGTGAAAACTTACTGCTGCACTCATCATACCTTCCTCTTGGGGTTCCCAACTGACGTGTGACGTACAAGCATTGTTTCTGGCACTATTGCCGGGGAGATATTCCCTCGTCAACTTAGAGCACCAACACGTTTTCTGGCGCCGTTGCCGGGGAGGAAAACCGAATTGCTTCTGCAAGGGGAGTCTCTCACACCCAATCTCTTTACTTTGTTATTTGTCTTGCTTAGTTACTTGTTTAATTCGGTTTGATTTTGTTTTTCAAAATGAGTACTCCTGAGAACACTAAGTTGTGTGACTTCACTAGCACAAACAACAATGATTTCATATGCACTCCTATTGCTCCACCTGCTTCTACAGCAGAATTTTATGAAATTAAACCTGCTCTATTAAATCTTGTTATGAAAGAGCAATTTTCTGGTGTTAGTACTGATGATGCTGCTGCCCATCTTAATAACTTTGTTGAACTTTGTGAAATGCAAAAGTATAAGGATATGGATGGGGATATTATAAAACTGAAACTTTTTCCTTTCTCCTTGAGAGGAAGAGCTAAAGAATGGTTGCTTTCTTTGCCTAGAAATAGTATTGATTCTTGGACAAAATGCAAAGATGCTTTCATAGGGAAATATTATCCTCCTGCTAAGATTATATCCTTGAGAAGTAGCATTATGAATTTTAAACAACTTGATAATGAACATGTTGCTCAAGCTTGGGAAAGAATGAAATCTTTGGTGAAGAATTGTCCCACTCATGGACTGACTACTTGGATGATCATCCAAACCTTTTATGCAGGATTAAATTTTTCCTCAAGGAACTTATTGGATTCAGCCTCTGGAGGAACCTTTATGTCCATCACTTTAGGTGCAGCAACAAAGCTACTTGATGATATGATGATCAACTATTCCGAATGGCACACCGAAAGAGCTCCTCAAGGTAAGAAGGTAAATTCTGTTGAAGAAACCTCCTCTTTGAGTGATAAGATTGATGCTATTATGTCTATGCTTGTGAATGGTAGATCTCATGTTGATCCTAATAATGTTCCTTTAGCTTCATTGGTTGCTCAAGAAGAGCATGTTGATGTAAACTTCATTAAAAACAACAACTTCAACAACAATGCTTATAGGAATAATTTTGGTAGCAACAATTATAAGCCTTATCCTTCAAATGGTTATGGCAATTCTTATGGTAATTCCTACAGCAACAATAGAAGTGTGTCCTCTGATCTTGAAGCTATGCTTAAAGAATTTATTAGCACACAAAAAGCTTTCAATAAAACTGTTGAGGAAAAGTTTGAAAAAATTGATGATCTTGTCTCTAAAGTTGATAGTCTTGCTCATGATGTTGAAATTCTAAAACTGAAAGTTATGCCTAATGAAGTTAAAGATATTAAGTCATTTGCTACAGCAAATGCCATCCAAGTTCGAATTGATAATAATATTAGGATGTTGGCTGAATTGCATGCTAGGTGGGAAAAAGAGGAAGAACTTGAAAAAGAGAATAGTATAGTTAGAGTTTGTACTATCACCACCACTAGTAATGCTAATGTTTCACATGCTAGTAAACCTCCTACTATTGATGGTAATGTTATTGGTGTTGGTAATGTCTCTACTACTTCTGCAAAGCGTTTGAAATTGCCTAAAACTGCTGAAACTTTTTCTGATAAAAGTGCTGAAATTTTTCAAACTATTGGAGACAATGGTTCCACCACCATTGACAATAATGATTTTGATTTTGATGATTGTAACATCTCTGAAGTTATTATGTTCTTGCAAAAATTAGCTAGAAGTCCCAATGCTAGCACTATTAATTTGGCTTTTACAAAGCATATTACAAATGCTCTTTTGCAAGCTAGGGAGGAGAAGTTGAAACTTAAAGCTTCTATTCCTAGGAAATTAGAAGATGGTTGGGAACCCATCATTAAGGTAAAGGTGAATGATTTTTATTGCAATGCCTTGTGTGATCTTGGTGCAAGTATTTCAGTTTTGCCCAAGAAGCTTTATGATATTCTTGATTTGCCACCTTTGGAACATTGTTATTTGGATGTTTTTCTCGCTGATAATGCTATGAAGAAACCTTTGGGGCGAGTTAATGATGTTTTTATTACAGTAAAAATAACCTTGTCCCCGTTGATTTTATTGTTATGGATATTGAATGCAATGCATCTTGTCCTATTGTTTTGGGAAGACCTTTTCTTCGAACTGTTGGTGCCATCATTGATATGAAAGAAGGTAATATAAGGTACCAATTTCCTCTCAAGAAAGGTATGGAACACTTCCCTAGGAAGAGAATGAAGTTACCTTTTGACTCTATTGTTAGAGCAAGTTATGATGTTGATGCTTCTTCTCTTGACAACACTTGATTTTCACTTTCTGCGCCTAGCTGAAAGGCGTTAAAGAAAAGCGCTTATGGGAGACAACCCATCGTTTTTATTTGCTGTTATTTTTGTTTTCTTTGAGTCAAGGAGTTTTGTTACTTCTGTAGCAACTCCTTTGTATCTTTATTTTATCGCAATGTTGTGCCAAGTAAAGTTCTATATTGAAAGTTGATGCAAGATTTGGATTTCTGCGCAGTGACAGATTTTTAGCTGTCACGGATTTGAGCTTATCTCCCTGTAGAAAATTCAAAAAATTCTGAGAAAAATCACGCATATTCCTGAGATATGTACGCAACTTTCATTATTTTAGGCCAGATCCATCTGAGCAACTTAAGTGCCTCGAAAAAATTCGTCATTCCAGACTGTTCTGTTTTTGACAGATTCTGCCTTTTGTTTTGCATTCGCTCTTTTACTGTGTTTGTGTGGATTTCTTTGCTCCACAAAGCATTGGTGGCTGTAGCTAATGTCCAGAAGCTTTGGGATTGATTGTATCATTACAGAATATGAGAATTTTTGATTATGCACTAACCCTCTAATGAGAACTGTCTTGAGTTTGGTGTGAAGGAAGTTTTCAAGGATCAAGCGAGAAGGGTGATATTATGTGATCAAGAAGAGTGAAAAGCCTAAGCTTGGGGATGCCCCCGTGGTTCATCCCAACCATATTCAGAGAGACTCAAGCGTCTAAGCTTGGGGATGCCCAAGGCATCCCCTTCTTCATCAACAAACTTATCAGGTCATCTCTAGTGAAACTATATTTTAATTCTTTCACATCTTATGCGCTTTACTTGGAGCGTCTGTGTGTTTTTATTTTTGTTTTTGTTTGAATAAATTCGGATCCTAGCAATCCTTGTGTGGGAGAGAGACACGCTCCGCTTTTTCATGTGAATACTCATGTTCTTCACTTATATTTGTTGAGTATTCTTAACTAGCTACTGCAGTGCTTTTAGCTCCTGTTTTTCATGCATCTCTTCGAGCTGTTAGCACTTGTTTATAAATACTCTCTTGCTGCATTATATTATCATTTGGAGAGTTTATGTTTAATAAATTATTGGTGTTTGTTTGGAAGAAAGAAAATGCTACATGTAGTAGTTGGTATTGGAAAAGACATATGCATTCTTGTAGATCATTGTCTTGTTTTGATTTGATGCTTTGCAATTGTTTTGAGCTCTCAAGTAGATCATGTTTAAGCTCTTGCATCATGTAGTTAAAGCCTAGTAGTGGAGAACTACCGTAGAGCTTGTTGAGACTTGGGATGCATATTTGTTCTCTCTAAGGTCTAGATATTTTCTGGTAAAATGTTTGAGCAACAAGGAAGACAGTGTAGAGTCTTATAATACTTGCAATATGTTTTTATGTGATTCTTGCTGTACCGGTTTATACTTGTGTTTGCTTCAAACAACCTTGCTAGCCTAAACTCTGTACTGAGAGGGAATGCTTCTCGTGCATCCAAAACTTGAGCCAAAACCCATGCCATTTGTGTCCACCATACCTACCTACTATGTGGTATTTCCTGCCATTCCAAGTAAATATTTCATGTGCTACCTTTAAACTATTCAAAACTTTATTACTCCTTATTTGTGTCAATGTTTTATAGCTCATGAGGAAGTATGTGGTGTTTTATCTTTCAATCTTGTCATTTACTTCTGACAGACTTTCACCTGGACTAGTGGCATATACATCCGCTTATCCAATAATTTGCAAAAAGAGCTGGCAACGGGGTGCCCAGCCCCAATTAATTACAACTTTCATTAATAATTCTCTTCACATGTTTTGCCCTGATTTATCAGTAAGCAACTTAATTTTGCAATAGACACTCCTCCATGGTATGTGAATGTTGGAAGGCACCCGAGGATTCGGTTAGCCATGGCTTGTGTAAGCAAAAGGTTGGGAGGAGTGTCATCTATAAAGAAACTAAAATACATGTGTAAACAAAAGAGAAGAGGGATGATCTACCTTGCTGGTAGAGATAACGTCCTTCATGGGAGCCGCTCTTTGAAAGTCTGGTTGACAAGGGGGTTAGAGTGCCCACTACCATTCGTTGACAACAACAAACACCTCTCAAATACTTATTTTGTGCTCTCTATATGCTTTCGAAAACTTAAAAAGCTCTAGCACATGATTTAATCCCTGCTTCCCTCTGCGAAGGGCCTATCTTTTACTTTATGTTGAGTCAGTTTACCTACTCCTTTCTATCTTAGAAGCAAACACTTGTGTCAACTTTGTGTGCATTGATTCTTACATATTTACTTATTGCACTTGTTATATTGCTTTATGTTGACAACTATCCATGAGATATACATGTTACAAGTTGAAAGCAAATGCTGAAACTTAATCATCCTTTGTGTTGCTTCAATGCCTTTTACTTTGAATCTATTGCTTTATGAGTTACCTCTTATGCAAAACTTTTTGATGCTTGTCTTGAAAGTACTATTCATGAAAAGTTTTTGCTTATATGATTCATTGTTTACTCTTTATCTATTTGTTAGCAAACTATAGATCATTGCTTTGAGTCACTTCATTCATGACATGAGCCTTGCAATATATTGATCAAGATTGTGTGAAAGCATGTCTCCTCAGAAATTATTTGTTGTTATCGTTTTACCTACTCGAGGACGAGTAGAACTAAGCTTGGGGATGCTTGATACGTCTCCAACGTATCCATAATTTCTGCTGTTCCATGCTTATATTATACCATTTGCTACATGTTTTATATACACTTCGTATCACTTTTATGCATTTTCTGGGACTAACCTATTAACAAGATGCCACAGTGCCAGTTCCCTGTTTTCTGCTGTTTTTGGTTTCAGAAAGTTACTTCTGGAAATATTCTCGGAATTGCACGAAACAAAAGGCCAGTCCCTATTTTTCCAGCACGTACACGGAGTCCGAAGGAGAGACGAAGAGAGCCACGAGGTGGCCAAACCACAGGTGGCGCGGCAGTGGGCCCAGCCGCGCCGCCTGTGGTTTGGGCCCCTCGGGGGTCCGCCGACATCGCCCCTTCGCCTATTTATTCCCCGAGACGCGAAAACCCTAAAACACCGAGCCTTTCATCCAGAACATATTCGCTGCCGCCGCCGTCGTCAACCCTAACTCGGGGGGTTCTGAAGCTCTTCCCGGCACCCTGCCGGAGAGGGGAATCATCACCGGAGGGCTCTACATCGCCATGCCCGCCTCCGGAGTGATGCGTGAGTAGTTCATCCTTGGACTATGGGTCCATAGCAGTAGCTAGATGGTTGTCTTCTCCACTTGTGCCATCATGTTTAGATCTTGTGAGCTGCCTATCATGATCAAGATCATCTTATTGTAATGCTACATGTTGTGTTTGCTGGGATCTGACTTATATTGATACCTATGTGGAGCTGAATATTATATTATCATGTCTATGTCATTTGTGATCTTGCATGCTCTCCGTTACTTGTTGAAGCCTTGGCCACGTGAATACTTGTAACTCCAAGAGGGGGTATTTATGCATGATAGTTGGGTTCAACCTCTATTTAACCTGGGATAGTGACAGCAAGTTCTAAGGTTGTAGATGTGTTGTTGCCACTAGGGGTAAAACAGCAATGCTTTATTCAAGGATGAATGTATTGTTTACATTACGCACATTACTTAATGCAATTGTCTGTTGCTTGCAACTTAATACTGGAAGGGGTACGGATGTTAACCGGAAAGTGGACTATTTAGGCATAGATGCATGCTGGATAGCGGTCTATGTACTTTGTCGTAATGCCCAAATGAATCTCATAGTAGACACCACAGCTCACACATGCATGTTATATGCACTTATCAATTGTCAATTGCCCAGCTGTAATTTGTTTACCCAGCATGTTAGTTATCTTATTGGAGAGACACCACTAGTGAACTGTGGACCCCGGTCCATTCTTTTACATCTGAAATACAATCTACTGCAATCATTGTTCTCTACTGTTTTATGCAAACAAACATCATTTCCATTCGATACGTTTAACCCTTTGTTTTCAGCAAGCCGGTGAGATTGACAACCTCACTGTTAAGTTGGGGCAAAGTAATTTGATTGTGTTGTGCAGGTTCCACGTTGGCACCGGAATCCCTGGTGTTGCGCCGCACTACACTCCTTCACCAACACCTTCGAAGCAAACCTCGTTTTCCTACTGGTCGATTAAACCTTGGTTTCATACTGAGGGAAAACTTACTGCTGCACTCATCATACCTTCCTCTTGGGGTTCCCAACTGACGTGTGACGTACAAGCATTGTTTCTGGCACTATTGCCGGGGAGATATTCCCTCGTCAACTTAGAGCCACCAGGCCGCCTGCCCACGCTCAGGCCGCACACCGTGTTTTTATTTCTGTTGATGGATGGAATCTAGCAGCTGCCACATCGAGTCTTTGATTCTAGCATGGAGCACGACCATCTATGCTGCTACGGTGTGTACAACAACTAAACTGTTTTGGTTGCTCTCTAGGATCAATCAGAACATTTTATTTGGTTGTGGAAATTCAATAGATTTATTGCTATCTGCATGTGCATAACAGGTATTCGACAAAATGCCCAAGTGGTAAAACATGAGATGCTCTTTGTTCCTTACTACTTACAAGAATAATTTAACTTGTGATTTTAGTTTAATATGCACTTCACATATTATATCTTGCAAGATGAAATTTCTTAATTAGGATTTGTGTACTGCTATGCTAATGAAAAGGCAAAAGCAAAACAATTCATACCAAACCGAACAACTGTGGCTCAGATCTAAGGTTCACATTAAACCAATACTTTTTCCATGTAAGCTATTGTAACATAGTATAAAGTTTTTGCATCCACGTCACACTAAGAATCTTTATTTTTTGTCCATTCCCATGCATATGCACGTCCAGGTTTAATCTTGTCAGAAAGCAACAACTTTTCGAATTGAGTATGTAATTCAAGTTAATTTACACAGGATGCACATTGTTCTATTTACCATCCTAACTTCATACTCTTCATCAATATCATTTTTTTTGGACATTTCATCAATATCATTTTGCTAAGGGTGCCAGAGATAAGAGTAATTTGTAGAGTAAACTGATGGTAAGGGTCAATTTATATTGGTGCTTGTGCATTCGATGCCATATGATTTTTATTGTTACGGTTCCAGTCACCTTTCTTTCATTTTTTGATGTGTCTTTGCCTCACTCTCTTCCATATGCAGATCATCTACGACATGGAGTCATGGAGAAGTTCTGGGATAGTTGTTTTCAGAGAGATTTATGGAGCTTATTGTGCCCTGTTTTCAGAGGGTCAAGGTCGGGAAGGAATGCGAGGCGGGATGTGCTCTGTTTATCAACTTGGCCTGCCCGAGATTTTCTTTGTAGCTCTGCCACAGCATGGATGGATGCTATTTTATTTGGTGCTCCTCCTCCTCCGTACTGTGATCTTCAGTTTCTACAAGATTTGGTGTTTTATTTTGTCGATTTTGCAGCAAACTCTGATGCCTTGCACAAACAAAATTTTCCTTTGGCTTGATCCTCCACCCTCCCACGCAAATCTTAACCTTTCATATGGTCATCATAGTGTATCATAACCCTCTTCTTGTTTTACAGAAATTTGGATATACCAGGCAACGTTGGCTGGATGTAGAAATTGATTGGCATCCTTTCTCGATCTTCTACGTTGTACAAGCAATTTGTTCATTTTATGTTGGATTAGAACTGGTAAGACGTTTTGGTTTATATGAAGAGAAACTATTAAACTATTTGTTAGCTTGCTGTTACCTCTTCCTTATTTAATCTTTAATATAGAAGGTCTCAAAACCAATGAATTCAGTTATTTGTCTCTGGTGAGTTTTCCGTAAGAACACTCTTCTACTGATATTACAGGCCATGGACTTCTTTTTAATATTATTAATGCTAAAAAAATCTTTGGTTGGTTGTCCCTTTGAATATCTCTGTAAATATAATAAGGTACTTTCTTATCTCATTATGTTGAATGTTTATTGGATTGTCCTTGATCATTGATTAAAACAGATTACAACTCTGTAGTGAACGTTTGCATCTTTCTTCTATCATATGAATAGCAGTTGTTCATTGTTTAATCTCACACTGGTTGGAGGTGTTCGCGTGGAATACGCCCTGCAGGAGCGCCTCCCGGCTTTGCCGCGCCCGTGTATAGGTGCGAGTGATACTTGTTACGTTATTTTTATACAATTTATATATTGTTCAACTGGTTTCTCATACATATCACGGTACTATTATGTAAACCAATGTTACCACGTCGATTTAGCACCATCAAGCGAAGTAATTTTGATTGTACCTGAACGGTAAACCTCTGAAACAACATAAGGTCCTTCCCATTTCGAAAGTAATTTTCCTGCAAAAAATCTGAGACGAGACTATACAATAGAAATTTCTCACCAACATTAAACTCTCTCTTTAATATCTAAGCTCCCTAGGATTGTTGCATTCTCCTTGCTTCACATGTCCACATCAAGCTGGGTCCCACTTAAATATTATTTAGTTAAATACTAAGCTATACACTACACCATGGTGGATCATGAACCTTAGCTATAGTTCACACTACACAAAAATATGTTGGATACATACACATGTTTTGTATGTATTTGCTAAATTTTCGATGAAAAACCGGTATTCCCAGCTACATAAAAAAAGAAAATTGTGACTATGAAAAAGAAAATAGCTATATTTCCTCTTAAATTTCTTTTTTCTACAAATACTAACCTCACTAAGATTGTTGCATTCTCCTTGCTTCACATGTCCTCATCAAGATGGACCCCACTTAGCTATCATTTAGTTAAATTTATGTTTTAGACTACACCATGGTGGACCATAGACCCTATCTATAGTTCACAACTAAAAACAAATGTTGGATACATACATATGCTTTTTTTATTCGTTAAATCTTCGGTGAAAAGCTGATATTCCTAGCTACACAAAAAAAAAATTTGTGACTGTGAAAAAGACAAATAGCTATATTTCCCCTTAAAATTTCTCCTTTTTGTGTAGCCCAAAATACAAAATGCTTAATGTTGGATATATACATATGTTTTTATATATTTGTTAAATCTTCGGTGAAAAGTTGGTATTCTTAGGTACACAAAAAAGAAAATTGTGACTGTGAAAAAGAAAAATAGCTATATTTCCCCTTAAAATTTCTCCTTTTTGTGTAGCCGAAAATACAAAATGCTTATAAAACTTTAAGAGCACGTACATACATACACGTAGTTGTATACTTTATTGGCCAAATATTGAAAGCTAAACATGTCGCTTCATTTTTTATATAAAAAAAAGAAAATGTGGTGAGCTCAAAGCTACATGCACTTTACATCAACTCTCTCACTTATCCTTTCTCTTCGGCCAGCGCCCACCATAGTGTCGCGCCGATTAAGCCACACAAAATCATTTCTCTCCCTCCGCCTCCCTCTTTCCGTATTCTACCAAAAACATCCGTTGCGCTGCAAATTTGCCCATCTCTCCACACACGGCTTTAGCTCCATTAAGCCTCTTGGAATACGGGGCACCTCCATCTCTGATGTCGCCTCTCAAGTCCATTGTTAACTTGCAAGTCACGTGCACTCCCCGTCGATGCATATTTTTGTGGGCACCCAACGCCAGTGAGTTGAAATATTTTCTACATCGCTTGCAATAGTTGCACGTGAATACCCACGCCAGCTCTCGCATCAGTCGCCTATGCCGCTGTTGCTGATAGTGGTGCTCGACTCGGTGATGGTCGCAGATGCGGTTGATACCGTGAGCAACAATTCGATGGTGAATGGGGGTGGTATGATGAGTTAGACGCATTTTGTTGGATGCCACCTAATTACTGATAAAAGATCATGTGTTTATTTATTTGTGAACCTTTTCTCTACACTTTGTTTGCTTATATGTCACTTATATTAAGAAAACGGATTATGTAAGCAAGTGCATGTGTGTATTTGGTAGATGGTTGGATCATACATTGATAAGGATCTATGTGTGTCTAGCCTCACCAGATGTCGTTAGAGTGCAGAAAAAGTCATGACTCATGAGTGTACAATGATAAAATAACATGTGACGTGTGGTGAAGATGACCAACTATATGTTTAGAGATGGGCATTCCTGCAATTAGATATGTACTCAAAATTATTGGTGGTATTCATGCCATTTGTTTTAGTTTATATTTTATTTTATGTAATATGGATCCGATTTCTCAGATTAAAGTGGCATGTAAACCATTTAAGATCTCACTTTGCTATGTTTTTGGTGCATTATTTAGTATTTTGTTGATATAATGTTCTTCCATTTACATAGTATCGATTGTACTCGATCGAATTGATTGAAATTTACAGGACATAATTATACCAACTATTACTGATTGTGGGATAATTAATGTCAGAAAAGTCTACTTGCTTTTATTACAATAAATCAATGACCTTGAGTATCTCGACGGCTAATCAAGTCGTGAATAATCATCTCTTGAGTATTCAATGTTCATCTTATATATCGTACATTGTCTACAGATTGTCAGAAATTTGTTCAATTCTTTGTTGGAATCTTCATAGAACCATGTACATAATTTAACTTTCATGACATTTCATAATTATGGTCGTATTTGATTGTCTATCTCAGTATGTGAGGTAAGCTTTTTTTTATGGGGTCATGTGTTTTATCTCTTGAGTGGTGTAGTTCTATTCTTTCTATAACTCACACAATTATGTTCCTTTCCATACTTCTCTATGTTTATGTGAGGATGTCTGAGTGATCGTGTTGCAAGAGAGTGAGCGAGTGGTACTATTGTTTTCATAATTGCTACTATATATATGTTTCACTAAATTTTTTTAACCATTGATTGTATTAGACCGGACGCGGCAACGCGCGGTCGATCCGGCAATGGAGCTAAAGCTGATGTTGCTAGGAAGGAGGAGACTGATCATTTGCTCGCAAAATTAGAAAAAGAGGGAGTGGAGATAGATGACAAGATAGCTAGTATTATTGATGATGGGTTAGCTAGAATTAAAGCTGAAGCCACAAGGTAACTCATTTGAGGCACTATAACTTATTTGATTTTTAATCAAATGTAACAATCCTAACATTCATGCATTTTGCACATCCTTTTGACAGGGAGAACATCACTAAACCAGACAAGTGGATGGTAGGAATGCTCACTTATAAATGTGTCGCCATTGGTTACTTCATGGGTATCGAATGGGAATTAAAATCCCTCCGTAAGAAGTTGGACAAGACGAGACGTACTTAGTTAAATAGCCTAAGGCTTGCAGGTGCATTCTGTTATGGTGTGTAAAACCAACTAGGTAATCACAGGAAAACAATGTTGACTAATTATGGTTTGCAAAACCTATCTATTCTGGCGTATTCTCTCATAGTAACTATTGGTGGTTTCAAAGCCAAAAGCAGTTCACGACGATTTTCTGTGAACACAATTTCCACTCCACTCTTATGGGAAACTGCACGGAAACTCCGGATAGGCTTCAGGGTCTAAAATTGATCTACCTTCGCGTCGCTCCCCAGGGCGACCGAAGGGGCTCCAACCCTAGCGTCGCCAGAGGATCCAGGCCAGCGATCTCCCCTCCGCCGTTGCCGTCGGCGCCGGCCACGGTGGCGGCGGGCCCTGGCGTCAAAGGCGCTCGGGGGGTGGATGCAGCGGCGACGCGTGGTGGCGGCTAGGGCGGCATCTACGGGGAATCGCGTGCGGCGTTTCAGGGCGGAGTTCCTGGATGTGCGGCGGCGGTGGAAGCCTCCATGACCGGCGCCGGTGATGGATGGTGGCAGCGGCTGCGGATCTCGGTCCCATCTAGATCCATCTTCGACTTCAGTCGAAGGTGCGAGAAGGGGGCAGCGAGGGGCGGGGGCGCTCCGCTGTCGGCTTTGGCGGGCCTCATGCGACGGCGGTGTTCTTCTCGTTTGGCGGCGGCGCATGGCGACGACGGCTCGGCGGCGAGGTGCCGTGGAGTCCTGGCGCGGGCGCGGCTCGACGACGATGGAGGAGGCGGCCTTCCCACGGCGGAGGTGCCCCTGCTGCGGCGGCCACGGCTCCGTGCCCAATCGTGACCCATCTGGGTCCTGCGGGCCAGAGGCGGTGGTTGTAGTGTCAGGCGGCGCCGGGAAGCCTGGTGTCGCCGATTGCTTGGCACCGTGGCGGTGCCGGCGGTCGGTCAGGCGGCGGCGGGCTGGCTCCACACCGGCAAGTCCCGTCGGCTCGGCTTGAATAAAGGTGGCAGTCCTGGATCTCTCTAACACCAAGACGAAGATTTACTTGATGCAGCTCTTCATTGATTTGGCCGGATTGTCGAGTTCCGGAAGGCTCCGCCGGCGAACTCCATTGGGCAAATCTAGCCTGGAGATTGACGGATCGGGTGGGATTCGGTCGCACACAGCCATGTTTTTTCTGACCGTTTGGTTTCAGAGGTAGCGGTGTGAAGCTTTGTAGTCTGTTGCCATCATGGATTTGTCTTTTGTTCCATGATGAAGTCGGAGTGCGGAGAATGGCATGGAAGCCGAGATTTGATGACTTGCAATGGTGGTTCCAGTCCTGGTGGGATGAGGGATTGGCTAGGTGATTCGTTTCCTGGAACAGCAGCAACGGCAAGAGGGGGCGACAGCACAGGAGAAGTTCAGAGTCTAAACTTTCAGGGTGAAAACTCAAGGTTTGGCCTTAATTGGTTGTGCCTGGCAATTGCCTTGGTGAAGGTATTGTTTCTGCGAGTGTGGACTTTCTTCGGGGTGAAAACCTATGATCTATGATCAGGGCGACGACGACGCTTGAGCACTGTTCCCTTCTTGGAGGCGTCGCTTTTGGAGAAGTTGGACTTCTGGTACTGTTTTGGTGGGGTTGGTCTGCTGTAACAAGGAATGGATCACTGTAGCGGGACTTTTTTTTGTAATTCTTCTTTTTATTCTGGGTTGTGTGCATCCGTGGGGCCGCTAGGGCACGCGTTGTTGCAGAGGCTGGGTGTAATTGGTATCTTCTTGATATTAATATATGCTCTTTATCTAAATCTAACGGGTAACTGATGGCTGCCCATTATGTTTTCCCATCACTAGTGCATCCTCTATAGGTTTTAAGAGTTTTTTATAAAACACCACAAATTCTCCACTTATTTCACTAGCTCCCTTCATATTTTGTCAAATGAACTTCATTTTGGAAGAAAAAATTCGAACCACAAATTACATAGTTAAAAATTAATGGATACAAATGCCAGTATAGTGTCATTCCTAGTCCATCACAAATACTACAAGCAAGTACTTAAAGATAAGAAAGAAAAACGTGAGAAACACAAAGCCTAAAACTATATTATTTAAATCAACCTTGTTCCTGCAATTTGACAATCAACAAGCCCATCGATTTCAGTTGAAACAAAATATATGTAGCTTGTTGAGAATGTACAGTCAACGGCAAGTACTTATGATCACCCTCAGAAGTCCATCGATCCATCGTAGCTCAGAATAGCCTGTCCAGCCATAAGAAGTATTCACACTAGAAAAATGTAAAGAACTTGAATTTGAACCAAAATCCATCTCCAAATAACATAGCATGGGGGAAGCTGAATAGGGGTTGCTGATCAATTACCTTGACCCCTCCCTCAAAATATTGTCGCAGATGAAGAACGACCTCGCATGCTTCTTTTCATGGCGTCCGACACCTTTGAATGAGGTTGTCGACCCACCTATAGCACGGGCAGATCAGGACAATAAGCTCGATGTTCTGAAGCGAGTGGGAGCTTAAAAATGACATCCTATTCGCCAAAAACCCTTGCCGCACGCTAGATGCACAACTAGCCCGAGCCCTAGTTGTCTTTGTTGCTCGCATGTAGGATGCTTAACTCACCAGAACCCTTGCTACCACCGCCGCTGGATGCAGAATTGTAAGAGGACAAGAAGCGGAGGACTCAAGGCGATGGTAGAAAGAAGAGAGCAGGCACGTGAGTGGCCAACATCTCTCTACACTAGCAGGCACCTAACTTCAGATTTCTGCATTAAATTCAAAGAGAGGGGCGGTCAGAGGTAATACTTACCATTGACAGTTCTGACTGATACCCTAAGAGTAACATGCCCGCAAATTAAACCCGTCAGTGATAACCATCCATCTCGAGGCCTGACTAAAAATATATGACATACTCTTGTAATGCTCGCCAGTGGTGTTCCTTGCTACCGATGGACGGTACCACTGATGTTTCTTAAAGCCGAACAACAATGTGGAGTCAGCGGATTTTTTTTCAAAAAAAAAAACAATGTGGAGTCAGCGGCCTGGTATTATGCACTGTTGTCTTATTACACTACCACCCTGGTCTCTCTCTCTCCCTCCCTCCCTTCCCCTCCTCCCCCTCCCTCCCTCCTCTCTCTCTCTCTCTTTCTTTCTCTCTCTCTCTCAACCTAACCAGCAGTAATTCAAGTAACAGTAAAAGCAGCAACCACTATATCACAACAATGACTATAAAAAAACCCAGAAGGAAATACTCTTCGATATCATGGATGAAGCTCAACTGGAAAGAAATCAGGCACAACATCACAAGTCTCACAAGAAGAAGCTAAAGCACCTTTGGAATCAACAAAGGAAGACAAACCTCTCAATTGTCATCTAGCTTCTCCCTTCTTGGACAAGGTGGATAAAGAAAATCCAAAAGATGTCCCCAAAGTCATATCAAGGAATTACATCCAAGATGAAGATGCCTTTTTTCAATTATGGCAGCTGACCAAGAAATGTAAAATCTTAACGTGACCAAAATGACCAACTTTTATTTGAACCTACAAGATACCTTCAAGACGTATCAAGATAGTGGACTTAGACACACGTATCTATGTGAGAGAAGTTGTGAAATTTTGATGATTCATGGAGCATCTGGCAGCTTTGGATTACCCTTGCAAAATGACGATTCATGAGTAGATTGTTCCTATACCTTGTTAGCAAATTGAGAGAAGTTGTGTTGCCAGCTTATGCCTTGAAGAAATTGGAAGATGTCCCGGTCATCTTTTCTGATAAAGGGCACTTTATTACTCTTCGGCATTACACCCACCCTCTGCATAAACAAGATGCACGCAGCCGAAACAACTCCGTAACAAAAAAAAACAGAAAAGCGAAATACAAGTGAAGAAACTGTAGATCGCCTATGGTGAGGGAGGGCCAATCCGTAGATCATGCTGCCACCCATGCTAGGTAAACAATTCTCTGGCCACATCCTCTAACCGTGTAGACGGCTTCATAAATAGGTCTCGATTTTCCACATGTTGTAGAAATGACCATGAACGGAGCAAAGTTGTACACTGATAGATGACCTACATAAGACAACATTTTTTACTTTTGAAGACCTTGTCATTTCTACATAATCACAGCGACCAAAAAAAGGCAAGCGCTCCAACCCTAATAAGAATTCTAAACTTGTGATCAATGCCATGTAACCAGTTGTCGATTATGTTTGCAACGCTACGTGGCGGATACAAATTATAACCTAGCTATCTGGATGACTAACCATATAGAACAAGCAAACTCAAATAAGTGTTTGATTGTCTTGTCATGATGACAAAATTCACTCTTTCTCCTTCCATGCCGGTTGCATTTTACAAGGTTATCTTGGTAAGGATTACTCCTTTGCGAAGATACCATGATTTTTTCTAATTTTTAGCAGTAACTTCATTTCCCATAACTTTTTGTTATTATTGACCGACACCTCCGATTGAACCAGCGCTCTATACACGAAATCTACCGAGAATTTTCCGTTCTCAAATAGGTTCCATTGAAATTCATCAGTAGCTTGCGACAGTTGGACCACTGTCAATCACCCAATTAAGACATTCCATGATGCAAGCGTGGGACCAATGAGATCTGGTCTGAACGTCACATTTGTTGGAGATGATTCCAACACCGTAGCAATAGTATCGCTCTTGTGGCGGATAATATTTAATAGAGATGGATATTGTTTCTGAAGAGTGGTATTTCCTAACCATTTATCCTCACAGAATCCAATCTATGATCCAGTCATCATAATCAACAATTTTTAATAGATTTGGTTGCCTACAGGGAAACGTTGCTTCTCGTGTAAGAAGCAAGACAACTTTGATGTTCCCTCGACGAGAGAAGTGATTGAGTAGTGACTAGAGCTTCAAAAGACAATGTCAAGAAAACGAATCCAACCAGCACTAGCCCTTGGTGGCATATTTTTATAGATAGAGGCCCACCAGTGTGAGAATTTCAGAAATTTGCTCCCGGCGGGAGTCGAACTCTAGTCGCTGTGTGCGCCACTGCGACCCTAACCACTGGGCTACTGCCCCCTTCTCTTCAAAAGAATTTCTGAGGTTAACTTTTAATGTAGCAGTGGTGCCACTCTCTCATCCTAATTCGTCTCAAGAATAAAGTAAATGAAACTGAGCAATTGTGTCATTGTGTGTGTGTCTGATTCCTAATCCTGGATGTCTATAGCGTGCTCCAACGCAGACGATGACCCATCCACGCTCAAAGTGTGCACCGTGGTCGACTCCAGCGACGGGTGAGTCACCGTGAAGCTGTACTCGCCGTGGACGAGGTCCAGCTCGGCCACACCGTTGGCGTCCGTGGTTGCGGCCTCAGGGTGTGTCTTCCATTCAGCGATGAGTTTGTCGACGAGGTTGCCGGCGGGAAGATTGTTGAAGTTGCTGTCTGTGAGGCGCATGACATAGCAGCCGAGCTTGTGCCACGCAGCCCACATGACGATGCCCTCCACGTTGGGGTGCCCGTAGCCTTCCCTCAGCACGTCCTCCAGGTACTCCACCTGGTAGGGGCCCGTTTTGGGGTCCACGTCGACCTCGGTGAGCCAAATGGGGACCTTAAGCTGCGCGAGCATGTCCAGCGTCGCCCTCATGTAGGGATGTTGGGCGTGCCGAAGTGGCTCTCGAGCCCGACGGCGAGCTTGAGGTCGCCGTTGCCCGGGTAGGAGCGTATCTCTCCAGCTTGCGGACGTACTTGCTGGACATCCCAGCCATGTCAGTGACCTGCTCCAGCGTGTTGAACTCGTTCATGAACAGCGTCGCCGTCCGATCGATCTGCGCCACCTGCTGGAAGATTGGGCCGAGACGTTGGGACCGATTCTGGACTCGTAGAACTCCCGTGGAGGTTCTCGTTCATCACGTCCCAGGCGATCACCTTGCCGGCGTACCGAGTCACGACGGAGTTGAGGCGCTTCTGCATGGCCACCTTGAGCTGCTCCACGCTCAGCGCTTCACCCACCCCATCTGCGTTGTCGGTGTCCCAGAACACGTTGTGGCCACGCACCTTGATGCCGTGCTTCTGGGCGAGGCTCAGCATGGCGTCAGGGACGCTGTAGTCCTCCTGGTTCTGCTTCCACTCTGTGTAGTACCACTTCATCTCGTTCTCGAAGCTTGCCACGGTGAACCGTGAGGTGAACCACTTCTCGTAGGCCGGGATGTCAAGTATCTCCTTGGTCATGGCGTTGCCCAACGGGAACCCGGGCCGGAGTAGCTCGATTTTCAAGTTAGCGTTCGCCAGCGGGGTGCCGTCGGCGCCCCGGGCGAGAACCTTGACGACGCTCTTGCGGGCCTTGTCGGCCGACACACGGCTGTGGTTTTTCCACTCCGCGAAGGAGAAGGGCTGTAGGGAGACGCTGTCCACCATGATGTCCACCATACCATCGGCCTGTACGTACGTACGTAGATGCAAACTTGATTAAGATCGATCAGCGAGAGAGGATTCCTGCGTAGCGAACGGTTCCTGTGTACCTCGAAGAAGAACTCGGCTTCTCCGGAAGAATAAGCAGTCATGCCACCCTTTAGCATGCTCCAACAGCCGGACTTGGCGACGATGGCTCCGCCGCCGATGAATGCGCCGTTGGGATCCCTGAAGATCGCTTTCACCTCGGCCGTGCCGGACGGAACCTGCAACCATGCTGCATGGAGCCATGAAAAAGAAAGTTCAGAACTGCAGATATGTAGTACTGTACTACTGTACTATTGTTTTTGGGTGGATGAAAGATCGTAAATCACTTTACCTGAGAGGGTGTAGTGGTGGTTGGTCTGCATCTGGATCTTCTGGTACACGCTGCGCGACGGTTGCCCCTTGTTCTTCGCTGAAGCGAACCTGTTGCCGGACGGCGAGCTGCTCACGCCGGCCTTCACGCCCGAAGGCACCAACCAGCCCAGCAGGCCATGGTCGAAATTACTATTCTGAATAATGCCACCTTTGTACAGAGAACCTATCGGGCTGCTCAAGCACTGGATAACAAGATATAAACGACAACAAGATTTACTTGACGTGCAATTCAGTACTGTTAGATCATGTAGGGAACATTTTTCATCAGTTCTGGAGATCAGCATTTGGTCAAATATTTTCCTTAACTGTGGTAATTACTAATTGTCATGAACGGATATTAACTAGTATTAGAAAAAAACGTGTATCAAGATTTTAAAGGCGATTTGCAGACCAGTATGGAATTTTCTTGGGTTACAGACTTTCTCCATGTCTACATACTAGTAGTACGTAAGATCTGTAATTCATGTCTGGCATTGCTGTTGTAAAATTTCACCAAATTCTTTTTTTGTCTATGGAATCACCTTATTTCAGACCGATATTTTACGTTACAACTGGTAAGAAACCACCGAGTTATTTTGTCTTTTGTCATGCCTAATGAAATTACTCAAACCAAGGAAAACAAAGTCAATCGGCCAGAAAAAGCAACTTGCCTCGATGCTCGCGGTATGATCAT
The DNA here is from genome assembly GCA_947311845.1 of Poa pratensis. NCBI lineage: Eukaryota > Viridiplantae > Streptophyta > Magnoliopsida > Poales > Poaceae > Poa > Poa pratensis. The sequence goes on along the minus strand of CAMZMU010000042.1, from coordinate 52,441,917 downwards.
AGGGAACAGACATGGCCATCCACCCTGCACATACATACACATCAAGGGAAAATACGAGATTAGTCAGATCCTTACAATATGAAATACTAGGTGAAAACTTGAAAAACACAAATCTAGGAGACTTCGCTGGAATTGGAAGTACGGACTGGGGGTAAAATAAACTAGAGAAAACTAACCTTCAAACAGTGAAATGCATAGCAAAATGGTGAGCAATTTCCCCATGGCGACCACCAGTGTGTATGTAACTTCAACTTAACTGGAGAGATGTGTAGTTGACCGAGAGCGAGGTAAATATATAGGCAAACGGTAATTCGTTCGTGCTTGAAAAAGCCAAGGTTGTATGTTTGTTAACTTCTTCGATCTTTGACTGAAGCGAAAGACAGGGCAGGAGGAGCAACACTTGTGCTTTATGTGTGGATGCGGTTAAATCTTGCTATTTATGGACGTGTTAATTAGGCGGTATGAACGCATGCACATATCAGGTCGATATTTTGCCACCATGCAAAAATCCGGCACGCATGCAAAGGATTAATGCCAATTAAATTAGTTCCAAAATATGTACTATTCAGAATATTTGGCGTATAATGATGAAAATAAATAACCATAAAACTGAAGATAACCAAGCCGATAGATATCCAAGTTACTTTGGAGAATATTGAATACCAATTAATTATGGGGCGATGCTAACTTACGAGCGTGCGCGGTTTTAGACCACTAAACGACAAGGATGTCGGGAAAAAGAAGAATAGGGGCACCCTCGCTGGCGGCGCTGCGCGCCCGCCTCATCGCCCCTCCCTACTCAAATCACCTCCTCCACCGGTTCACTCCACCCCGGTCATCGCTTTAAATCCCCCCCCCCCCCCCCCCCCCCCCCCCCCCCCCACACACACACACACACTCACCAGATCTCGTCGCCGGCGAGCATCCCCAGCCCCACCGTTAAGTCTAGTCTCGACGGCGCCATCTCCGCCGTGTCTCTGCAGCAGCGTTGCCGGCTCGGCCTAGCACCGTCTCGAGGAAGGGTGTAGGGAGAGGAGGAAGAGAAAGTTCGGGACATGACGGGAGGAAGAAAAAACGTGGGCGGGACCAACCCGTGCGTCGCGCGCGTGGGCGCGGAACGCTTTTTCTCCTTCCCTAGTTTTGAAGGACCGTCGCTAGACAGGGTGAATCTGTATGTGAGAATACTAATTTGCACGAATACATGAACATGCTTCTCGAGCTTATCTACATGCTAGATCATGATGTGCAGCGTTGCCGCGCCTGTCTAATCTTACGCTAAAATGGCAGGTACTCACTACGGTTAGTGTAGAGATGAAAACCAGCGAACAGAACTGAGTGGTGCCACATTTGTTTTAAGATTTTTATGGAGGCGGAAATGAATGCACAAAACCAGGAAACAAATACGGAAAAAATATTATCGGAAACAGATACAGACCGAATACGACACGGACATAGAATTGAAAAGGAATGCTTGCCGGAACCAAGATACCCCTTGAATCCCCTTGAATCATGCAGGAAAACTCACGCAAATTGACAAGATTGTCAATTGTCTAAGATAAAATCAAATATATAAGCATATATCATGATTTTGAATAGTGTGTAGAATTTATCAACTTTGGCAACTTAAAGAAACTTCTACTATCGTCGCTAACCCTAGTGGGGCGGTGAACTGGCAATTTGGGAGCGACTCGAGAGAGAGATGACATCCAGTACATAGTACCTAATCATGGTTGATTCATATACTTTTTTAGTTAGGTCACTTTAAATTCTTGGGTTAGGCCTAAATGTCCCGTTAAAATTGTTGGATCTGCTAGATTCCGCTAGTATAACACAGCTGAAAACGGAAAGTGCCATATTGCCAGAAATAGAATATTTGTTTCCGTGGTCATTCTGCCGGAATACGCCGTTCCATTTTCTTATAAAAAATTCTTTTCCATTCCGGAAAGCTCTCCGCGGAGAAGTCTGAAAATTTCCATTCAGTTTTCCTCTGTGTGTTAGGGAAAGATAACAAAACAAAATTAGCATAAACTTCGTGATTTCATTTACCAAAACAAAATGTTCAAACAACAAGTTATTCTTAAACGTTGTAATACTAGGGGCTCGGCCCGTTTCTTCGGTTTACTGCCGAGACTAGTAGTAGTTGTGGGGGGTGTGTTGTCTCGATAGACTCAGGGCACACCTTTATGTGGAACTCTGCCCACACACATTTATTCCTTTAAGAAAGAATATTTCTCCATCATTAATATGAGTGCTAGTGGTGATTCTAGACTCCCCATTAAGACTAGTCACAATGGGGAGTAACTTAGACTAGTAACATGCATATGTTACTACTCTAAGTTACTACCTCCATAGTGGAGAGTAACATGTGTGTAGTGTCATATTTAATAGGTTATACACTCATCTTGCCTTAAAATATGTGATGTTATGGTAACATAGCTAGTTACCACAACCATCTCTCTCCTCATTAATTACCCGCCACATCAGATTTTTTGCCTATGTGGCACTGATATTACTCCTATGTTACTCCCCATTGTGACTAGTCTAACGTCTTCTGCTCTCTCTATCATATTTTATTTTTCATTTTTTACTTTCAGTTTTTTTTACTTTATTTTATTGAACTTGTGTTCTTTTTACTTGTTACTTTAGATTACTCCTTTATTATTGTTATTCAAACAACTTCATAGAGTAGACTATTTCCCAAACACTGTTTGGGTGCGAAACATAGCTGCGAGTGTATTTATATACATGTTACCGCAGTTGTGGGGATTGTAAAAGCCTTTCTTTAAACTATCTTGGAACTATATAAATTGGGATAATACTTTTCGCGAAAATACTTGCAAAAACTTTGTGCACTTGTAGGCATCAAAACCATAGCACGCTTTAAGGGGCCAGGGGGTGCCACACAGCTCAAGCACAGTCCCCACTCGCGAACCAGGCGCTAGCCGCTACACCCCGCGAGTCAGCCACGGGACTCTGTTCTACCGCCTTTTGTCGCCTTTTATTCGTCTTGACCTAAAAACCCTTCGAGTCAGCCAGGGGACTATTTGTATCTTTGGGTTATATGTTTATATCTTCAAAGAGAGTGGTGTATTACAGTTGGTTCAACCTTGCATTGTTCTATATCCTAGCTAGTGACATAAAGGAATAAGATGTGCATTATGTTGTTGCGGAAAAGGATAGATTTGGATGATCTTTTTACTGCTTCGATATGTCATTTTACTTAAGTCAATACTCCGTTTGTATGAACTTAGTTCTTAGAGATGCCTGCATAGAAGCAGTCTTGAAGAGGAGTGTTAGTTATAAATGATGTTGGATTAGCGGTCCATATACTTTTGGCGTAATGCCTATATATGAATCATGACATAAATAATCATTATCATAAAAGGTAAAAAATAAGTAAAAATCTAATTGCCTCCCAACTGTAATTCGTTCACTCAACATGGATATGTTTATTTGGAGAGATGCCTCTAGTGAACTTATGGCACCATGTCCATCTTTTATTATTCTTCGCATCCTTATTTTACGTGTTTTCCCATAATCTACGTATTGGTCCGTTCATCTATTTATTGTTAATCATCACTCATTCCACACAATACGTTTAATTCTTGTAACTAGCGGGACAGGAAGCTTGACAACATTCCTGAAACATTGGTAACAAGAACATATTTGTGTTTGTGTGCAGGTACCGTAAACTTGGTTAACGCTTGGTATCTCTTATTGGTTCGATAAAACTTGGTTCTCAACTGATGGAAATTCTTTCTACTGGGCTACATCACACTTCCACTTGGGGATTGCCAATAACTTATCAGGAAGTAACAAGTACCTAGATTATAGTGCAAACTATATCGAGGGAGTAGGTGTGCCTATATAGTGATTTTTGGGCCCCTGTCGAGCTTGATATATCTCAACCTCTCTTGCATGGATTTTGACGTGTTTCTCCTCAGCTTGGCCACCTCTCCAAATTAATATATATCTTGATCATGACAACATTTGGACGAATTATAAATTTATAATCATGGTAATAAATTGCACACTGATGATATATTGTGGTTATGACATCTGCTTTTGCTTAGGTTTCTCGACATGAGTGGCGTGGATCCCAGCACTAATGGCAACTTGATCCAAGTGCTTAATATGCTCTCTAATCTAAGAGCCCTATGTCTTTTTTTTTTCACACACACCTATTGACCATTCGAATCTCACATCACTCCAAGTGCTTATCTATCAGAGAGTGGGTTGACAACTTTGAATCCAACCTACTGGTTCTGGGATGTTCACATCGTCAGGCATCTCGATCTTACAATTAATAGACCTGTTTTGATTCAAAATTATATCGTGTTTGGCTAACGAACTCCTAGCTTCCTATTTCAAACTCTTCATGGACAGTGTAGCTATTATTTGATACTCAATAGCTAGCCATCATGTACTTTCCTAAAAACAACTAGCCCATACATTCTCAAATTGACCGAATTCGGTTAACTAGCCGATTCGTACCTCGTAGGGTATGTAGTATTCGCAAACATGATAATTATAGGCAGTTCACCATTTTTCATTGGGGTAGGTTTAAGAACTAGCCCATAGCGAACATTTTCACACTGACCGAATTATTTTGCCTCGAAATAAAAATTGACCGAATTCCTATTTGAAACATTTTTTAAGGGGAAATTCCCATCCCATGTCTGTTTTTTACAGCATTGTGGTGCGCAAGGGCGTGCGGATTACGTTACAACACGGCCCATTTCCTTGTACACCAGATGAGGGGTTGTTTCGGCTCGGAATCGGGAGACACAAGTTAACCCATTTTAATTCGCTACGTCGAAAGATTGGGCAGCGAGTGAAATCATCCATCCAATCCAACCACCGCCGCTATGGCCCGCGACGATGGCCCGCCGCCGGCGAAACGGCCCCACACAGACTGCAGGGTACCAGCTCCAGCGGCGGTGACCCTCTGCCGGCGAAACTCCCCGCATAACCTACACGGGCAGCAGCTCCACCCCCTACCTCCCCCCGGACCGCTGCGCGAGATCTTCCTCCGCCTCGGCTCCCTCTCGGACCTCGTCCGCGCCGCTTGCAGGGCTGGGCCCACTGTGGTACTGACTGTGCCGGCGGCACAGGGCCCACGAATTTGGGGGGCCCCAAAAAAAAATTATATGCCTATGTATATTTGTATAGCATCTGAAAAAAAATTAGGCTTTATCCTAGACGTTGGGCCGCGTCGTGCGCTCCGCTGCGCTGCTGGGCCTTCTCCAGGCCACGTTGCACACGATCGATCTTCCATGGAAAAACAAATACCAAGCTGTATCGATGATCGATTCGATCGATCTGGCCACGATTCCCACTTTTCTCAGGCCCCGCCGACGCATGCAGTAAGCTACGAACACAAAACCACACGGCGACACACATCAATTTTAATTTCTGATTGCATCATCGCCTCTCATTGGCTGATCGCAAAAAACAGGTATAGCCGGTTAATCTTTTGTGTTCACAATTCTATTTTTTTGTCGCATCCACAATTTTATTTTATTTTATTTATCTCTTCTATCTTGTGTTTTAATAATACAGATTTGACATGGGAAAACATCAATCCGGTTCCAGAAGCATAAGAAAAAAGAAAATAACAGAATTTGATTAAATCTCAAAAGGAATGATGATGTGCAAAAAAAATGTTTTGCAACTTCGAGTTATATATGTATGATTCTCAATATATTCAATTGTTACGTAAAATATTCTGTCATATACATTAGAATTAATTATTAGTTGAAATTTTCGTGTGAGCTAAGGGCCCGTTTTAGATTTCGCATAGGGTCTCGAATTTTGCCGGCCCGGCCCTGGCCGCCTGCACCTGCCGAGGGTGGCTCGAAGCGGTGGTCTCCTCTCCTCCCTTCCGCCGTCAATTCTCAATCGACACCGGCGCCCCTCCTCGGCCTCTTCTTCGACCCACTGAGCCCAGTAGTCCCTGCCATGCCCTCCTTCGCCCCGCCCGAGGGAACGACTCGGTGCTCGTCGCCTCCTCTTGCGTGGTGACTTCCTCCTCGCCAACCTCCAGAAGGACGTCCGTGCATGATAGCACCTCGATGGAACTTACTCGATTATCTCAGGATACACACGGAATTCAGTTACAGACCAGAGTTTCTAGACAAGAAAGGAAATCAGAGACGCAGCTCTGCCGCCGCCGCCAGTGGCCTTGATCACGCAGGATGATCCGACCCGGTTCTTCTTTTTTTTTGCGAAACACAGTACAACGCAAGCGTCATATACACGCGCACACACTCACCCCTAAGAACGCACGCACGCACACCCTACCCCTATGAGCACCTCCGAGAGACTGAGTCGGCGGGTCGAGTCTTGAGATTGACGAAGTCACCACGGGCGCCTCGCTGTCGACGGGAACGTCGCCTCCCACTGAAGAATATTCCGCCTTAAATGAGAAACACCAGCGTCAAACCTGGGGTTTGAACTCTGGTGGGCAGGGGGTACAACCACCCACCTAACCATCTTGCCACAGGCAAGTTCTCATCCGACCCGGTTCTTCTCTGCTCCTTAAAGGATGGACGATGGCGAGGATGTAGGTCAGCGTGTCCACTCTGGGCCCACGTGAAGCTGTTGGGTTGTGGCAGCCTCTTGGGCCGAGCTTGCCGATCAGCAAGGCCCAGTTCTTCTTCCGTGTCTCTTCCTTCGACAGGGATGCTAACAGCGCGCCGGAACCTAGCTGGTTCGTCCTCGACGCCCGCGGCGGCTACCTTCTCTCATGAATTGGTTCGAGGGATACAGCGGATTGCTCGCGCTGCTAAACCCGATGGCGCGGCCGCGCGAGCGCTTCTTTGATGTGGATGATATCCGCGTCTTCGACGACAACCACATCGGGTATCGTCGAATCCTTCACGCCGGCGTCATCATCTCCCATGACGATGACGAGGACCCCGATCGAGAGGGTTGGCATCTTCTGTGTTGCAGGCCAAGGAGACTTCAGGTTGCGAGCTGCCGTCTCACCCGGGGAAATCGACGGCGGTTGGGTCTTCTCCGCATGGTTGCAGGTCCCGCCACACCCCCCACCGGACCCGGAAATCCATGGCGCTCGTTGGATCTGGCTTGAGAGGGGCATGCGAGCGGGTAATTTCATCTACTGGCCTTACAGAAATCGTCAGCACGTGGTTATCTTGGATGTCACCGACCCAAACGCTCCACGATTGTCCGTTGAGGCGCTCGCTTTCCAACCTGGCCTGGATCTGGGTGGTTTTGGAAGATATATCATTGGTGAAACTCATGGTGGTAGGATGTGCCTTGCTTATACAAATGGATTCAGCATCGTTCTCACGGTGCGTGGAGAAGATGGGACATGGGCTACCGTCAACCAATTCGACCTGACTGCTGAGCTTTTTCAGAAGCTGGGGCAATATCCAAATGGGCTGGAACTTGTGGCAATGAGGGGTAGAATCATCTACTTCGCAGCATCACAGATGTACCATCCGTCTCAGAACCCTTGTTGGTTCGGGTCCCAGTGCTTGCAAACAGGGAAAAGGGAGTGGTTGTTTGCACGGACGCATGATGCTTTCTTCCAACCATACCACCATTTGTCCTGGAAAAGTTTTTCAAAGAATGCCGAAGAGCCTGACGAAGTTCCATGATATTCAGGATTCAAGGACCAGCCAATCCTGTATTCTCATCATCTGTTAACAAACTTGCCATTTACATTGTGAGTGGAAAATTTATAAATTCATCTGTTCCTTAGGTTCGCTACAGTCTCTTTTAGTTGTTTGGGCAAAGCGTCAGGACCTTGGAGCCTCTTTTGTGTTCTGTCTGGAAGATCAGTGTTCCCAACCGGTTGCAATCCTTTTTACCCCTTTTGCCAAAAACAATATGTTAATTTTTGGCACATTAACTAGCAATACTTACCATCTCTTTGATATGTTGTCCTCAGAACGGTGCTGTATTCTGTATGATCCTTTTGCAACAGTGGAATGCTTCATTTAAGCAAGTTACTACTCATGTAATTGCAGTATTTTCTTGTACTGCATTATTAGGTTGGCTAGCTTATTTTAGAGTTTAGTAGGCTGAATTGTTGTCTTGTACATTTTATCAGCATACACGATTTTACACACAAACCTTGACATCGTTTTCCTATAAATCTATAATGAAATAATTTGTGTCAAAATCTGAGACAGGCAAGCAGTGGTTGCCTGTGCTTAAGTATGTTGGTAATGTGACAGCAACTTTAGGGATAAATGACACGTATCCCAGAATATACCAGGTTATAATTTTCGATGGGAGTGTAACAAAGGGATCATATATGATTTTTTTTCTCTTACAGTACAATATATGCAAACATAAATTTTAAAAAGATACGCTCAGTTGCTGGATTGGTAAATATGATTTTGTCTGTATACCAGTCCAGAAAATACAATTGTTTTCTCACATTTAAGACTCTAAACTTCTAGACCTAACAGCTTTCTGGTGAAATATGTTGGATTTTATTGAAACTGCTATGTTGATCTTTTTTTTTTTTGCGGTTTCTGCTATGTTGATCTGTACAAACTGGTTCCAACAATAGTATGTAGCGAGAAATACGCTCAAGGTATCAAACTGACACCCTGAACACTTAGGATTTGTAGCCCGCACTGTTGATCATTGTAGGCATCCTTTCAAAAGACATGTTGGATAATTTCATAAACACAGTGATGTCATGAGACGTTATGAATACTGAGTACTATTTTCTCTACCTTGCCTTAATGTGAAACTTTTTATGAGTCATGGAACTGGGATTTCTTATGAGGGGGCTGTATTTTTGTCCCTAACTGTTTATCTGGTCCTGCATTTGCTTTTAATACTTACCAATTTGATGTGTGCGATCTTGTCAGGGCCTCCCAAGGCAGTTCTAATCTCTGATATAGGTGAACATTATTATCTTGTTAAAAAACAAAGTAGTAGTAGTTTGTTTAACTTCTCTGTTATCCCTTTGGGTCAAGTTACAGTTTTTAACATGACTAAACTCTTTCAATAATATCCAAAGTATGTGCAGATTTTCTTAGTCATATATGTACCTTCTGTTATTGATTGGAAATTGATTTATGCATATAGAGACAAGCCTCATTCAGTTCACAGAGTCATAATATAGGAACGGCGAATATTAGTTGGACATGAACATTTGGCAGGTGTTGCATATGGTTTGGGTTCAGGATGACATGGGTTAACAAAGCACGGCCTCCTATCATAGCAATAACTGGTACTAGTACCTTAGAGTGCCTGTCAAAATGAAGTAGTCATCCGTACTATTATCCTTTCTGTAGGACCTCTATGAACATAGACGATAGACCCATTGCCGCTGTCAGAAAAAGGCCGCCATATGAATAATGGCAAAGGATGCACATCTGCAGAGCCACTCTAGACGGCCGTGATGGAAATAGCCGGCATTGACAGCCGCTGCTATATAGATCTCATACTGCGGTAAGCAACATCTGCTCACATTGTGCGTGCTTACTCGTTCTGATGAGAAGATCTGCTACCTGTGTGCGGTTTGAGAGGCCCATATTCATCTGACGATGGCAGTGAAAATGGGTGCAAGATACCACCCTCGTTGTTGTTTATATAAATTTCAGATGATCTTCTGTTTTTGTGAAAACGGCAGGACATGATCCTAGTATATAGCAAATTTGTATTTCTTTACTGATATATATTTTTAGTTTGGCACAATGTTCACAAATTATGTGCCAAACAATCTTTCGGCTAGTAGCCCTGTGTCACTACTAGCGAAAACGGCAGGTCAGGATCCTAGTATATAGCAATCTTTTGGGGTGAGGGTCCGAGCGAAAGCTCCGCGCTTTGGCGATATCGATGGTGATATGTGTATGTGTCACTACCCTCTTGGGGGCATCGCTGTGGTATCCTCTCCATGATAGGGTTCCGGGTGAAAAGCCTTGCTCGTTTTTGCGAGCTCGGCGGCAGCGGCGTGTTGCATCGTTACCCTCTTGGGGGCACCGTCGAGGAACCCAGGCTCATTTGGGTGCAGCACGTTGGAGTCCTTTCCTGGTGTGAAGCATTCTCGACATCGGCATGGAGTGGAACCGTTGGTCTCCTATCTTTTACACGTGCCTATGTGCCCCTTCCCCGGTCCTTGCTATGTACAGATAGGATCGGCGCTCCACGACCCGGAGCGAGAGGGTAGGCGGCTCTCTTCGGTGATAGCTTGGTGTGGTAGGTGCAACGAGGCACGGTGGTCTTCCAAGGCGACACACTTTCTCTCTTGTTCGGAGTCTAGGTTGCTTCGTGCTAGATGTGGCGTCTCATGTTTTCGAGTGGGTGGCTTGCCGTTTCTCGGATGTCTTTTTTTTTGTTTTTGACTTGCTTGTATGGGATCTCCCCACCAGTTTGTATCGTTCGGCTGGATGAGATTTATTTATAAAAGCGGGACGAAAACCTATTTCGAGGAGCAGCCCTGTGTCGTGGATCACAATCAGATTCCCCGTGTGCACAAACGTCCCTTCTTCTAACAAAATTCTGACGCTGGCGTCTTCTTTCCTCACCACCATGCCTAGATGATCAACTATCCCCACCTTGATAGCAGGGGACTTTAACCTAGTTAGGTTCCAGGAAGATAAGAGCAATGGGAGGATTAATCATAAACAGACTGACAAGTTTAATGCTTGGATAGAGATCTGGAGCCGGCTAGAAATTAAACTAGAAGGGTCTGGCGCGCTTTGCTGCGCTCGTGGGTATATTGCGTTATCAATAGATGTCATACTGGTCTGAATAAAGATTAGTGTCTCATACATGATCAGGTACAAATTCATGTCTTTTTTTTTTGTAAAATATTGTATGTATTGGTCTAGCACCTGCAATATAAACTGTATACTACAAAAGTAACAACTTTAGAGTTGTTAATCACTTAACGAAGCGAGCCCGAAGACTGGTGTGTAGAGGTGGCGGAGCCGCGCAAGGCAGAGATAGTCGAGGTGCAGCCGGAGGCAGACCTGTTGTGTGTCACTCATGCTTGTGTTGGCAGGGAGAGAGGAGGCACATTCAAAAAGTGGAGGGGAGCATGTCCGCTCGGGTGGCTCATTTGCCGAAGCTACAAAAGGGCTTCATTGGTGTCCGTGCATGGGAGGAGAGCAAGGACAACACTCGAGGCCGAATCCTCCAGATCAGTAGTGTCCTTGAGCAGTGGTGGTGAATTCACGATCGAATCGGCAGAGTTGTGGCTGAGCTATCGGATTCGAGCTCGAATCGATGGGAGAAGAGCTAACGGCGGTCACTGGAGGAGAGGCGTGAGGGCAACATGAAAATTCCGTTGGCAGTTGTCCTGCACGCGTTGACCTTTCTATTTTATAACCGCGACCCAAATGTTTAATTTTACAACTTCTTTTGTCTTTTTTTTTGTTTGACAAAATAAAACTGGGAAAATTTACATGAAGGACAGTTGCTGGAGCAAGATTTTTGGTCCAAATGACCTAATACAGGCGACAGTCGATGGTGGCCGCGTGCGGGGGAGAGCGACAGCCGACATCCCTCGATGCTGAATCCCTCCCGATCTGTTGTGCCCCTGTACAGTGCTGGTGGATTTGCAGCCGAATCGATCAGTTGTGGCCGAACTACCGGATTCGAGACCAAATCAATGTGAGAAGAGATGGCGGTGGTCACCGTAAGAGAGTATTGAGGAGGACATGAAACTTCCGACTGACATTTAGCGTGCGCGTGTTGGCCTTTTTGCTATATAGCATCAACCCAAATGTTTTATATCCGCAACAATTGATGTTTTTTATTTAACAAAAAATGATAAAATTTACATTAGGTGTAGCGGTTGGAGCAAGATATTGTCCTCAAATGACCCAAAAATAGTTATGACCTATATAGGGGGCAGCTATTGAATATGCTCTAATGGAGGGGAAACACCACGAAAAAGGCATTTGTAGCCCGGGCTACATGTATCCCTATATTTTAATTTTTCAAACAATATTTTAAAGTTTAAAAAAATTCTAAAAATAAATCTGGATGTAGCTTATACCTTATCCTACAATTGTGCAAATTTTCAATCCAAAATTCTTCATATTTTGGATCATATAAAAATGACAAATTCTGACAGAATTTGGAGGTGCCCAGTTCATGCACCCGGTTTATATTTTTGTCTTTTTTGTGTAGCGTAGAATACAACGTATTTCGAATTAAGATTTTTCACACTTGTAGAATATATCCATGGCTATATGTACATATTTTGAAAGATTTTTTTGACACTTTAAAAGTTATATATTGAATCTTCAAAAATAAAGGGCTATATTTAGTCCGGGCTACAAAATACTACACTTGGAAATACCGTAGTTTTATATGCAGTAGATAGAAAATAAGTTTTGTATATGAATAATATTATTTTTTACCTTTATCTATACCCAACGGAAGGTTCACATGTGGAGAGAGCTTAGTACTTGATGGGAAATAATATTATTTTTACCTTTGGCTAAACTAATAAATGGTTGACATGTGGATCAACAAGAGAGCTCTATTCATAGGGAGCTTAGTTGTTATACTAGGTAAATGTGGTGCGGCGTGGTGACAAAAATATTTATCTGAGTGTATGGTAAGATTAGATGTATATAGTAATAGTGCAATGTTGGGAAGGAATAGAAGTATAGAACATAAAAACATGAATCTTTGCGAAATAAACAAAAACAAATGATCATATGAATGTAGTAAGATGAGATGTATATAGTAATAGTGCAATTGAGAACTAAATTTATGTGTGCTCTGACGATACAATATAAAGTGACATGAAATCTAAACATTTGTAGTTGTTGTAAAAAAAAATTGAAAAGAAAATTGCATTTTCACAAGCTCCATAGTTAATAGTAAAAAGGTTATATTAGTTCTTCTAATTGAAATTATTTAAAGTTGTTTAATCATGCATAGAAATGTGTTAGCTGTAAAGATTTCATTTTTGTGCAAATTTTGGTATATTATTTGTAGTTTTGTTATATATATTTATTGTAAAAATATCCAACAAATCTTGTATGGAAATTATTTTAAACCAATAGAAATCATCGAATATTTTATGGGAAGAAAAATTATTTGGAAGAACAATTGTTGAACAGAATGAACATTTCTTAGTTTCTGTGGAAAGTTTGGTAATTTCTTAAATTCGAAAAAATTTAAACCAATTTTGTACACAATGGATATTTGGTCCAACTGTGTTAAATCTTTATTGGTTTTGAGATTATTGTGATTTTTTGAATGTACTGTCAATTCATATTTTGTTGGATGTTTTGTCATTTATATGGAAAAGAAAATTGATGAAAATTGTGATTTATGAGTAGAGAGGGAAAAAAAAGTAGGAACTTCTAAAATGTTGGGAAGGTAAGGAGCGATGTACTGTTAATTCATATTTTGTTCAATGTTTTGTCATTTATATGGAAAAAAAATTGATGAAATTGTGATTTATGAGTAGAGAGGGAAAAAAACTAGGAACTTCTAAAATGGTGGAAAGGTAAGGAGCGTTTTGTAGGAAATGCGAGGCCCGCAAAAAGCGACGTGCGGGGACTTTTGATGCAAAAAGTTTTATTCTGGAGGGGCCAATTTATGATTTTTGGAAAACGTGAGGGCTTTGCTGCGGAAAAACGACAAGCATTGTAGAAGTGCATATCTATATGTCCGTCAAAATAAAAAGGCTAAAACATGAAACTTGTTTGGAAGGGTGATATGCATCTACTCATGAAAGAATAATTAAAACGGGTGACTGGGCGCGACGAATTTGACAAAATTCGTCGAACTTTTGCGAATTTGGATCACAAATTAAGAAGCTAGAGTGAACAAAACTCGAAACCGATCACGGCAATGGAACCTGTTCGTCGACGCGCATATATTTCATGTATACAATTTTTGGAAAATGCAGGGTTATATTTACTGTTCAACACTGTAGCGGGAACAGTACCCGCAGTCACTGTCGCTACAGTGGCTGAATGGCTCTCAGGCAGCCGATTCCAGCGTCCTTAATATATAGAGGTAATATTGAATCTTCAAAAATAAAGGGTTATATTTAGTCTGGGCTACAAAACACTACACTTGGAAATACCGTAGTTTTATATGCAGTAGATAGAAAATAAGTTTTGTATACAAATAATATTATTTTTTACCTTTATCTAAACTCAACGGAAGGTTCACATGTGGAGAGAGTTTAGTACTTGATGGGAAATAATATTATTTTTACCTTTGCCTAAACCAATAAATGGTTGACATGTGGATCAACAATAAATGGTTGACATGTGGATCAACAAGAGAGATCTATTCCTAGGGAGCTTAGTTCTTTAAAGGATTAGCTAGCAGAAGATTCACTTGGACGAATAACCACCTGACCCGATCATGTCCACTATAGGTAGATTTTTTTGCACCACTGATCTAGAATTCCAGATGCAGTGATCACACCCCATCCTCTGGGATTCTGGGGTAGAAACCATTCTCACACTTCCTAATTACAAATTTGAGAAGTGTTGGATATTAAGAGAAGATTTCAGGCCTCTCATTGAGAAGACCCAAAAGTCTAGTTATTACAAACTAGACGCGCAGTGATAGGATGTGATATTCATGTTCAACGGTTCTCGAAATAAAAATACGGTACCTTTACATACAAAGCGGTGATATTATGTGATATTTCATGTTCTCGGTGCTAAACTAAGCCAAACTAAGGCCACTTTTTTTTCTACGGATGTTTTTAAAATGTTGTCATGTTATTTTACGGTTTAACCCACCACAGAAAAAAAAAAACTGCTAAAACGATGCTACAATAGCGCAAACTTTTCGCTAGTGTGGGATGAAAATTTGCTACAATGGTGGAATGGCCCAGATTTCACTTTTTATAAAGATAAAATGGCTCTGGAGGCGAGGACCATCGGGATTAATCCGAGGGGCGAGGACACTCACCGGCACTCTTAATATATTCGATCTAAAAGACCTTTGGGCCAGATGATGCAGCCCGGGTTGTACCAAGGGCGCGTTTGGTAGCCAGCGGCCACAGAGCCTGGCCCAAGGAGGAGAACGGGGCAGGCCCCACCGCCCCAGAGGGCCTGGCTCACTAGAGATGATGCAAGATACGAATATTATGTTTCGTTTGATGGGCTGCATGGTGGTTGGTGGATTTGTAGGCATGCATGACATGTTGTTTGGTGTGGCTACGTCTTGCATGCCATGTGACAAGACCATGCATGTGGCAGAGAATCTTTCTCTCCTCCTTGCAATTGCGCGGCCTGCCCAAGCGAGCACGCTCCAATCGAGTGTGCCTCCCAGACCTAGCTCGGCACTGCTTTATGAAGCGTGCTGGCCACAACACAGAGTCCCGTATGTAACCAAACAGTGGGCAAAGTGCACAAATGTGAAAGATTATCTTGTTTTCAGTGCCCATGCGAGTTGAGCTCTGTGGCTACGGGCTACCAAACGCACCCCAAGTAGCTGAACCAGCTTCAGCCCCCGTTCTTTTGCCTTAAGAAATAATATGTCCCCTCCCTAGTTCTCCTGTAAGCCTCTCAGCTTATTACTTGGAGCATCTAACTAGCTTATTACTTGTAGCTTCTAACTAGTTATGTCATAACTGTACGAGAAGCCTCGAGTAATAAGCTGGGTGGATTATGAGAGAAGTTGGGTAGTTGGCTTATTTTTTAAGTGGCCAGAAGAACTGGGCCTTGGTCCATTCATTGACTGACAATCGTACCCATAACATTAGGGGCTCCTATTCAGCGCTTGTTTCGTCCGTCAAGGACGCATCGAAACGTGATTTGTGTCGGATGGCCCAATAATTTGAGTCTCCCTCGCTCACGGTCACTCCGATGCTGCGATTTTTTTAATCGCTCATGGCTGATGCTAGTACAGGAGAAACATCCGGTTTTTCTTCTAACTCTGAAAAAATTGAAACAACAAAGTTCCAGATTTTTAAAAAATGGACACAAAATTAGAAAACAATTGTGTCGTGTCTCGGATCACGGACATCGGGAGTAGAGGATACCCCCTTTTTAGGTTCGGCACGGGGCGTGAAGAAGGCTGGAAGACGCCTTACCCGGAAGAAAGATCGTCGAGTTCTTCGTCGGGACAAGCGAGCAAGCAACACAGAGAGACACACGGATTTTACCCAGGTTCAGACCGCCCGGAGGCTAAAAGCCCTACTCCTGCATGTCTGGATGGAAGTGTTCATCATGGTGTGATTTACAAGGGTGTTTTGGGATGAACCCGGCAGTGTTCTGGCCAGAGATAGACGGAGAGCAGATCCTGCTCTGGGGAGATCACCTCTCTCTCTACCCTCCGAACCCTAGTCTAGTTTTGCTTGAGCTCTATCTGACTTGTTCTTCTCCTCGGTGCCATGGTCCTCCTTTTAATGGCTAAGGGGATCCGACATGGGCACGCGAGGGGCGTCAGGGGTTTTCGGCAGGAGAACCCTCGGTGGTCTTTGGAGGAGACGTGGCCTCTTCTCCTCCAAGTATCTTCTGGAGGGTGGCGCGGTCGTCCGCCCTTTGGGAAAGGTGGGACGGACAAAGCCTGTCCGCCCCACCAACCACGCTCGTGGCGACGTCACCGGGGCGCGTCCTTCGTCTTGGCGCCCAAGCCTTCTACCAGGTTTTGGCGCGAGCTGGCGTTCTTATCCTCTCGGTGATACGGATGGAGGACCCGGGGGTACGCCTGGCCTCCTACCGGGCGCACGGACCCGCGGGTACTCCGCCTTGTTCTCGGGCAACGGGTGACCCCGGAAGGTCACCTGGTCCTTAGTCGCAGCGTGTCGATGTCGAACTTGTCGGGTTTCCTTGGGGCAGATGAGCTGACCCATCTGCTGGTCTTGACTCCTTGCCTTGTCCATCTTCTTGGTGGGCCCTAGTGGTGGACCCACTTTGGCAGCATCAGGGAAACCCCATGTTCCACTGCTGCGACAGTTGTCGTGGGTTTGTCACGTCAGGTGTCATAGATGACTTCGTAGGTGTGGGATTACGCGAGTCAAGCATCTCCGAGCTTGGGATCGCAGGAACAAAGATCAACACAGATTTACCCAGGTTCGGCCCCCTCAATGTGAGGTAAAAGACCTACTTCCTGCCTACCCTAGATTGGTATTGATATGATAATCGAGGTGTTACAATGGAGGCGATCCGATCTGGTACTCGCCGTATGAGCTAGGGTTTGGGGCTTGATAGCTTGACCCGCTCTAAGTCCTGCGAGTCCTCTTTATATACACAGAGGCTCGCTAGGTTACAAAAGGAAACTTCCCCATAAGGAATACATCCACAGAGGCCTACTCGGAGACTACTTGGTCTTCACGCCCTCCGGGATTTGTCTTCTAGATCTTTCTCCTTATGGCAGTTCAATATTGGGCTTGTTCCCAAGTGGGCCTTCATCCGTGCGAGTAAGTTAAGTCGCACTGGGCCGCGGGTTAATCCAGAAAGTATTCCCCCGTCATTAGCCCCCAAGCATGGCCTGAACTTCATAGTACTTCTTGATCTTGAATGCTTAGGCCGTGCTTTTCCTTGTTTCGCGGCTTATAATTGTACAGGTTTGGCTTGACTCGTACCTGGAAGATCATCTGACTTCATGAGCTTTAGAGTATCCTGATAGCTTCAAAACTTGATGACGATCTATCTTCAAATTTTTGATGATAATATGATATAGCCCCCAAGGATTGAGAGGATGTTATGTGGTAATCATCTCAATTCTTCTCAGAGAACTCTGAAAGTCATCACCTGTAACTTGATATCATGAATAAAACAATTGTTACGTTACAAGTAATTGTAATTGGTGTTGCCGTACTATAAGCAGTACATCGACCTCTAGTTAGGCCATCTGAATCCTTAAGTGGGCACTCGCGCGACTCAGTATTTCCCAGGAATATGTGTGTTCAGGGTCGAGAGCGGCCATGATAGGCAATCAAGCTCGATTGACGCCACACCCCAGTACTTTGGCCACATAATGCGAGTAGCAATCCAACTTAAGGTAAATTTGATAATTGCCAATAAATCGGCAGTTTCAGGGTAACAAAGACCCCAAGAAACATAATGATATTGCCATGATAGGCTAAGCTATGATAAGCTTTGATTATGATGACACATAAGGTCGCGCCTAGGTGGCAACCGAGTGTTATACATAGGGTTGGATCGCGCGTAGGTGGCGATCCATGGTGATACATGGGGTCGGTCGCGCCTAGGTGGCGACCAGAGATGATACAAAGTTTACGGCCGCGCCTAGGTGGCGGCCGATTTCTGATACAAGGGTCGATCGCGCCTGGGTGGCGATCAGATGTTGCATAGGTCGCGCCTAGGTGGCGACCAAAGTTGAAGTTCTAGCCCTGAGTGGCTGTGATGATACTCAGCTATAAAGCTGCAAAGGATGATGCTTGGCTCTGATTAGCCTTTTCTTATGTATAGTACGGTCGCAGGTGTGCGACGTTCCAAGGGCGAGGTGCCTCGAGACGATCCTCGAAATCATGGCGTTCGCTGCTTTCTTCCCTTACATCCAGCAGGTAGTACGACCCATTGTTTAGCTTCTTGCTGATGATGTAGGGTCCTTCCCATGGAGAGGACAGCTTATGCATTCCCTTGTGATCTTGTTTAAGTCGCAGCACTAGGTCGCCTTCTTGAAAGGTGCGTGTTTTGATGCGTCTGGCATGATAGCGTCGCAAATCTTGTTGATATACTGCTGACCTTGATGCTGCCAAGTCTCTAACTTCTTCTAATGTGTCCACCGAGTCTTGCCGAGCTATCTCATTATCTGTCTCGATGTAAGCCGCAACTCTTGGTGAATCATGTATGATATCGCTGGGCATGACTGCTTCTGCTCCATAGAACATGAAATATGGTGTAAATCCTGTGGATCTGTTAGGGGTTGTTCTCAAGCTCCACAGTACTGCTGGCAGTTCTTCCACCCAACATCCTGGAGATGCTTCGACCTTTTCAATAAGGCGCGGCTTAATTCCATGGAGAATTTCCTGGTTAGCTCGCTCAGCTTGTCCATTGCTCTGCGGGTGTGCTACTGACGTGAGGTCCAATCTTATCCCATTGTCTGCGCAAAATATCTGTGTAGCCCCTTCAGAGGTGTTGCTCCCATGCTAGTTTGCTTGGATGAGTCGCCAGGAATAAGATTTATCTGCTTAGTGTCCTGGGCCGCTTTGAACTTCATTGGTGGCTCAGCAGATGGCGTGGTAACCACACTCATATCGTTTGGGTCCACCTGCGACTTATAACCTTTTAGTTCTTCCGCGGCACAGGCGGATTCTGCGAAAGCCGCATCTCCTTTCTCGCATTCTATTGCTTTTTCTCTATCTCCGTACACTGTGATGACCCCTTTTGGTCCTGGTATCTTCAACTGTAGGTACACGTAGCATGGCCTGGCCATAAACTTAGCAAAGGCCGTTCTTCCAAACAGGGCGTGGTATGGGCTCTGGAATTTTACTACTTCGAAGCTTAGGAATTCACTTCTAAAGTTCTCTTCTGTTCCAAAAGTTACCCCGAGGGTTATTTTCCCCACTGGCCGTGCGGACCTTCCTGGGACAATGCCGTGAAATACTGTTGACGTGGGCTGCAAGCTGGAATCTTTGAGTCCTAGACGCTGGAAAGTATCGTAGTACAAGATATTAATGCTGCTTCCTCCATCCATAAGCACTTTGGTCAGCTTGTATCCTGCAACGTATGGTGCCACAACCAGTGCCAACTTGCCAGGTTCCCGTACCTGTGGCGGGTGGTCGTCGCGACTCCAGGTTACCGCGTATTCTGACCACCTTAACCAAGCGGGTGTTGTTGGTATCACGGCGTTCACCTGCTGACTTCTCCGGCTCAATTTCTCTTCTCTTTTGGAGGTATCGATAACTATGTGTGATACTGCCCCGTCTGTCTGGGGTTACTCGCGCCGTGCTGCCCAATGTTTGTGTTATGAGCCGCACTAGGGTTTCCTTCATGGGTATTCCCCCCGTTGTGTTGGCTCTCTTCCTTCCACTTTTTGTAATAATGGCATTGCGCCTTGGTATGGTCCGCTGGCCGTCCATCACCTGTCGCATGAAGGTCGCATGGCCGGTTGAAAACTTCTTGCATATTGATTGGCCGGGAGCCGTATCCTCGACCCCTTCCACGCTGGCCTCTGAATCCTCCACGCGCATTGGCTACGAGCCCTGAGTGACCATCTTCGCTTTTGCGTTTGTTTTGACTCGTGTTGTTGTGGCTCGTTTGCTGCTGCTGGGGCTTGTTGGAGTTTTTCTTTCCTTTTGCAGCAACCTCCTCTTCTTCTCCGTCTGACGCGTCTCTGGTTTTGTCTGAGCTGGCATATTTGTTAGCCGCAGCCATCACCTCGCTGAGGCTCTTGACTTTATCCTTCATGCGACCCAGCTTATGAATCAGCGGCTCAAACTTGCAGTTTTTCTCCATCACCAGGACGGCTGAGCTTGGTGGTATATTATCTGAGGAGTGTATTATTTCTGCCACCCTTTTCATCCAATGGCGACTTGACTCGCCTTCCTTCTGGACACAACGCTCTAAATCTTCTATATTGCAGAGTCGCTTGCAAGTTCCTTGGAAGTTCTTAATGAAGGCATCCTTCAGTTCCTCCCAAGTATTTATAGAGTTGGGAGGCAAATTTTGCAGCCATATGTGCGCTGCTCCTTCTAGCATCATGTTCAGGTAGCGTGCGCAGATCTCTTCAGATGCGTTTAGGATGCTCATGCCCATCTCGTAATTGTTGAGCCAAGTGGTTGGATCCATGCTGGCGTTATAGTTTGCCACCTTGCGTGGCCCTTTGAAATCTTCAGGAAAAGGTTCCGATCTGATCTTTTCAGTGAAACACGCTGGTCCCTTGAGTCGCGAGGACAGGGCTGTGGGTGCGCCTGCGGGGTTATCTGCGGGCCGCTTTTGCATCAATGGTGCATTCGCCTGCGCTTCTGCGACTCGCTCCTGTTGCCTCTGTGCGACTCCTGACACGTCCTCTGGTGGCCTACTCTGGACGCTTCTTTCTGCCGTAATCCTGTGATTGGCTGGTACGAGGGGCAGCTGTGCTTCGGCTTCCGCCCTATTGGCTTGTTGCAGGACTGCCGTACTTAACATCTGAATCGCGCGCCGCGCCTCAGCATTGACCGGGTCATCGCCTGTTGGTACCATCTGTGTCAAGATATTAGCCGCAGCATACATATTATCGACAGGGTTCTGGTAATGGCCCTGTGGGGTGTGAAACCTCCTTGGTTGTTGCTGGGTCTCTTGATTTGTTGGTACCCTTCCTTCCGCAGTCGTCTGGATTCCCGTCCCTGCGGCTGGAGTGAGCGGGATTTCCACTGTTGGTTGAGTCGCGCGCAGCTGTGTTTGCGGGTCAACCTGTTGTTGAGTCGCAGCCAGCGCGGCTACTCTCTGCCGCTCCTGTTGGATTCCTTGGTTTATCTGATCGAGCCTGCGGCGCTCTTCTTCCATCCTTCGAACCTCATACAGGAGCTCGGCCCTGGCGGCCTCAATTTCTGTTGCACGGAGGGCGGCGTTCGTGGCTGACACAGGGACAAGAAGTGGGTTGCTTGGGGGTGCCGATGCCTCGGTTTCTCCAGCAGTTCCTGACGCCTGCTCCTCCGGCCATGTAAACCGCGACTTGTGCCATCTCTTGATCTGGTGATGATGTGATTTCTGGTGGGTAACCCCAGCAACTTTCTTCAAAGGCAGGTATGATGGACCCAAACTCTTGCGAGTCCATGCTTTCCACGGATTCTTCCCCGTCATCGGCGACTTCTTCTATTGAATCGCCTTCCTGGACCGATCTAACGGACCTGCCACCGATGAAGCCGACGAAGACGTTGATGGATCCGAACGGGATGACGTGGCCGGTCTCCAAATAATCTGCCTCCGGCCCCCAGCTTGAATCGTCGATGAGGGGTGTGCCATTGACCGTGATGATACGGCCAACAACAAGATCTTCAGCTCCCTTCATGGATCCTGCGCGGAACGTGACGCTTTGACCGCAGGCCCCACGGTGGGCGCCAACTGTCGTGGGTTTGTCACGTCAGGTGTCATAGATGACTTCGTAGGTGTGGGATTACGCGAGTCAAGCATCTCCGAGCTTGGGATCGCAGGAACAAAGATCAACACAGATTTACCCAGGTTCGGCCCCCTCAATGTGAGGTAAAAGACCTACTTCCTGCCTACCCTAGATTGGTATTGATATGATAATCGAGGTGTTACAATGGAGGCGATCCGATCTGGTACTCGCCGTATGAGCTAGGGTTTGGGGCTTGATAGCTTGACCCGCTCTAAGTCCTGCGAGTCCTCTTTATATACACAGAGGCTCGCTAGGTTACAAAAGGAAACTTCCCCATAAGGAATACATCCACAGAGGCCTACTCGGAGACTACTTGGTCTTCACGTCCTCCGGGATTTGTCTTCTAGATCTTTCTCCTTATGGCGGTTCAATATTGGGCTTGTTCCCAAGTGGGCCTTCATCCGTGCGAGTAAGTTAAGTCGCACTGGGCCGCGGGTTAATCCAGAAAGTATTCCCCCGTCAACAGTAGCCCCCGGGCATGGTCCCGACGGCTCTTGCTTCAACTGCTGTCGGGGTTATGGCCAAAGAGTTGGCCAAAGTGGGTCCCCGGCACTTGCCTTGACTGACATGTCCCATCCGCCAGAGGGTGGGACTTGGAGTTACTCCGCTCGGGGGAATAACTGCACCTGTCCCCTCGATTCTCGCTGCAGAGAAGCTGAGGAGGCCGCTGGAGAGAGAAGACGCCACGCGCTATAAAAGCGGAAGGGGCGCCCCATGAGCCTCCATCCTTCTTCTCCGCTGCTACATTGCCCCTATCCCTAGCATGGCGAGAGGGAAAAGGGGCGTCGGGCGTCCACGTGCTTCGGCTCTGGCGGAGAAGGGTACCAGCAGCCGCGGAAGAGCCGCCCCAAGAGGGCGAGTGAAGCGCGGCAGTGGAGGTAGAGGGACCATGAGGCGCGAGAGCTCTCCTTCTCCGCCTCCACGGATTGTGGTCCACATAAGCTTTGCACCATTCGAGTTCATCCTGGATCTGCGCCGCAAGATCCGCAGCCGGATTGACCTTTCGGACACCTTCGCGATGGCGATGGGGGACGACAAGCCTCCGGGCTTGTGGCTGCAGGTGGAGGGCTGTCCCAATGGCCCTACCTGGATCTCGGTGGAGTACACCATCGATGACTCCATGCTCCTGGGTCAGGGGTGGAAGTCTTTCGCCCGCTCCCGCTGCCTGACCCGGGGGGCAGTATCTTGCCTGCAAGTATGACGGGGATGCCACACTCGCCGTGAAGATCTTCCGTGCTGCAGGAGGGCGCGTGGAATGCTGCGCCGAGAGTGAGAGCAGCAGCAGCTCCGACTCCTACGACGAGGATGAAGATGAGGAAAACTCATCTAGCAGCAACTTCGAGGAGAGCTCATTTTCCTGAGGGCGAGGAGCTTCAAGACGACGGCCCCGAAGATCTCCTTGACCTCCTTCTTGGCCGCCTCGTCGACGTACTTCTGGAAGTAGCGTCTTCCATTGTATGGTGGTGCTCCTCGCTTGTCGGGAGCCAATCTTTTTGTTGTAAAAATTTGCCCCACTGTAGATCTTGAAATGAAGAAGAACTTGTTCTCCCTTTTGGTCTCTTGGCCTTCTTGTCACACTTGGTGTGAATGGGAGCGGTTTTTCGCCAAACGCGCCCCCATTACTGCGGTAGCCGTACCGCCAAGGGGTAGGTGGAGCGTGAGGGTCTATAAAAAGGCCCTCCAAACCCCAACTCCCTTGACGCATCTTCTCGTCTTGCTCCCTTCCCCTCCATAGATCGCATAGCAATGTCTGGAGAGTAGGAGATGTCCTTGTCCGGAATGTCGACGGTGGCGTCTGCCTTCCGTGGCGCGGCGGAGGCTCCCAGGGGAGCTGAGGCCCGAGCTGCTGAGGAAGATGAGGTCGCATCCCGACCTGCCATTGCGCGAAACCTTTCCCGCCTGGCAGGCCTCACTGGTCCCGCTGCCTAGGAAGAAGCCCGGGTGAGAGCCATTCGGAGAGCTCACCTGTTGTCGAGCTTGAAGGAGAGGACCGCCGGGATCCCGGGGTTGGCCCAACTATGGGCCGAACTTGAGGCCATAGAGCAGGCGAGTGCTTCATCTTTCCCAGGTTCTCCTTCTTTTTCGCGGGATGAACTTGGCCTTGACTTGCTATACTTTCTTGCCGTAGGTTGAGAGCGAGGCCATGAGCGAGGTGGCCGATGGAATCTTCCTCCTCTTCGACCATGGAGTGCTTGGGCTTGCGCAGAGGCCCCCCCGCTAGATGAAGCACCTGAAAGCCCTGCTCGTGCACCTTTCCTCCTCCAGGCGTCCCCGGAAGAGCAGAGTGTACCCGGCAGGCAACAAATAACAGCAAGTCTGCACAGCTAGGAACCCTGAGCTGGCCTTAGTAGCACATGCTTATTATGTAATCAAGAAGTTGCATAACTGAATGTAATTCAGAATTTAAGTTCAGATGAATGCAACCTAGCCTCAACTCCCGGGTTCATTTCCCAAATCTTCCTTTGCACTAACGCGTTGTCAAGTTTTCAGAGGAGATCTCTTAGGTGCCAAGTACTCTGACTGCATGCACGCAGTAGAAGTACCCCTAAGAGCACTATATCTTCCGGGCACCTACTCCACTGTCCACGGATACTAGGCCAGAGGGAAATGGACCGTTCGCCGGGGTGGATGCATTACCCCCGCAAAGGCTCTTATCAACTGTCAAGCATGCGCAGGTCGATGGTATATTGACTCCGAGCGAGATGTCATGCCTAAGTGCAGGATGCAGATGCAAGGACTTAGCTGTTTTCTGCCGTGTCCCCGATCTGCCCTGTCCCTCCCGGGTACCCAACTCCTTAGCCGCTTTCCACCGTCAGTTCCTGTCCCGGGAAGGCGCTGCACATAACAAACTTTCAGTAGGAAAGAATGGGCCCTCTTTTTATGTCGTGATAGTGTTTCATCCGGAGCAACCTGCAAGCAAAGTTAAATGTGCATTTCTGTGTTTAAGTTCGTTAAAACACAGCACTGCCCATTCACTCCTTTCCGCGGCAGTACGGCACGATCGGGTGGCAGTGCCTACTGATAGGCCACTCGCGCTCGACCCGTCAGCCACCGGCACCATATCAGCCCCCTGCTTGGGGGTTGTTGCGGATAACACACATCTCGACATGAATTGAGGCTCACGGAATTGAAACACTTATCTTTTATTTCTTGGCGATGACTTCTTACACCCTATTACAGAACACTAGCCCCTTGGGCGTGCTTAGCGGATTCGATGTTTAGCGATTCATGTTCGTAATTAGGGGTAGAACTTGCGGTGATTCTCAATATTCCAGGCGTTGCCCTCCGGCCTGCCTTTCTCGTCTTCTAGATAGACTGCTCCGGTCTCAGGGTATGAGTAACCCGGTAGGGTCCGTCCCACTTGCTTGACATTTTGTTCAAGCCCTCGAGTTTCTGTATCTTGCAGAGTACTAGGTCCCCGGGCTGCAGTTCCCGAGACCAGACATGACGGCTGAGGTAGCGGCGGAGCCCTTGCTGATATCGAGCAGATCGTAGTGATGCTCGACATCGAATCTTTTCCAGGAAGTTTATGTCATCAATCCTTCGCTCAGCTTGGGTGTCTTCATCATAAGCGAGTACCCGGGGAGATCCGTGCCTTAGTTCTGTTGGCAGAACAACTTCAGCTCCATAGACAAGGAAGAAAGGTGTTTCTCCAGTTGCTCAGCTTGGTGTGCTTCTGAGGGACCACAGTAAACTGGGTAGATGATCAATCCAATTCTTCCCCTTGTTCTCCAGCTTATCAAATGCTTTGGTTTTCAGACCTCTTAGGACCTCCGCATTGGCTCGCTCCACTTGTGATGCATCTTGGATAGGACACTGATGCAAAGCACACCTTGATGCCCAATTCTTCATAGAAGTTGAGGAAGGCTCGACTTGTGAACAGAGTGCCGTTGTCTGTGATGATCCTGTTAGATACTCCGAAGCGGTAGACAATCCCCTCGATGAACTTGATGGCGGCATGGGCCGTCTGGCGTGGTACTGGCATTACTTCAACCCATTTTGTGAACTTGTCGATAGCCACGAAGAGGTATTCATGTCCGCCAACTGACTTTGGCAACTTGCCCACGATATCAATCCCCCAGACTGCAAACGGCCAGGATATTGGGATTGGTTGGAGGGCTTGAGCTGGCTGATTGATGTTCTTCGCGTAGTATTGGCAAGCTTCGCAGGTCGTGACAATTTGCTCGGCGTCGTACAGGACTGTTGGTCAGTAGAAACCCTGGCGGAAAACTTTTCCCGCCAAAGATCTTGATGCAACATGACTTGAGCATGTGCCCTCATGGATGTCTCGTAGCAGTACTTGGCCTTGTTCTTGTGGTATGCAGCGGAGCTTGACTCCATTGTCACGTCGCCGGTAGAGCTCACCGTCGATCAGGACATAGAGCTTGGCTTGGCGAGCCACCCGCTCGGCATCATGATCATCCTCCGAAAGAGCATGCTCCGTCATGTACTTGATGATGTCCAGGACCCAGGGTGGGTGGGTTCTTTCCACCGGTAGCACCATTTGACCAAGGAGAAGCATGGCTTCCCATGGTCCAGGTCCTGCCGGGTCTTGTGCGTCTTCTGGGCTGGTTTCCGGGTTGTCGAAGTAGACGGGTCACCATCCCCCAGTGTCGATGTAGACCTTGCCTTGAGCCTTTCGGGAGACACAAAGGGTTGCCGGAGCACCTCAATATAGATCCCGGGAGGCACTGGTTCTCGCTTGGAGGCCATCTGTGACAGCTCGTCCGCGAATGTGTTTTCATCCCTAGGGACGTACACGGCCCGGAAGCTATTGAAGCGTCGCCGAAGCTTCCATACCTCCTCGACATACGGTGCCATCTGGGGCAGGCGTACTCCTTGTTTACTTATTTGATGACTAGCTGAGAGTCACCCTTGATGATGAGCTTGTTGATACCGAGGCCAACGGCAGCACGAAGTCCCGCAAGCAGGCCCTCGTACTCCGTTGTGTTTTTCGAGATATTCTCCTTGTAGTGCATCTGGATGACGTACTTCAGACGATCTCCCGTGGGTGAGATCAAGACAACTCCAGCGCCTCCCTGGCCCTTGGTGTAGGAGCCATCGAAGTTCATGGTCCAGGCGTCGGGGTCTTCTTTCCCGGGAAGGCTGGATTCCTCCACCGGGTCGTCAAATGCTGTCTCAGTCCACTCCGCCGTGAAATCAGCCAGCACCTGACTCTTGATGTTGTTCGTGTGCTCGAACTTGAGGCCGGAACCTTGAAGCTCCATGGCCCACCATGAGACACGTCCGGTGGCGAGTGGGTTTTCCAGTGGACTCCTCAGGGGATACTTGGAAACCACGGTGATGGGATGGCTTTCGAAGTAGGGCCTCATCTTGCGAGAGGCGATGAGGATCGCCAGTAACAGCTTCTGTATGATGGGGTACCGCTCCCGGGCGTCACGCAGCACCGAACTGATGAAGTAGACCGGATGTTGTCTCTTGCAGGTTACCGAGTCCTTGACGGGCTCGGTTTCCTCCTGGCGTTCTACTTCAAACGAGAGCGCGTCAGCCCCCAGCGATGCTTCTTCTATGACGCCGATGGCTGTGTCGGTGGGCACGTCAGGCTCAGGGCCCTCTGGCCCTTTGTCACCCGGCTGCCTCTTCTTCCTTGGTTGCCCCGGGAGGATGTTCCTGGGACGCTTGCCGTTGATCTTGCTTGGAGGAGCGTCACGCTCTACCACAAGAACCGCACTGATCACCTGGTTGGTGGCAGCGATGTACAGCAGTAGGGGCTCCTTCTCTGTTGGTGCCACGAGGATGGGGGCGAGGCGAGGTAGCGCTTGAGGGACTGAAGAGCTTCTTCTGCCTCCGGGGTCCACTCCATGGGACCCGTCTTCTTGAGTAGCTTGAAGAAGGGCAGAGCTTGTTCTCCAAGCCTTGAGATGAAGCGCCTAAGTGCGGTGATGCACCCGTTGAGGTGCTGCACGTCCTTGACTCGCCTTGGCGCCTCCATGCGCTCGATGGCCTTGATCTTGTCAGGATTGGCCACAATCCCCCGATGGGAGATCAAGAACCCTAGCAGCTTGCCGGATAGGACACCAAACACGTACTTGTCGCGGTTAAGCTTGAAGTTGACCCGACAAAGGTTATCGAAGGTCTCGCGCAGATCTTGAATGAGGGAGTCCTTGTACCGGGTCTTGACCACGATGTCGTCGATGTACGCCTCCACGTTGCGGCCCTGCTGGGACCCAAGGCATGCTTGCATGGCGTGCTGAAAGGTTGCGCCGGCGTTCCGGAGGCCGAACGGCATCCGGGTGTAGCAGTAGCAGCCCTTGGGTGTGATGAAGGCCGTCTTCTCCTGATCCTCCACTGCCATCATGATCTGGTGGTACCCGGAGAAAGCATCCAGAAAACATAGGAGCTCGCACCCGGCGATAGAATCCACGATGAGATCGATCCAGGGCAGTGGGAAAGGATCCTTGGGGCAGGCCTTGTTTAAGTCGGTGAAGTCGATGCAGAGCCGCCACTTGAAGGTCATGGGCATCGGCACCACCACAGGATTGGCCACCCAAGTTGGGTACGGCACCACCCTGATGACGCCGGCTTCTTCCAACTTGTCGACCTCGGACACGATGAACTCCAGTTTCTCTTTGCTCTGCCTACACAGAACTTGCTTTACCGGGCGAGCATCCTCGCTGACCTCCACTTTGTGCTCGATCACCTCCCTTGGTACGCCGGGTAGCCCTGACGCTTCCCATGCGAAGACGTCAGAGTTTTCCCGAAGGAAGGCGACGAGCACGCTTTCCTATTTGTCGGTGAGGCGGGCGCCGACGGTGATGGAGCGACTCTCGTCATTGGTCAACGCCACCTTCTTGGTCGTTTGCGGATCTTCATGGAAGGACGCCTTCTTGGGGGGAGTTGATGCCGAGCCTCCGGGGTACCCTCCGCCCCCGAGAATGCACCGACATCAACTTCCTGCACATTTTGCGAAACGTCCGAGGTCACCGCCACCGTCTGGTTCAACTCCTGAATGCAGAAGATGGCATCGTCGACGTCAGCCGTGACCTTGATCACTCCCCAGGCCGCGGGGATCTTCATCATGTTGTAGGCGAAGTGCGAGATGGCCATGAACTTGGCCAGAGCAGGTCGACCAAGTATGCCATTGTATGGAAGAGGCGTGTCTGCTATGTCGAAGACGATGTCCTCGGTGCGGAAGTTCTCCGAGTCACCAAAGGTGACGGGGAGCGTGATCTTTCCCAGCGGCCGAGTGATGCTCCCATTCACGCCTTGGAACACGCCGGTGTCTTGCAGGCGAGAAAAGGGATTTGCAGAGTAGCCAGCACATTCGCTGTCAGTAGGTTGAGACTGGAACTTCCGTCGACCAGCATCTTAGTGACCCTATAGTTGTGGATGATGGGCGACACAATCAGGGGTAGAGTTCCCACCCCGGCCACGTTGGTAGGATGGTCTTCCGGGACGAAGGTGATGACTTGTCCAGACCATTCCAGGGGCTTGGGTGGGCAGAAGCAACCGCGTTTAGCTCTCGAACAAGCCTCTTGCATGCGCCATTGGAAGGAGTCAGGGAAGCTCCCCCGTGAATGCACCCGACAACTCCGGTGACTACCTGGAACCTTCCGTTATTGCCGCCCTGGGGAGCCAGAGCTTCCTTGTTGTTGTTGGGGGCGGCTTCTTGATTGTTCTGTTCGCGACCGCCACTAGTAGGGAAAAGCTTATAGGTGAGATGCTATCAGTGGCGCACCAGACCCCAGTGCGCCACTGATAGTCTCTCACCTGGGTTCCTGGATTTTGAAAAAAAATACAAGTGGCGCACAAGATTCCAGTGCGCCACTGGTAAATTTTTAGCAGTGGCGCACCGTAAACGTGGTGCACCACAGGTAAGTTCCAGTAAAACTTGAAAATTTCAAGGTGCAGGAGAGAGAGTACCAGTGGCGCACCAGCTAGTAGTGCGCCACTGGTAAAAAATTTACCTGTGGCGCACCAGGCATTGGTGCGCCACAGGTAATTTTTTTACCAGTGGCGCACTGGGGCTGGTGCGCCACAGGTATTTGTCCACAGGTATTTTGAATCGTGGAGAGAGAATACCTGTGGCGCACCAGACCCAGTGCGCCACTGGTAAAAAATTACCTGTGGCGCACCAGCCCCAGTGCGCCACTGGTAATATTTTACCAGTGGCGCACGAGTAATCTGGTGCGCCACTGGTAACCTGGGCAGACAACTTAAAGTCGCCCCACCTACCTCCACCTCCATTATTGCAACCTCACTTCCCCCTTTGTTCTTAGCTCGAAATCTCTTCCTTCCTACCTCATTTCCTCCCCATTTTGGACCAAATTTGGTCAATCTAACCACTTTTAGTTGCTAAATCTCCCTCATACACATCTCCTACATCCATGGCATAGATCTAGCTTCTAAAATCTCACCCACACCTATAGATCTACTTTTTTTCTCCCCTCTCCAACAAGCTCGAGCTCGTCGACGTGTCGTCTCGCGGTTATCTCTTCTCGTGTGTAAGGTGACGACTATATGGATTGGATGATGTAAATAAATAAAATTGTGAGATTTGTGCGAGAATGTGATTACTAAATAAATGAAAATGTGAGATTTGGGTGGATGCGTTCTCTCCGTCCGAAAATGATCGATGTGACATGAAAATGAGTTGCCAAATGTTGTCGAAACGTTGATTCGTTTCCGTTTCGGCAAAACTTTGGTAAACTCCTCGGTCCCATTTGTAGGGAGGTCATGCCGAAATTTTGCGTGACAACAACTAATGAGATGGTACTACTTAATTATTTTGCTTATATGTGTACCGTCGGACGTGCAGGTGATAATGGTCATCATGAGCGAAAGGAAAGTGGACAGATATCTGAGACACGCGATAGAGGACATGTACAAAAATGAGGAGCAGGAGATAAGATGTCCGTGTCGAAAATGCAAGTTAATGACCTTGCACCACCCCTATTCCGGTGTAGTGCGGGATCACCTGCTCATGCGTGGTTTCATGGATGGCTCCCCTTGGATGAATGATGAAGATGATGTACTGGAGGTCCATGCAGCGCCGATGGCAGTACATGACGACGAAGGGCATCATGATGACATGATGATTGTTGAGAATAACAACGAGGTGGAAGAAGACGAAGAGCCTACCGCACATGACGATGGAGAACTGGACGTTGTTGATGCGGAGACGACGCCGCTAACTTCGTTCTTGCAGGATCCTCATTTGCAAGAATTGCTTGTAAGGCCGACGAGTAACAATAGAGCTGCTGCTAGAGAGAAATCTAAGTTGGGGCAACTTGAGATAGATTCGAATACTCCGTTGTATCCAGGTTGCAGGCCTGAGGACACCCGCTTGAAAGTATCTCTCGATGTTCTGCAGATGAAGGTAAAACACCATTGGACCGACGCTAGCGTCGACGCTAATCTGCTATACTGGAAGGATGTCCTTCCGGAGAAGAACACGTGTCCTAAGAGTCTTGACGACGCCAAGAAAGTCGTGTGCCCTCTTGATTTACCGCACGAAAGATACCATGTATGCATCAATGATTGCTACATTTTTCGGAAAGAGGACGCGGACAAGACCACATGTCCAGTGTGCAACGCTGCTCGATACAAGAAAGGGACGAAGAAAGCTCCTCGAAAGGTTGTGTGGTACTTTCCGCTCATTCCCCGTCTGCAGAGGTATTTCCTGGACCCCAAGGAAGCAAAGCTCATGCGCTGGCACGCGGATAGAAAGAAGGCACTGCTAAAGGACCCAAACCGGATGGATAAGGCAACCCTGACACACCCTTCGGATGCAACCCAGTGGAAAGCATTAGACAACTACGATCGAGATTTCGGGGCAGAGTCAAGGAACATCAGGTTGGGTGCGAGCACCGACGGACTCAACCCATTTGGCAAACAGAGCAGCACACATAGCACCTGGCCAGTGTTTGTGTGGATATACAACCTCCCCCCTTGGCTTTGCATGAAGAGGAAGTACATTCACATGAGCATGCTCATTCAAGGGCCGAAACAACCAGGCAGCGACATCAATCTGTATCTGAAGCTACTGAAAGATGAGTTGGACACGTTATGGGCGCCGGAAGGGGTCATCACATGGGACCGTCGCTCAAGAGTATTTCCCATTGAGAGCCGCCTTGCTCTGTACGGTGCACGATTTGCCCGGCTGCGGATATGTCTCGGGCCAGGTGGTTCAAGGACACCATGCGTGCGTCAGGTGCATGGACGGTACCTGTTACCTACAGCTACCGAAAGAGGGGTCTTCGAAAACCGTCTACATGGGGCACCGAAGGTGGCTAGCTGATAAGAAAGACCCGTGGAGAAAGCGTGGAGACCTGTTCAACAATGAAGAAGAGCATCGAGGACCTCCACGTAAGAGAAGCGGCGAAGAGATCAAAACGCTCCTGGATAACTGGGAAGAGTGCCCTGCGCCGGGAAAGAAGAAGAAGAAGGCACCTCCGCTCCTGGATGTATGGAAGGCGAGGTCCGTGTTTTGGGACTTGGCGTACTGGCCCATTCTCGGTACGCCTAATTGCCTTGATCTAATGCATATCACGAAGAATGTGTTCGAGAGTTTGTTTGGCACCGTGGTCAACATGGCGGAGAGGACCAAAGATGGGCCGAAAGCAAGGCGCGACTTGATATATTATGGTTTAAGGGGAGAGCTTCACGGGGGAACCCAGAAAAGGCCGGGGGAAGATCAGTCGGATGAGGAAACGGACGGTCACAGGGACAAAAGGGTTAAGAGGAACAATGACTACTATTGCCCCCCTCCAGCTGCACTCTGCACGAGAATGAGATCAATCAGCTCTTCAAGTGCCTTCTAGGAGTCAAAATGCCTATCGGTTACGCGGGGTTGATAAGCAGATACCTAGACCCGAAGAAAAAATGCTTCAGCGGGATGAAGTCTCATGACTGTTACGTGATGATGACGCAGATCTTTCCGGTTGCAATCAGAGGGATAATGGACAAGCACGTCCGTGAAACACTTTTTGGCCTCTGTAACTTTTTCGACGTCATCTCTCGAAAGTCGATCACCCGGCAGCAGCTCGATAGGCTGCAGGAAGAGATCGTTGTGATACTATGCGAGCTTGAGATGTACTTCCCGCCAGCATTCTTTGACATCTGTGTGCATCTATTGGTCCATGTCGTGGATGATATAATCCATCTCGGGCCGCTGTTCCTGCACAATATGATGCCGTTCGAACGGTTGAATGGGGTCATCAAAGGATTTGTTCGTAACAGGGCCCGTCCGGATGGAAGCATCGTCCAAGGCTTTCTCACCGAAGAGTGCATCTCTTTCTGCACGAACTTTCTAGAACTCGAGAACCCTGTTGGTTTGCCCGTAAACAAGCACCTCGGCAAGCTACTTGGATCAGGTCACAGAAATGGCCGGAGGGATTTGCATGTGGACTTTGAAGGTCGACGCGCCGACTTTGACAGGGCCAACTTAGTAGCACTACAACACATTGATATGGTTGACGATTATTTGACGGAGCACCAAAACTCAATTAGGAAGAAGTATGGTGATAGAGGCAAGACGAGAACGGAGGGAGAAATAATCAGAGAGCACAACTCCTCTTTCGCGGGTTGGTTCAAAGAAAAGCTTAAGGCTAATCCGCCGCCAATGATCTCGGAGGATGACATTTCTTATTCGCATTGGCACATGGACCCGCGACCAACCTCGACGTTTCAAGCGTATGATATCAACGGGTTCACATTCTACACGGAGGAGAAGGACAAAAACTCTGATTATCAGAACTCAGGGGTAACGGTGGAATCCTACACTGGTGACGTGCTGACAAGATACTATGGAAGGATCGAGGAGATATGGGAGCTAAACTACTCTGGAGAGAAGGTGCCGATGTTTCGCGTCAGATGGGCTAAGAACGTCACTCCCGAAGACCGATATTTCATCACCATGTCCATACCCTCAGCCAAATCAAGCGTCAACGCCACCGCACAAAATGAGCCATGGGTACTGGCTAAGCACTGCACACAATGCTTCTTCATAACCGACCCGTCCAAGCCTAGCCGTGTTGTTGTGAGGAGAGGCAAAAGGAACATCGCCGGAATGGATGGAGTCGCCAATGAGGACGACTTTGACAAGTACGGTGACCCAAATATTGAAGACACCACAAGAAGAAGCAGGACCACGGTACCACCCAAGTCAGCAGGTCCTCCGTACACAAGAAAAAGTCACAATGTCGGGCTAAATTTTGCAACATCGACCAAAAAAGGAAAGAAGATTGCCAAACACTGATGATTGAAGCACTTATTATTTTGTATCCCTCATTTGTATAACTATGCACTTATATATCGCGATCAACTCATTTTGTATCCCTCTTAATAATTGTATCCGGTGTCGATTCAAAAAAATTATAAAAATTCAAGTATGTGAACAATATTGTCAAATATATATATGTGAACAGTAGTGCAATTTAAATATATGTTTGTTTTTGAAAAGTTTGAAAAACATGTCTATTTTCAAAAATACTAAAAAAAACCCAGGTTATCTGTGGCGCACCGTTAGCTGACCTGTGGCGCACCGCGCCGTGCGCCACAGATAACCACAGCTGGGCCCACACGTAAGTGACCCAAAGTTATCTGTGGCGCACCGTGGAGTGCGCCACAGATAAGTCCCACCGTGCGCCACCGATATGTCTGGGTCACTTACATGTGGGCCCCCATGCCTCTCTCCCCACACTTCACCAAATTTCCCCAAACCGACCGGCCGCGCGCGCCTCTCTCCCGCCCCTGTGCTCGCCGTCGACGACCACTGGCCCGCCCCTGCTCGCCGTCGCCGACGACCACACCGCCCATCGTCCACGCCATTAGGACACGCCTCTCCCGCCGACGGACACACCGCGCTCGTCCCTCGCCCTCCACTACGCCACGCCGCTCGGGTCCACCCGCGCTCGGCCACGACGCGCTCGACGCCGGCGCGCCCGTCTGCCTCCCGTCCGTGCTCGAGGAGCACCTCCACACCGCCGTCGATGACCCCGGCACCTCCCTTCCCTCCCAGAGGTGCCGCCCATCTCTCCCTCTCCTCCATCCCCTCTCCTGCACCCTAGGTGTTTGCTTAAATGCCCAACTCAAATTAGATGGTTTAATTTACTGCTTACTTGCTCCTAGTTCCTGCCAGACACTAGATGTATTCAAATGTGGTCACTGCTTTAT
This sequence comes from Poa pratensis, assembly GCA_947311845.1. Taxonomy (NCBI): domain Eukaryota; kingdom Viridiplantae; phylum Streptophyta; class Magnoliopsida; order Poales; family Poaceae; genus Poa; species Poa pratensis. The sequence goes on along the minus strand of CAMZMU010000042.1, from coordinate 52,406,784 downwards.
TTTGCATCTTTAGGGAAAAAGTTGTAGAAAAAAAAATTGGAGACCAAAAAATTTCAAAATTTGTTTGCTAAGTAAAATGTGGTCACTGCTTAAACATGGCTTAGAAAACAACTCCAATCAAGGTGCTAGATGTATTCAAAAACTTATTTCTGTTGTTTATCATGAAGTACTATCTTAGTACAAGAGATCCATGAAAGTAAATATTAAATAGGATCAACATTTGATACTTTAAAAATGATCCAAAGTTGCTACTTTTTATACTTTCTAGTTGTGGATGGATGTGAATGGATGGAATGTGAATGTATATGTTGTGGATGGATGGATGGATGTATGTGCAACATATGTGGAGTTGCTGAAATTTGTCGAAATGTTGATTCACTTCCGTTTCGCCAAATTTATCGCACTCCATAGCTAGACTTTTTAGCAAAGGTCATGGCGAATTTTTTCGTTTTGTTTTGTTACTAATACCGTGTTATTTACTAATTTGTGTAGACATGGCGGACAACGACGAAGCCGGTGGTTCTCGGCCTCATGCTGGTTCCGAAGAAGAAGATTTGGAGAACCACTACCTGCAATATTTCTCGCAAGACTACACTTTGTATTATTCATAACCATGTGATGTATGTATTCTAATATCATATGTGATGAACTTGTGTTATTCAAAAACTGTTTACTGCATGTGTACTGTATACCTGTACAACATATACCTGTGCAAATACGAAATACAGTGCATTTTTAAAAAAAAAATGCAAAACTATACCAGTGGCGCACCAAGGACTTATCTGTGGCGCACTGTGCAGATTACCTGTGGCGCACCATTCAAATTACCTGTGGCGCACCGGCTGGTGCGCCACTGATAATGTGGCACGAGTGCGTGCAATTGTGTGCCCCACAGCTTACAAGTGGCGCATCAGAATCAGCTATCAGTGGCGCACCGGATGGTGCGCCACTGATAAGTGAGTTACCTGTGGCGCACCAGCGGTGCGCCACAGGTAACACTTATCAGTGGCGCAAGTTTAGTGGCGCACCACTAGTGCGCCACTGATAGCCTATTTTGGTGCGCCACTAATAGGCTTTTTTCTACTAGTGCGCCTTGGCCACCGCGTCCTCCTCCTCGCCCCACGACCACCGCCACGACCCCATCTGCGACCGCCTCCGCCTTGGCGACCCGTGGGACAGTCACGGGCGATGTGCCCGACGACGCCACAATTGTAGCAGCCATCCAGGCTGACACCGTCAGCCCGATGCTGCTCTTGTATGGCGAGATTTTTTAGCTGGCGACAGTCCTTGAGCGGGTGGTTGCCGTCAGGATGACTGTGGCACCATGGGTCGTCCTCTCCCTCAGAAGTCGATGCAGGCTTGACCTTCTTGGGAAGGGGCTCGGTGACAAAGACGTGCTTGTCGGGTCCAGAGTCCCACTTCTTGTTCTTGACGGGGGCGGTTTTGTCCTCGGGTTCATCCTCCCCTGGAAACTTGACCTCCTCCTCTGCTCGGGCGCACCGATCCGCTTGCTCCCAGAGCTCGCGTGTGGATTCGATGCGGCGATTGCTTAACTTTTCATGCATCTGAGTATTGCAAACGTTGGCGTGGAAAGAGGCGATCACCAGCTCTTGCTTGATGCAGGGTATCGTGTTCATCTTCTAGGTGAAGCGTTGGATAACTTGCGAAGAGTTTCACCCGGAAGCTGCTTGAAGTCGTGGAGGTCGCTGGGAGCCCCCGGGCGCTCGTACCCACCTTGGAAAGCCCCCAGGAACTGTTCCTTCAGGGTCCTCCAGGAACGGATGGAACACTTGAGAAGGTTGAGAAGCCAAGTCTAGGCATCTCCCTTCAGGGCCAGCAGGAACCAGCTGGTCATCATCATTTCATCGGCCCCGGCGACCGCCGCAGCTAAGGAGCAGAGCTGCAGGAAGTTCCGGGGGTTCGTGGTGCCGTCGTAGCGGAGGACGTCGATCTTGAATTTCTTAGGCCAGGTGACCTGGCGAAACTCAGGGTCAAGGGCGAGACACCCTTCAGCGATGTCGTCATCCCGGTCCTCCCGGCGATGGCGCTCACGGCGTCGTTCGAGGCGGGTGCGCATATCCTCGGTTCGATGGTTGTTGAGGTCGTGGCGAAGATCTTGCTTGCGCGTGGTAGATGACCCGACGGAGATGGCCTTGCCGCGGTCGCGGTTTAGCCGGTCCGCCATCGGTGGGGCGGTGCGAGGAGGTGCCGTCTCGCCTTGGCGCTCGCCACGGGCTGGCCCCGCGGTTCGCGTGCCTTGTCCTCCAGCCTCGGGACCGTCGACGGTGGGAGCTCGAGTAAGATCGGGCCCAGGGCCGCCATCGGCGAAGTCGAGGAGTGCCTCCACGCGGGCTCTCCATTCTTGGTAGACCTTGGGGTCGCCGGAGCACGGAGGGAACAGCATCAGGGCCTTGGCCGCGACAAGAGCGTCGTGGCGTGCTTGTGCATCCGAGGGCACGTGCGTGGAGGACTTGCTCTTGGCGCTTCGGGGATCTCCGCTGGCGCGGACGTGGTCTCGCTTCTCCCCGGCGTCAGGACCCTTGCCCGCGCCATTCCCGACGCTTTTCTCTCCAGAGCGTGGAGGAGGCATGGCGGTGAATCCTGGGGCCACCGTATCATTGGGATCGACGTTCTTGTTGACATTGACTCTATCCGATGAAACCTTCTCCGCAGGCGGCACAGGCGGAGGAGCGGTTTGGCGCGTTTCCGCCGCACGACGCTCAGCAGAAGCCTGAGTACGCGACGGAGACGTAGCCTTGGAGGCCGCGGCGTCGGTTTTCTTCTTCGGCGGCATGCTTGACGAAGAACTTGACGCAAAACTTGAGGTTGACGAAAACGAATCCAGCGCTTGCGCCCCCTACCTGGCGCGCCAGATGTCGTGTCTCGGATCACGGACACCGGGAGTAGAGGATACCCCCTTTTTAGGTTCGGCACGGGGCGCGAAGGAGGCTGGAAGACGCCTTACCAGGGAGAAAGATCGTCAAGTTCTTCGTCGGGACAAGCGAGCAAGCAACATAGAGAAACACACGGAGTTTACCTAGGTTCAGGCCGCCCGGAAACTAAAAGCCCTACTCCTGCATGTCTGGATTGAAGTGTTCAGCATGGTGTGGTTTATAAGGGTGTTCTGGGATGAACCCGGCAGTGTTCCGGCCAGAGGTAGACGGAGAGCAGATCCTGCCCTGGTGAGATCACCTCTCTCTCTACCCTTCGAACCCTAGTCTAGCCTTGCTTGAGCTCTATCTGACTTGTCCTTCTCCTCGGTGCTATGGTCCTCCTTTTATAGGCTAAGTGGATCCGACATGGGTACGCGAGGGGCGTGAGGAGTTTTTGGCGGGAGAACCCCTCGGTGGTCTTTGGAGGAGACGTGGCTTCTACTCCTCCAAGTACCTTCTGGAGGTTGGCGCTGTCGTCCGGGGCGCATCCTTCGTCTTGGCGCCCAAGCCTTCTACCAGGTTTTGGCGCGAGCTGGCGTTCTTATCCTCTCGGTGATACGGATGGAGGACCCGGGGGTACGCCTGGCCTCCTGCCGGGCGCACGGACCCGCGGGTACTCCGCCTTGTTCTCCGGGCAACGGGTGACCCCGGAAGGTCACCTGGTCCTTAGCCGCAGCGTGTCGATGTTGAACTTGTTAGGTTACCTTGGGGCAGATGAGCTGACCCATCTGCTGGTCTTGACTCCTTGCCTTGTCCATCTTCTTGGTGGGGCCTAGTGGTGGACCCACTTTGGCAGCATCAGGGGAACCCATGTTCCACTGCTGCGACAAATTGTGAATTAAAAAATGTTCATGATTTCGAACATATGTTCATGCATTTTTCTTAAAGTTCATCGATTTGAAAAAATTTCATAAATTTGAAAAAATGTTCACAAATTTGAAAAAATTGTTCACGATTTTTTTAAATTTTATCGATTTAACAAAGTTTATGACTCCAAAAAAATGTTCACATGTTTGAAAAACACTGTTCATGATATTTTTAAAAAATCCTAGATTTGAAAAAATGTTAATAAATTTAAAACTGTTCAAAAAATTCAAAGTTTACAAAAATAGCAAAAAGGAAATATATCAATAATATGGCATGAAAAAAAGAAAAATTATAAAGAACAAAAATAAGCAAAAACAGAAAAAATGAACATGAGAAAACCCGAAAAAAACCAGACGAATCTTCTGGGACCTTCTGAAACTAGTGGTGGAGAAGCTACGTGGGCCCGCCCACTTACCGCACCAGTACGCTGAAAGGGGTACGCGTCCGAAGCGCAGCAGACACTAAGGGCATTTCCAGCGCTCCAACCTAAACGGAAATCTGTCTAGATTTTATCCGTTGGGGCGCTATAGGGAGACTAATGTTCGGCCTTGTCCGCCGGCCCGCATAATGAACCAACGCTACTGACCCATTTCGATTTTGTTTTTGATTCATAGTTAAATAGAAGGCAAAAAGGCCAATTTTGATTTATATACAGGGGCTGGCAGCCGCTCCTGGTCCTACGGTGGCGACGGCGGCTCGGGTACAGGGCCAGTCCAGTACTGGGACTGGTTGTAGAGCTCGGGTCGCGCGGCAGTACCGGTGCTCGTGAGAAGCAGCTCCGACGATGTATGTAGTGCTCGTCGCGGAACCACATGTCCCAATGCGACAAGTTGGAGGCGAACATGGGTCGTTGATGTACTCCTCCGGGAGAGCGGGGCAGCGGTGCTCGATTTCCATGGCCCGCACTCACACTCGGCCGGTGGCCGGAACGTCCGGCACCAGAATCCTCAGTGGATTCAGATGTCAGTAGTCCCGGAGGTGTCCGTCCGACCATGGTACTGGTATGGCTTTATTCGAGTACCACATGCACTCGGCGACGAAACATACCTGCGATCCCGCCCTGAAACCACGACCCCGGGTTGCGCGATCCTGAACAGGGCTGGAATCGGAGCAGGGGATAGAGCTGGGCGCGACGTCGCCGACCGGAGGACGAGCGCCCTTGCCCGTCCACTGAGCGGCATTGCACCAGCTAGGGTTTGGTGGTGTTGGCGGCGGGGAAGCACGGTGGGGTTGGGAATGAGGGATAGAGGAGTGGAGATGGTCGTCCCTATTCACACGCACGACATTAAAAAGGACCTAGGACAGAGACGGGGGCGGTTGGGCCTTGCCATGTGGAACCTGGGCGGACACTGAGCGGACGAGCAGACCTATCCCAAATTTGATCTGCATATAGGTCGGACGCGACACGAACAAAAAGCGGACACGGGCAAAATGTGCCTCCGCATATGGCCATCGTATCTATCCACGCCGACCCAACCAGACAAATTTGGATAAAACCGCATTGGGTCGGCGGTATACCTGGCCATACCTCGGCCCGGGCCGGAAAAAGCCCGACGCAGAAAACTCAGACCCAAGCCCGTCCCAGACGGCCAAAATGCACCATAGCCCGTCGGGCCACGGGCCGGGCCTCTTCCCGAAACAGCCAAAATGCAAAGACCAGGCCCGGCCCAGCACAGCCGTTGGGCCTAGATTCCAGGCCCAAGCCCGAGATTTTTGGGCCGGGCTTCCCATGGCCGGGTATAGTCGGCGGGTTGAAATTGCCTACAAACCTGGCCACCTGGGCCGCAGCGCACCTGGGGCCGTGCTTGGGCCTGGAGGCGAGGCCCGCGTGCCGGCACGGCATGGCCCGTTTAACCGGTCAGACGCGCAAAATGTATAATATTCAGTAGTTCCCACGGATTGAACTCGTGACCACTTGCGCACGCGAGGTCCTCAGCCTGACAATGGGGCGAAACCCACACCTAACCCAGTCCACACCGCATACAATTAACTTAACTGCCCAACCCAACCCCAACCAATAATTTCTTTCGTTGATCCACACCGCCCGCACCGCTCTACTTTTCCACCCGCACCCGCACCGCTCCTCGTAGAAAATGCGGTCTGAACCCGCGGGTTCAACCCGTGGATTGCTAAGTTGAGCGCCGTCAGGTAGACAAACTAGTCGCTGGGCGTTGGCTACTAGCTACAGCGCGTACAGTTGGCTACTATAGCTGAGACGGGAATCATTCAAGTATGATGGCTACTAGCTGAGAGTGCGGGTGCCGCCGTGTATGCTTCTTGGACAGTGCCGACGGAAACACTGGTGGTGCACGCAGGTCGACGACGGCTGTGCAGCGCCGAGCTTGGGAGCCGCGCGGCCATGCCGGGCAGGCCATGGTGGCGAACGCCGGGCTGCTGAGCACAAGGTCGGTGCCGTTCGACTTCGTCCTGGCACGGTCCATCACCACGACGGCACGACCCTAGCGTCCGCCGCGCCGCAGAGTTCCCTGTCCTTGCACCGCACCTGGAAGCATGCGCCGCAGCCGACAACGTCCCTGTACAGGTACAGCGCCGGGCTCACCGCCGCGAGCATACCGCCATTGAAGGTCGTGGCCGCCGTGCTGTACGTGCAAACAATCAGGATCATATGTTGGCAGAAATTGTTCGCCCGAGAGGCGGTGTTGTATGTGGCGCCGGGCATGGGAGAGTGCAGGGCAGCAGCACTCAGACAAACGTCGTCGCTGCTGGTAGAGGCGCGTGCAGCTGGCGAGCTGCTGCTGCTGGCGCTCCAGCTCCTCGAACCCGGCGTCACCGCCTCCACCGGGACCAGCCCGTCCTCCGCTGGGGCTGCCAGTGAGGCCATGGCCATGCTTTCTTGCTGCCCTGGGACTCGATGAAGACATGGAAACGAAGGGGAATAGAGGTCGTAGCCGCTGGAGGCGATGAAGTGTGGCCCCAAACGGCTGGCGCGGGTCTAAACCCATGAGTTCAGCCCATTCAACCCGCACCGCACCGCACCGCACCGCACCGCACCAAACCGCACTTCTGTTAATCCCGCACCGCTTCGGTCCATGAATTTTTGTCCACCATTTAAACCCAAACCAATTAACTCCACGTTACAACCCGCACCAAAATACCCACTCGGACCCGCACCATTCCCAGGCTGACGCGAGGACTAACACACCGACGATACCACTAGATCTGTTATACACTCGTATCATTCAGATAGATATGTGACATATTATTCAGTTAGCAAAATATACAGTACAAATCTTACGTACTTGTACAAATCTTGTGCACTTGTGCGCGCATGCACGTATGCATTTTACTTATCTAGCATGTACGATAGAACCCCACAGGCACGTTTATGTTTTTATATATTTATTAATTCTGATTTTTTCAGATATTTTCGCATTTATTTTAGCAAAAAACAAGTCAAAAAGGTACGTGGGCCAAATCCGGCCCGTCGGGCTTAAACGTGCCAGTGCCGGCACGTATAGCTTATGTGCCGTGCCTGGGCCTTAAGGCCTGGCCCGCGTGCTGGCACAGCACGGCCCACCTAGTAGACAGGCCTTCACGAGCCGTGCCGTGCCAGGCCCGCGAGGCTATAATCGTGCCCGTGCCGTGCCAGGCCGGCCGTTGGCCAGGTTTGGTTGCCCATACAAAGTGGATACGACTTGGGCTGGGCAAACGGGCTCTCTCTCCACACATCGCCTCCAGCCCTCCCTGCACAAAAGGTCGCCTCCACCGCCGCTACCCGCAATGGACCTCGCCTGTGATCCCACCCAGCCGCCGCCGGTGAAGCGCACCACGGAACCAAACTGCACCACCATCGACTCCCTCGGCGACGACATCCTGCGGGAGATCTTGCTCCTCCTCCCCTCCCTCACGGCTCTCATCCGCGCCGCCTTCACCTGCCGGACGTGGCGCCGCGCCGTCGCCTCCTCCCCGTCCTTCCGCCGCCGATTCCGCGCCCTCCACCCGTCGCCTCCCCTTGGCCTCTTCTTCACGCGCCCCAGGTCCGTCCACCGTCCTAACGTCCCTGCGCTCCCCGACTTTGTGCCGACCCGCCGCCCCGATAAGGACCTGGCCGCCGCCGTCCGCTACGGCGACTTCTTCATCACCTCCATCCCGGTTCGCCCGGCGAAACACCCTGCTGGGATATCGTGGACTGCCGCGACGGCTTCGTCCTCCTTAATGATTGGGACAAAGGGTTGCTTGTCTTGGTAAACCCATATTCTAGGTCTAGCCGTGGGGTCATCGAGATGCCGGATTGGAATATCTTTGAGGATTACCGTGGAATTTACGGCCTCCGTAGTATCCACTTGATCTACTCTGACGAGGACCCCATGTCGTTCCGCGTGGTGTGCCTTGTCTATGATGAGTCCAGGGTCAGGGCTTTGATCTTCTCCTCGGATACCTGGGAGTGGCACATTACCCCATGGGTGGAGGTCGCCCCGACGCCGCAGACCGACTTGCAATGGCCTGAGGAGGGCATGCAGGCTAATGGGTTGTTCATCTTCTGGTTTAGCGTGAACCTCAAGAGCGTGATTACATTGAACACTACCACCATGGAGTTCTCGGTTGGTGAGCTCCCACAGTGCTTGATGATGATGGATCAAGACGTCAGCTTTGACGTGGGTGAAACCATGGACGGTGCACCTTGTATTGTTTATGCAGTTGAACTCAGCATTGGTATCTTGCTACGACGTACTGATGATGATGGTGTTGAGAAATGGGTGCAAGACAGGGTAGTTCCTCTCGGAACACAGCTTGCCCGGGTAATCGAGGACCTACCACAACCAGGTGACCTCCAACTAAATGTTGCGGCAATCAGGAATGGCTTTGTGTACTTGGCAACGTCGGATATGTACCATGAACCCCAAAATCCTTGCTGGTTCCTGTCCCTTTGCTTGGAAACAATGGAGCTGGAAATGTTGTTTCAGAGGACATTTGACGACCAAATCTATCCCTATGTCTTACCATGGCCTCGTTCTTTGGTAGGTGACTATGGGAGGTTTTTGCATGAAGTTGCTCCATGAAATGTATTATTGGACATCAGATTTTAGTATGACGAGGATGGTGGATTTGTGGAAGAGCACCCTCAGTAGAACTGGATGGACAGTTGCTTCTTGTTCCCTGATAAATTTCAATGTACTGATGCTGCTCAAAACTATTTCTCTAGCTAAATCCAGTGGTGTTGAAGATTCATCTATTACCTGTCAATCCCATGTCATTATCTTTTTCACCTTTTGTTGAATAATCGTTTACATTCAGTTAGCACTTCTCGAAAACTCTCAACTTGGTCTGTTCTTTGGTTGGCACCTGTTGAACTGTGTGCTGATTTTAGGTGTTTGTGAGGATTTACTTTATTGGGAATCTCCTTTCTGTTCTGCGATCTTACTGAAACATCCTTGTTCCTTGCAGAATAGAAACTGGTGAAAATATTGGCTTTCTCTGTGTTGAAAATTCTAAAGAATAGCGTTATTTATTATTGGAAACAAATTATACCATACTAAACTCAGGTAGTAGAGTGGCGTAGAGTGGGTGCATCCCGAAAAGTCCTTTTGTGACCGAGATCAGTTAAATATATATCCAACTACCCAAGAACATAATTTTCTGAAACATCTAAATATTATTTTTTTGGATGGTACTTTCTGGCATGCTTTATCGTACTTACCAAATTAGGCATGTGCCTGTGGACACATCTGGAAGCGTGTCTTACAAAACCCACACTTTTTTTTAAATGAGGCAAAAGACTTTCATTAATGAACTCTGTAGTGAAGTCCATGACTCTCATTTTGTGCTTTTATGTTAAAAAAAGATGAAGCTTGTTTATTTCGACTTTGACAATATTGTGTGATCAGGGGCACGTAATTCCTGATCGTTACATGGGTGATCTTTTCCATTCTTGATCATGTATTGTTCAGGACAGATTGTACTGCACATGTTGACCATGCAATACAACACTCGAGTCAAAGGTGAAGGATTTTGCAACAAACTAGTTTCTGTACTATCTAGCAATCTTGCGTTATACCATTTTTTTCTTTAAAATTGCACGTTGATGTGTTGTACCAGTGAACAGGGAGTTCAGTTGTACTTTAAATAGTTACAGTACAAAACAAAATATACAAAGCTTTGACCAAGCAAAATATAATCATTTACTGTTGAACGGATTGATCTTTTTACTTTCTAATACAGTTGAATGCATTTTGAATTGATAGAAATATCATAACAGGCAAATTTTAACGTTTGGATGTCCACTGAATTACGAATTGAAAAAACCCTTGTTCTCGTTTCCAGAGGTGAACTGTTCGTTTTCAAAGAGGCAATCACTAACAACCAATCAAAGTTCAAAAACAATTCGACGAATGACAATGCTATACTGGTGCCACTGTACCAGCATAAGGTGCAGCAAAATAACAGTTGGACAACGTCCTGAGTTACATCCAAGATCTTTCCCTCATCCACAAGTTCACAACATAGTAGCTAGATAGAAGAAAACAGTAAGCAGTGGTTTGCATCTTCTTCTTCTAATGTTTCTTATACCAGTCTATAAGCTGCAGCATTAGAGGAAACAACAATTCAACTTTCAGAAAAGAAACTACCTTATTTGGAGTTTTAATAGGATAATTAAATAAATATGAGTGTGTAATATTACATATACTGAACAATCAACTCGACTACTCAAAATTTTGACCATAAATATGTCTAGAACTATCAAGATTGGACATGTCTAAGTTAAATTGCCTGATTTTCCGTTACTACATAGTTAGAGGCGAGGGAGAGGACTAACAAGTGGCTTTAACCAAACTATAAAAAAAGCGTTATAAACTAATGAAGTAATGGTCAAAGTCACATGTTAGAGTCCGTAAAAAGACAATAACATCAAACTAAATATAACCGAGGGAGCAGAAAATGGAAGTTAGCCAATGAATCATGCCAGTAAATTCACCAAGGCAACTATATCATAAACAAAGGATGCCGTTCAGCAGTTATCTTTATATATAGCAAAAAAAGCAGCACAAGTTCAATACTGGTAGACAAAAATGCACTACTAGTCATGCTCAAATTTACTCCACTGAGAACAATGGTCTAACAGGCAAACCACAAAAGAGACTCCTGATAGTACATCCCAGCACGTGCAAACAGAAAGTGTAGACAGCCAAAGAAACAGAGCAGGTTCGGATTTCTAACACCAGTACTAAAAGAAGCACTAAGTGCAAACAGAAGGTAAACTATAGTGAACAGGATCAAAAGGATTGTCATGCAGTTGAGTCTTAAATATTGTAGAACTTGACCAAAATCTTCAGGGTAATGCAGCTTCATAAGAAATTACATGCCAACATAACCAGGCAACAGCAGATTTGTTTCCTAGATTCTGCTCCTTTCATCCTAGTGCCCGATATCCAGTAATGCATTTCATGGAGCTTCACCAAGTGCAAACGTCCCGTAGTTACCTACTAAAGCAGAAGGCCATGCCATGACATAGGGATGAACGCTTTCATCTAATGCCGCCAGAAACAGCGTATCCAGCTCCATTGTTTCTAAGCAAAGGGAGAGGTGCCAACGGGAGTGCGGATTATCCTGGATCTGTGTAGCCAAGTAAGCAAAGCCATCCATGACAGCCACCACATTCACCTCTTCTGATATGGCCTTAAGGACTTCTGTAAGCCGTGTGTACATATCAAACTCCTTTTCCAAATTCCAACTCCCAGCACCATCACCCTCTTTTTCAAACAGCAACACGCCAATGGTGAAGTGCATGGCATAGACAATACAAGGTGTGGAATACTTGGTTTCACCTACAACAAAGTGGCAGCACGGGTTCTTGAGACAGTGAGGGAGCTCAGCAACAGAGAATTCCATTGTTTTTGGGGAGGCGCAGGGACCTGGAGGAAGAGGCCGAGTAGGGGCGCCCTGTGGAGCTCGCGGAATCGGCGGCGGAAGGCAGGGGAGGAGGCCACCGCGCTGCGCCACGCGCGGCAGGTGCAGGCGGCGCGGACGAGCGCCGCGAGGGACGGGAGCCGGATGAAGATCTCGCGTAGGATGTCCTCGTCTATGCAGTCTATGTAGGTGGGTTTAGATGCTATTGGTAATTTAGCCGGCCGCGACTGGGTTGCATAGCTGTCGCCGGCCATCGCCGCCAAGCTCGTCGGCTACAATGGCGGACGGCCTCCAAGGCTCCAACCAACCCTATAGGCAAGGCAATGCCGCAAGCACCCCATCAACTACCAGGCCTATTTACTTTAGGCCCATTCAGGCAACGCTCTACGGGTACAACAAACTTTTTTTTTTATAAGGTGAGGATTTTATTTAACGACCAAACGGTGGACTGAAAGTACATCCCAGACAATGAACTGCCTGTAGTCTAGAAAACTGAAACTTAAGATTATAAAGCTTCGACTTAGAAGAACATAGAGAGGGAAATAAGAGGTTAGATTTACACCTAAACAAACTGTGGGAATCAGAACGATCCCGGAGGCACGTTTGGCCAGCGCGTGTGCCGCCTTGTTCTCATCACGTGGTACCTTGAGAATCAGTTCAGAGTGGCTCCTCCTGCGATTAGCAATATCAGCAAGAAATCGACCAATGCCTGCCCCAGAAAGCAAGTAATCTGTCATCGCCACATCAACCAGCAACTTGTTGTCCGAGAGGAACGAGACGCCTGACCAGTCTAGCCCCTGCACCACCTGAACAGCCAAGAGAAGGGCTTGCGCTTCAGCCTGCAGAACCAAAAAGGCAGAGGAGGAAAAAACACTGATGAAGAGTTTGATCTTCCGAGTAGGGTCGTGCAAGAAAATCCCCAGGCCAGCAGTATTTGCGTCCACCACCGGGTTAAATGCCGCATCACAGAAGGCCACCGGACCTGCAGGCATAGAGAAAGACAAGTGTGTATGGTTTGGCCTCGGCGCAACTGCAGGAGTTTGCGTGTCGCTAACAGGCATTGCTTGCTGCTCCTCTTTACCTGCAAAAAGAATAGCATGGGCAGCACATAGAACCTGCGAAACTGACCAAGATTTTTTATTGAAGAGCAGATCATTACGAGATTTCCAAAGCATCCAAAGGATTGCAAAAACATGATGAACTGAAACTTCAGGATGTGAACTAGCAAGCAAGGATTGAATAACATCCGAAGGGTAGCAAGACTGGTTGAAACTATCAGTTTTAAAACCCAGCGGAGAAGAAAACCACACTGCTCTAGCAAACGAGCAGTGAAAAAACAAATGGATATCCATTTCTGGAAGACCACATCTAGTGCATTCTTTTTAATATGAGTTGAAAAACGAGATGCTCTTGAACCTGAAGCCAGCGCTCTCCGGATCAATCTCCAAGCAAAGGTTTTAACCCTTGGAGGGATGTTAGGGCATTTCCATGTGTGCACAAGAATCTCCTTTTCCGCACCTGTCAAACATTGTCTTGTGTTTGTTGCGACATTGGTTTGCTCCTGCAAAAAAGTTTTGTAGACGCTTTTTGCCTGCACAGGCCACTTGGAGTATGCTTCCAATATAGCTCATCATCAAACTCAGCATTAATAATTGGAACCTGCAAAATCTTATTCCTCATATGGTCATCAAAATGCAAGGAGATTTTTTGATTGTCCCAGCATTTGGAGTTTTGTTGTCATAAATCACTTATCGTGCTAGGACAATCTGTACCTGGCTGAGACAAAAGATGGTCTAGATCTCTCTCCAATCCTCACACCATGGAGATGACCAGATGCTTGAATTCCCTTTTGCAATTTGGAGATGACAGGATGCCTCCATTTGTGGCAAGACATTTAAAACCGAAGACCAAAAGCCAGATTTTGGAAGTGAAGGACTAGCTCTCCAAATGCTAGTGCCAGGGAAATATTTAGATTTAAACACACGAGCCAATAAGGAGTCAGGTTCTTTTAGAATCCTCCAAATAGACATAGCAAGCAAAGCCCTATTCATGATGAACAGATCTCTAATGCCCAGCCCACCCTCATGGAGAGGTTTACAAATATCATGCCAGACTCTGAAGCACAAAGGTTTACTACTATCATCGTGGCGGATGCCCGTTCACCAAAACTTGCGAACTATGGAAGTAAGCTTAGAGAGTATCTTTTTGCTGAGTAAAATGCTGGACATGTAGTAGACAGGAATATAAGCAAAACAGATTTAATTAGAGTGAGTCTACCAGCATGTGAAAGCTTGTCGGCCTTATAAGCTGTCAGTTTCGTTTTAAACCTATCCACCAAAAAGGTATAAGCAGCGGGCCTATTTTTTCCTGGAAGAATGAGAGGGTTGCCGAGGTGTACAGTAGAAGCATCCATGTCAGTAGCAGGGAAAAGCCTTTTGATAATAGCAATCTCATTTGGATTTGTGTGCTTACTGAAATAAATGGCAGACTTTGTCCAGTTTGGTGTTCGACCAGAGAGATTGCAGAAATGATTAAGTACCTGAGCAATGTTCTGCGCATCACAGTTGGAGGCTGAGCTGCACACAATTAGATCATCTGCAAACATGAGTGAGTGTGTAGGCGGACAGCTGGGACCTAGCTTAATTCCTTCAATATTCACCGTTTCTAGAGCTCGATGCATCGAAAGCGATAGCTCATTAACTGCAAGGACAAATAAGAACGACGACAACGGGCAACCTTGCCTGATACCTCGACTGCTACGAAAGCGACCAAACGGTTGGCCATTAATTTGAACTGAAAACGTAGCAGTTGAAATACAGGTACGAACAAGATTGATAAAATGATCGTTCAACCCTTTACGAGCAAGAGCCATAGCAATAAAGTCCCACTCAATTCTATCAAAAGCTTTTGCAAGTCAATTTTCAACATGAAAGCTTTGTGTTTCCAAGAAGAAAGCTGAAAAGAGTGGGTAATTTCTTGAGCTAGAGCAACATTGTTGGAAATCCTATGACCTTGAACAAAGGCTTGTTGAGTTTCATGAATATAATCAGGCAAGGAACTCTTAAGTCTGTTTGCAAGAGATTTAGTAATGATCTTGTGCACAACATTGCAAAGACTAATAGGTATAAAATCTTGTGGAACCAAAGGATTACTTTTCTTTGGGATTAAAGCAATGATGGTCTCATTTAACTTAGGATGGAGAATACCACACGTGTAGAAGTCTTGAACAATTTTGGTAACGCATCCCGATCCACCTCCAAGCTGACAAATAAAACTCGACATTTAATCCATCAGGACCAGGAGAAGCATTCCTCTTCATGTCCTTCAAAACCTGTAAAATCTCTTCCTTTTCTGGCACAGAATAAACAAACGGATCAGTTTGTTCCCGCATGGGAATAATTGGAGGCTCATTCCTCAAATTCGGACTAGAGGTAGTAAAATGTTTGAAAAGTATTCAGTAAAACAAGCATCAATATCTTCTGGGTTATAGAGCAAGTTGTTGATGCTATCTTTTATCACAGCTATTCTATTTTTCCTCCGCCTCTTTGAAACAACATTGTGAAAATAAGAGGAGTTACGATCACCATTCTTAGCCCACTGCCTTTTCGCACGCTGTTTATAAAACTCCGTCAACTTGGTCATAGTATGCTCATAGTTTTTTGTGAGACTTGCCTCCTTGACATGATCTTGAGAATGAACAGGTTGCATCTGGATAGCTTCAATTCAGCATGTGTTGTATCTAACTGCTGCTGTAAAGGCTTTTTCTTTCTGACCCACTTCTTTAGAGATCCTGCAAGATTTGAAGTTCTAACATGGAAAGGTTTATCAGAAGAAACAACCCAAGCTTGATGAGCTGTCTCGTGGAAATCATTCTCAAGTAACCACCAATTTTCACACTTAAAGTTCTTCTTAGTCTTAACAGTTGAGGGTTGAGTGATAGTAAGAATAGGCGCATTATCACTTAAGATAATAGGAAGATTATACACCGTCGTATTTGGATAAGCAGTACACCACTCAGCATTAGCAAGACAACGATCAAGCCGTTCGTAAGTAGGAACAGAAGTAAAACGCTTGTTGCACCAAGTATAAGCTGGTCCATTCTAACCCATATCCATTAAACCACAACGTTTGACAAGATACACAAAATTACGCATGCGATTTTGGTTGACCTTCGAAGGGTTGCTTTTCTCACAAGGAAAACATAACGTTGTTGAGATCTCCCATACAATAAACCGGTTTCCCTGGAGAAGAGACAACAAAAGATTCGATCTGACCCCAAATATCCTAGTTTTACGATGATGCGGGTCACCATACACACAAACTAGAGTAAAAGCAAACTTAATACTCCCTCTGTCCAAAAATAAGTGTCTCAAGTTTGCCAAAAAGTGGATGTATCCATACATGAAACATGTCTAGATACATCCACCTTTGGACAAAGTTGAGACACTTATTTTTGGACGGAGGGAGTAGTAGTATTCACAACATAAGCTAAAACAAGATTCTGACTAGCAAAAGCTATAGACACATGCATCTCATCAGACCACAAGACCCAAAGACCACCAACACGGTCTTCAGCAGGAACAACAAAACTATCATGGGTAGGAAAACGACTAGCTAGATCAAGTGAAGTATACCTAGAAGAAAGCGTTTCCGAGATAAAAATTACCTTAGCATGTGTAGATGAGATGAGTTTGGCAAGATACTCCATCTTGTTACTACCGAGGGTCTTGCCAACCCCTCGGGGGTTCCAGGAGATCAGATTCATGGCGCTTATGGCGCCATGGTTGGCGCTACTGGCTGGACCAGAACCAAGAGTAGCAGGAGAAGGTCACCGGCGATGAAGAACATGGCTAAGCACCAAGAGGCTGCGTCTCGGAGTTTTCCTCTCGATGGGCATTTTCGGATTTGTGTGGGAGACCTGAGAAACCTGGGAAATAACTGGTGGGGAGGAACAAATCAAAGGACAGAGAGGTAGGATCGGAGAAGAATTAGAGAGGGGATTGGATTCGAGCAGGAATCAGAGGGGAAGAATCGAGAGGAGGCATTTCGCCGATCGCCCTTGAGCCAAAGTCAACCCCGCAGAACCCCGTTCGACTGATTCAGTTCAGAACACTCGATCTACGGGTACAACAATCAACATTGCATATTTCAGTGTAAGAAAATGCTCTACGCTTTTTGACACGGTATTACTTTGCAGCATATTACAGAGTCATTTACAGCAATAACCACAAGTGTTTCTAGCAAAAAAAAAACAATATAACAACTGCAACATTGTAAAATCCCCGTGGCATATATCTTTGCAGCAATAATCACTTACGCTTCCAGAAAAAGTGTAAAAATTCCAACATCAAGAGTCCCTCGTGCGAAATTATTTTGCAACTTACATCTGGTGGGAGCCGACGCCGCTTTGCAGCATCAGCTTGCAACACCTCGTCATGACGGCTTGAAATATGATGGCTCCGTCTTGCAGCATCGTCGTCCTCTGCTGATAGCATCGACGATCGACAGTGTGCTTGGCCAACTTGCAACATCGACTACGCCTGCTTCCTAGCATCGCCGGCGGCTGTTCCCAGCATCGATGGTGGCAGCTTGCAACAACGGTGGTGATAGGCGTCCCCCGCCATCGGCCTCGCAACATCACCGCCGACAACACAATGACGTCGTGTGTCCCCCTCCTCCCTCCTCTTTCAGCTTCGAGCACAAACAACTCGTGGAAAGAGATGGGGAGAAGTGGGACGTGATGGCGGGCAGAAGGCAACGACGACGTGTGGATGGGATGGTGGCATGGTTGAATGTGATTCATGTGTTTCTTGTGCCGAGGAAAAAAGAGAAATACTTGCAGTAAAGAGGATGTGTGGTGGTGCCCGAAGCTCTTTCAACCACACGCGGGAGCACGTCGCGCGGGAGGGAGCCGCTTGATCGGTCATCCAGATGGGGTACTTCTTCTTTTGGGATAGATGTGAACATTGCTAGGAAATGTTAAATTATCACAAGATGTAGAATTTAGATATTGTCACAACAGGACAAACCGGATAGTGTTCGTCGCTGGTGCTGCCTGCATCTGCATTGTCTCTGAACATGAATGATCTTAGCATTTTTCTCATAAATTAACTCTCTGATATGTATGCTAACTGGAACTATTCTCCAGCGTGGAGTCGATGCTGAAGATTGTGAGAGTATCCATTGCGCCAGCAGCCCACCACCTTGTTCTCCACCACAAAGCGACACTCTTGTTCCTCCAAAAGTTAGCATGCAAAAGGGAGGTGCGAGAACAGATTATAGCTTCTATTTTCCATGTCAGCGTGTGCCTTTGTTGACCTATTTGTCTTGCAAAGATTTGATCAGAACATGTGAGAGATCAAGTATATTTTATGGCAGGATTTGAGTCTTCAAGCACGCATTGGGTTGCATTTTGCTCCCCTTTGTTCAAGTAGGTATGGTGGGTTACTTATATAATCTTTAAAGGAATAAGAAAGTTGAAAGAGACCGGGTAGCTTCCATGGCTTTTTCATCGAGAGGAATGTGATTTTCTAACCGGGGTGGTTGCTCGGTTGGTTACACACAACCGTATGCCATCCATTGATTTCTCAGTTTGATAGACTAGTTTACTTCGGTTAGAGCATCTATGAGCTCCCTTAAAACATGCAAAACCGTAAAATAACCGCTATTTTATGGTTTTGTACAAAAAAAAATCATTTCAAAGTCTGTAAATTGGGCCGATTCATAATTTTTTTCAAGGTGCGATTTAAAACGAGCCTTCTATCTGTCGTATCTAAAATTGGGGGTGAAATGATGATATCCCATAAACACATTTGTCCTCAACGGGAGGGAAATTTCCGGACGCGGTTTCGCTAGATCTATCCCAACTCTGGCCAAATTCCTCCAGCTAAACTTTGGCCGCATTCCCCTCTGCTATTGCAAAGCGACAATCGAGCTGGAGCAGGACCACGCTGATGCAGGGTTAGGGCTGACCCGAACGGTGCGCCATCACACCACCGCACCCTACTCCACCTCGAATAGCAGCTGGCCAGACTCCGTGCCACCGACTTAGCAGGTTCGCATCGAGACTTGTGGCCCTCGTCCCGGTCCCGCACTGTCGGTCTCGTTGCCTCCTCGTGGCCACGCGGATCTAGCAGGCGGCGCCGCTCGCGATCGGAAGGACGGGGGAGGGGCACGGCAGAGCAGAAGGAAGGTGCGTAGCCGGAGCAGATTCTCGTGTCCCTTATCACCTCCCTCCCTCGCAGTCAGAGCCGGGGTGGTGGGACCGTTGGTAAGAAGCCTAGAAAGCATAAATTAGAAAGAAAACGTGGAGAATGATAATGATGGCCCCCATCTAAAAATTATTTTATGGTATGAGTTTACCGTATCTGTTCTGGGGAAACGAGCATCATGCCGTAAACACGGTTTAAGCTTCACCTATTACTACTTTTACGACATCAAGATTTAAGGGATCTCTAGAGATGCTCTTATATACTTGTTGTGACTTGAATGTTTTCAGACATTTTGATGATAAGACAAATTCGCCATTCATGATTGATTATCAGGTATTCATGCAGCAAACTTAATTCTGAGTACCACTGATCGATAGCCGTTTCTTTTTCATATACTACCTATGTTCTGGAATATAAGATATTTTATCATTTCTGACTGAAAAGGAAAAGGATTACAGTACTAGTGAAGAACACAGCAATTCCAATTCCAAAATCTAAGTTCAGAGAACGCAGCAGTTCCTATGCAGCAACGCGAGCAATTCATGTTCCTATTTTGTCAGGCAATTTCATTCTGTTTTCTGGATAACAATTCCAAGTCAAATGTTCACTAGAGCAACATTTGATCATATTTACAGTGACATTAATTATACACCAATTCAGTTCAAACATGTATGTATATGCATTAGCAGAACTAAAAAGAAAGGGAAATGGACTAATATACAAACGGAGAGAAGAAGTCCAGGAGGCTCTAATCGGAGGTGGGAGCGGAGGAATATCGTCACAACGCGGCGAGGCCGAGAAAATCGACGGCGGACTTGGCCATGATGGCGGTGAATTCCTGGAAGCTTATGGAGCCGTCGCCGTCGGTGTCGGCCTCGCGCATCATGTCGGTGAGCTCGGCGTAGCAGATGGGGTGCCCCATGCGCGCCATGGAGCGCGCGAGCTCGGCGGCAGAGATGTACCCGTTGCCGTCGCGGTCGAAGGCGCGGAAGGCCTCGGCGAGCTGCTCGTGGTCGACGGCGACGGAGGGGCGGCAGGGCCCGAGGAGCAGCTGCGAGAGGGAGGAGGTGAGCTCGTCGAACTCGACGGTCCCGTTGCCGTCGGCGTCCATGGATGCGATGAGGGTGTGGATCTCGTCCCCCGCGGCGGGGCGGAGGCCGAGCGAGCGGAGCAGCGCGGCAATCTCGAGCTTGGTGAGGCTGCCGTCGCCGTCGAGGTCGAAGCGGAGGAAGAGCTCGCGGAGCTGCCGCAGCTGCTCGTCCCGGAGCCGCGTCCGCCCGACCTCGGTCGGCGGGGGCGGGGGCGGTGTAGGGGGCTCCTTGCCACCGCCGGAGGGAGCGGACATGGATGCCGAGCGTCTCGCGCGCGCCGCGGTCGTCGCCGTCGCCGCCGCCGCGTGTCCCCTGGTGGTTGATGGTTGGGAGCCTGCGCTTCTGCTTCCTTCTCGGACGCGGTCATTTCAAAACTCTCCTTGCCAGAACGAGATCTTTCCGTCGGAGTATCGTTTTGATGGTGAGGGCGAGCCGTGCGAGGCCGTGTCAAACTGTCAACTCTTCCCATTTGCCTGTCTCGTTTCTTTGTTCGCAACATCACTGACTTCGTGCATATTCATATTTCTATCTCTAATTATAGGCATTTTTATCAGCTTGTGATATTCAGGTCACCATACTTGGATAACAAAAGGACCCATGATTATTTTCACATCGGTTTTCAACGTTTATGTTTCATATGAATACACCTTCTAAGTTTGGTTACAGAACTCTTTTGTGCAAGTTAGTTGCCGCTTTCAGTTCATTGGAACAAGTCAGTTAGAATGCGGGATCAAAGGAGAAGAGACATCCATACCTTTTATAAAACAAAACCTCACTAACAGATATTTATGATTTTCTATCTCAGCATGTAAGATATTCATATCACATACTCATATCCACATATTCTAAGGAGTACTATTTTAGCCAATCAATTATCCATTTGTAACATTTATTAATGATGGTATATCTACATGCACATATCCACATCATCTATTGCTTTAAGCCATACAATATCCACATCACCAATTTCGTTTGAACATGTCATACCTCTTTCTTCATTCACAATACAGAATACATAATCAACCAAAAGAGGTACTGCGTTTGGGGGTGGATCGTTGTCTAATACTCCCTCCGTTTTTTAATATAAGATGTTTTAGCCTCCCAGTATTCAGCCCGTGCTTCGTCGTGACCGGGACGTCCTCGCGGCCATCCGCGGCGGTGACTTCTTCCTCACCTCCCTCCTGGAGCCCGACAACAACGACGTCGCGCCCCGCAGCTGGGTTGCCTGCTGCCACGACGGTTCCCTCGTACTCCCGAACACGCAGTCTGGACAACTCGCCATTGTCTACCCTTTGAGCCGATACAGCTCCGACTACACCGTTCTCCCTGATATGGGTGCGGGCGCTCCATAGACTCTTTTCCTCGGCATGTTTTTGCTTTCATCCGATGAAGACCCGATCTCGTTTCGAGTGCTCTGGGCTTGCTACGACGACCCCAAGGTTCGCGCGGCTGTGTACTCGTCGGACACCTGGGATTGGCATGCTCTACCATGGGCGGAGGTAGCTGAGAGGGCACCGCCTCATGACGGGGACAAATACTGGCTTCGGTCTGGGAATCTAGTCGGCGGCACACTCGAAATAGGCTTTCGCCCGCTTTATAAATAAAGCCAAACGGCCAAACGATACAAAGTGATGTTGGAAACCTCTTACAAGTAGACCAGAGATAAACTACAAAGACAGCAAGATCGAGCCTGCCACCGAAGAAGACGAGTCTAAGAATACCGAAAGGCTCCACAACAGCGCCTTCGAGAAGGTAACGACGCAAAAAGCGCCGCCGCTGCCAAGGTTTTCACCCGGAAAGATGCGGCGAGAATGGCCACAACAACGCCCCAAGAAGGTCACGACACCCGCAAGCATCGCCGTCGTCGGCGCCAAAGCGCTGGGATTTCTCCCGGAACCACTCATGCCACCTTCGGTACCTCAAACCAATACCAATCCCCGCGCCGAGCTTCCAACACACGATCTGGGCGCTGCCACCACCAGGAGTCCCCGTTGTCCCCTCCTTGCCATCCTCATGGACCAAAGAGACAGACCATCACCACCGCCACGTCGCCCCGCCGTCGAGACGCCTCGTGCAGTCCACCTTCGGAGCGCCGCCCCGGCATCTGCAACCTCAACCCCATGGAGCGACAAAGGACCACCACGTGACCTAGGGGTCAGAAGATAGGGGCCGACGCCAAGTCCACCTCTGCTTGGTTCGGATCCAGGTAGCAGATGGACAGCAGTCGCAGCCAACCGGAGGGGATCACAGCCCTCCACCGCCAATGGCGGCCGCCGACCGGACGCAGCAGACGGTCCCGTCAGGCCTAAGATCAGGCACAGATCAGACCAACCTGGTCCAGATCTAGGCCCAGATCAGGCCCGATAGGTCCCTCTGCCACGCTGCAGCGCCGTGGCCGCTGATGCCGTCCCTCTACCAGGCCGCGCCGCCCTGTCCATCTCCTCCACGCAGAGCCGCCTCAGTGGACATTGTAGGCGGCCATCGGGGAGAGGTCGCTGCCCCGCACCGAGGAGGACGCCGCCGAGGACGCCACCACCACCGTACGCGCAAAAGATACCACCGAGCCGCCACACCGCCTCTGGCCGCGCCGGCGCGCCCTCGGCCGAGCCCGCCGCCCCACGAGGCCACCCTGGCCCGTGCCGCAGTCGCCGCGAGAGGGGAAGAAGGCCCCGCCGCCACCAGCGCCCGGGCTTAGCCCGACGACGCCAGCCGGCGGCGGCGAGGCGGGAGAGCGGGAGGCGTGAGACCTGGCGGAGGCGAACTTGGAGCCCTCCCCCGTCGCCCATGGGGGCGACGCGGAAGAGGGAGGGGAGAGGGAGGTGGGTGGGAGGGGAGAGAGAGGAGGGCTGGAGCGCGCCGGCGGCGGCTAGGGTTAGGGTTCGCGGGAGAGCAGTTGGCGTGGAGTACGTGCAGTCTGGACACGAGGACGACGCTCTGTCTCCGAGCTTCCACCATGTTTGAAGACATTACGACGTTATCATCGGCGGGACCAAGGACAGGGCGCCTCGCATTGTGTATGACAATGGACTCTGCATTGTAATTCTGACGCCTCCCCGGGACGACGATGAGAACAGTGTTGACAGGTGGGAGACGACTCCGTCTATCACATGGAGGACTCTCCTATGCTTGACATGGTGGTGAGTAAGGATGGCTTTATGTATTTGGCCTCAGCGGAGATGGTATATTCACTCTGCTTAGAGACAATGCAGCTGAAGAAGCTAGCTCCGAGGACATTCGGTGCCTATTGTTCCTCTTCCTCCTACTTCATGGCGTGGCCTCCTTCATTAGTAGAAAACTATGGGGTTTTTGCAGCGCCCCAAGCTGATCCTTATAATGCATAACAAGTTTTTTTTTTTAAACAATAATGCATAACAAGCCATGGCACATGAGTACATGACTCTCCTTCACCCGGAGCTACGATATATGTGTGACTTGGTATGATTTGAGGCCCAGATTCTGTGGTTAAGCTTTGTGGGACTGGGGAAGATTGTATTCGGGCTGGTGCTCAATATATCTGAATTCATTTGCAAATATTGTCATATTTGATCTGGTTCTTATGATTTGCTGTCTATGCTACCTGGCCCTATGCTTAATATATCAAAAATCCAGAACCAATCATATTCTCAGATCTGGTATCATACTTAAGATACTCGCATGTTATCGCTTTGTCACAAGCCCCTAAGAAATTTGATACACTACTCTCATCCTTAAATATAAACGTTTTGTAGGCTTTTTACCTACAAAAACGTCTTATATTTTGGAATAGAGAAAGTACTTAACTAGCGAGACACTAACCTTAGGAAATTAGTATACGGGGCTTCTGCCTCATGATACGGAAACAACAAGCTCACTATACACTTTTCCACATACCACAGTTGAAAGAGTGCAACAAGCCAGCATCAAATTAGAAGACAGGCCACGCTCTGCATTTCCAACATCGACTCCATCGAGCAAAGTCTACTCTCACTATGCTTACATATAGAATATCATACAAAAAGCAATAGTCAATCATATTCACAGGAAATGTTGTACGAAAACATAAGGAACGAATACATCCGGTGTTTATCTCTCTCTAATTAACCAGGCAAAACGAGAAAGAGCATTGACAACGTTAACCATCATCCTAACCATAGAAACTTCGCTGGATAACTAACATCGAATTGGCATCAACCATTTAATAGTGCAAATAACAGCCACAGCCAGGAACCTTTCTTGTTTATGTAACAAATCATCCTGAAGAATTATGTGCTACTCCCTTCGTTTTTAAATGTAAGATGTTTTAGGTGTTTCACATTGTGTCTACATGCATACTAAAATGAGTGAACGTACACACTAAAACATGTCTAGATATATTGATATGCATATGAATATGAACAAATGCTAAAACATCTTATATTTAAGAGCGGAGGGGTACCTCTGTAACCGTAGCCAAAACATACGGTTCACTTAGGACCTACTGCTTTTCACAAACAAATTTATCCGGTGCCACCATTGAGTAGCTCAGTAAGACGTGAAACGGGGATATGAAAACAATACAAGGATGTGCAAGTGAAGTGTATGTTCTTAACAATCGAGCGGGAAAGCCCAGTGTATCAGAAACTCTTTGTATGTAGAGGAGATCAAGGGATGCATACGAATGGCGTGTCCCATGCCTTCTATCTCAACCACCATCTTTGGGCTGCTGAAATGGGTGTGTTGAGGAATGGCGCATACCGATGAATGTGCGGGTTTACAGCCCGACCAATTCTTGCCCACACACTCTGGTGATAACCCGATGTAACAGGTGCATGGTACATCAACTTCAACAGCTGTACAAAATAGATGTATACACAAAACTTAGCAAGGTAATATAAAGCTTGAGCAATCGTATAAAGTTCTACCCTTCTTATACAGTATGGAAGATATGAACAGTTCAAAAATGTTAAAAGCAAGGTTGGCACCGGGGGGGGGGGTTAGGGAAGGGGGAGACCTCATACATGTGAAAAACTTGTTCTCACTTTCCAGTGGTTCAGTTAGATACTGCCGTCATATTCTCAAACTACTGAGAACAGAAAACGAAACAAAAGCAGGGGAAAAATGCTTATGTACAGGAGGACAACTCACATGAAAGTACATGAATGTCTGAATTAAGTTGCGTTTCGGCCTGCATGAGAAAGAACACATGACATTTTTAATAAGTTTAGATACAAAAACCTTCACTAAATAGTTCACGGAGAAGTGAATGATTGAACATACGAGAACAGTGATGTAATCATAAGAAAGCCCAGGGCAATTTCAGCATTCGAACAAAGGAGGCTAACTGTAGTGTTATTTGTTTCCACCCACAAACAAGGCTCCTCCAAATACCTCCTAAACAAGAGATAAAAACGAAATCAACCATAGGCTAAAAGGTGTATATTCAATTTATAGAAATCAGTGACTAACCTGTAGAAAGTGGAGCGTGCAAAATTACGCCTCAGGAATCTAGCAACATGATCAAGTGCCCAGCAAAGCACTGGCAGTAGAGCAACTGAATAAAGAAAAAATGAAACTGCTAAGGACAGAACAGAGATTAGACTCACAAATCTTAAGAAAGCAGGAAAAGGAAGTGAAGCTTACTCTTAAAATGTACATTAGATGTGAACATCATAAGAGAGAACATCAAATGAACAAACTCCTTGGCCACAATTATAGACTGCAACCAAGGCTGAATTGCAGGCATGTTCCATGCTCTTGGTTTCTACAGGCAGCAGGAGGTGGGAGGATCAGGATTGAGAAAGGAAATTGACACAAAGAAAACTAGAAGAAAACACTTCATCTATTCATTTGATAAGCAGGAACTTACCCCATAAGTGCAGTATACAGAATATGCTGACGAGCATATGGTTCCTAGCAATGAAAGTCTATATGCTTTGCTTGAGATATCTTTCGGTAGAACTGGAAGTATTCCAAGACTAGAAACAACCAACACCTGCAAAACCCCATGTCGCAGCACCATATTACGGTATGACATGTAACAGTATAAATCAAGACCTCTACAAAAAAAAGTATAAATCAAGAAAACACCACAATCGAAGTGTAGTTAGGGGGACTGAGAAATTTAAGGCCATGGCATATGTTTTTTCCTGCTGAACTACGGTCCATATATGCTATCAGTTGTTTACACATACGAGAAGACAATAGACCAGGGCCTAAGAACAAAAGTTCTGATCAGCGAAATAAGTAAAATATCTAAACGGAATAGAGAACTAGACCATAAAGAACACAAACTGTTCTCACAGCGAGTAGATAATGAATATGCTTTCTACGTTGAAGGAGAGAAGGTAGCTATCCCTACCCAAGCATTGATAGAGAAATGTATAGTTCTTCCATCGAACCGTAAAGAACTTCCTGTGCTTTCTGTTGGTGGTGGTTGAGATGCAGTAGATCCTACATATAGGAGCAAAATATAGTTATGAAACGAATCTTCAGATTTCAGACTGATGTGGCAATGAGAGAAAACGTAGTGACAATTCTTTTCCGGTTATTTCTAGTTTCCATTCCAAAAGTGATCTATTAAGCACTAGAGTTCTTTTTATTCTTGCAGAAAAGGGAACGCCAAACTCTGGTTCACTACAAAGCCATAAGCCCTGTGAGAGCATGCAATTTACACTGCTGAGAACACAGAATAAATAATGATATAAATAGTAAGGAGTAATTCCTGGAGTGTCTTCAGCCAATGATCTTGCCACTTCCTCCAGACGACAAACATTAAGCACCAAAGTTTACCATACCTGAGTCACGAGCTCTAACATTCTCACTCGATGACGTAGATGAAGAACTTGCTGCTGATTTGTTGGACGGAGTCGAACTTGTGGAAGACATTGGTTCAACCACCAAATCGGGATCCTGAGGTTTAAAGGAGCGTTAGTAATTTTGAGACTATCAATTGTCGTACACTAGTCCTTTAACTTGGATATGACTATGGGCTTAAGCAGTAAGGATGGTAACTGAACATACTACCATACCAAATGGAGAACAACTAGCAAATGATAGGCAAGAAATATTGGGTCATAACCAAATAAAAGCCACTTTTCACTAACCAACCTGACTCGTGGGTACCAAGGCCTCCGCAAAAGAAAACTATTGGCATGTCTATAGGGAAATGCTATCATGTAGCAACGAGAAGTTGAACATGTCATGCTCCGGAAAGGAACATAAGTATGTTAAACATGAGAGATTGAGAAGCAATAAGTCTTTGTGAAAGTAAAACAAACTTTCAGCTATCTGACACCTAGATTGCACAATCGCAAAATGGGTGTGTTGCTGCGAGAAGTCAAAATGTTGGAGCGTAGGTAAGGAAGCCACATTGCTCAGTACTTCCACCCAATTTATCAATTTCAGTTCTTGTGTTTTTCAACTGAAAACTTACGACATTATAACTCAATTAAAAAAGGGACGTATAATTAAGCAACATACTCAAGACTAGCATTGGGCTGCTGGCCATACAAGGAGATTTACCCTGTTGAAGAAATAAGGGGAAGCACTGCATACACATCCTAGAGGCAAATACCATGTGACTCAGCTATTTCATAAAAAAACACAAATAAGAGGTAACTAAAATTTTGATGTACAAAAGGTAAGCTACAAAAAAACTTCAGCTCATCAGGTCCTGCACTTATTAATTTAGCCAAAGCCATCCATAAGGAAGATCTGGATCTTCCTTTTCAGTGCAAAGCATTAGCATGCGCATCCTGATGTTTGAGCTAAATTGAGCAGTAAACACTATCAGGTTCTCATCAGTGATGGATGCCAGATAAAAATATAGGCACACCGAATTTATAAAAGTGGAATAGTATAACTCAAAAATGTTGGCAACTGCATGGAACCAAGTACAGAATGTGGCTCTGATCACGATGATGCAGATATCATATAACCCCATGCAAACCATTTTGCGTTTACGACTATGCTAACGGACAATCAAACACACACTCTCCCTAATACAAACAGCCAATTGGACTCCTGGAGCATCAGATTTCGAGCCATCTACCCATTTCCAACGCATCATTCTCCCGGCACCAGCACACGGACAGAACAAGTCAAACAGATCGTGCTAGCGGCTACACGGAACGACAGGAGGTGTACACCGAATCCAAAAACGGTGGGCGTCTGAGGGGGGCTTACGATGTATCGCTGGTAGAACTTGCGCTTGAAGTGGTCGACGACGTCGGCGCGGGAGGCGAGGTGGGGCGGGACGAGGACGTTGGACCAGTACCCCGCCCACCGCGCGTCGTTCTCGTAGTCGTACGCCCCCGCCCCGATCCGCTTCAGCCGCTGCGGGTCCGCACCGCCGCCGGTGCTCGCGTCCCCGTCCCCCATCGCCGCCGCTGCGGGATCTTCCTGCCTCGCCTCGTCCGGGGTTCGGGTTCTTCTCTGGCTGGAAACTCGCGATCCGGGCGGGACGAAGCAGAGATGAGAGGTGCGACTGCAGGAAGTTTCTTCTGTTGGTACGACTTTTCTGTCCCTCAGCGTGGGGCCTCGCTGTTGTTGGCAGTTGGGATCAGAGAATCATCCCAACTGCCTCTGAAAAATGGATACTCCAGCCTCTGCAATCAACGATTCAGTAAACGTTTGCAATACTAAAGTCTATAGCGGCTCGCGTCCTTGATTTATATAAGATGCAATTCGGAGTCTCATGTCCTCTCAAATGAACCAAATTGTTTAGAATAATTGGGCTTCTTTGAATGTTAAATTTTCGCTTGGTTGATATTGCAAAATGATGTTGTGGATGGCACAGTTGTGAAATTTTTTCTCTATGCAATCAAGTGTAAGAGTTGCTTTGAGACATGTAATACTGAGAGATTATACTCCATCTTAAAAGTCCAAGGATGTGTCCTAGGCATTTTTTTTTATGTTGTGGCATCAAAACCTCTAAAACATTTTCTCTTAATTAATGAAAATGATAAGCATTTTGCCTTGTTTTAAATAAATACAGCTCCAATAGCAGAATTCGGATCAAACTGATGGGCAAAATTTGGGACTGCTTGAACGATTTGTACCCTCCTTGCCAGCCATGTAATTTCCTTCAAGAATGCGCGCTTAATCGAGGTAGGCAACCAATCATACACACACTGCATACAACTGCTTACCAGTTTACAACATTGGATCATACAGCACGGTGTCACAACACAAATTCTTGTAGAAAAATAGATAAATTTCACAGTACAAGTTTATCAAAATAAGCCAGCTGCTACTATCTTGTTGATACTTCTGACTTGAAATACAGGAATGGAAACTTTTGAATTACAAAAAACAAACTGATTAAGATATATGGAGTCAACATTGACAAATTTGATATACATACACATAAACATATTACATATGAACATAGATCTATGTTTAGACTATCGGTACATCCACCATGCGTGTACATAAATCTACTTGTACAGGAATCAAACGGCCATTTAGGCGAAACCTAGCTATTACAGATGAACTTCGATCAAGGTTTAGACTATATCGTGCCGATCGCCGATCGGTGCATCCACCGTATCCGTATCCTTGAATCCCCAGCTGGTGCAGGAAGCCGGAATCAGACGGCCATGCACGCGAAGCCTAACGCGAGGATGCCGTCAACTGGATCCATCGGGCGGCAGCCGAGGTTGCAAGAACTCAAACCCGCGGCGAGGGCGTCGTCGAGCGCCTGCTGCAACGCCACCTTCTTGGCGCTGCTGTCCCTGCGGAGCTCCTTCCAGCGACGCTTCATGACGCGCGAGGTGCGCCGGTGCACGGCGCGGCTGATGTCGCTCCATCGTCCGTCGTGGAGGCGGTGGAGGCGGGCGAGCTCGGCGTCGTCGCTGGCGGTGAAGGCGCGGTGGTAGACGTCGCGCGCCAGGTGCTCCTGCCACCTGTCGCGGCAGAGCGCGCGGGAGCGGCCCGGCATCTGCTCCGCCACCCGGTGCCAGTGCCGGAATCCGTTCTCCCTGGCGAGGTGCGCCAGGCGCGCGTCCTCCTCCGCCGTCCACGCGCGCGGAATCTTCAGGCGCACGAGAATCATGGTCGATCTCCTCCTCCTCCTCCTCGGTTCCGCTCGCGCGCTTGATCGATCGTCTCCGGTTGAATCGGGGGAAGAACTTGAGCACGGGGAGGTCCAAGAAATGGTAGATGCGCAGATGTTCACCTGCTTATATCGGCAGGGAAGCAGATGGCGGTGTGTGTGACGAATTCGGAGTCCGATCCCAGTTCGAATTCCCTTCGCAGTTCGCCCTCGGGAAGAAGGAAAAGCAACTAACCGCCCGACGGACGTGGAAACAAATTTCTTGGCGAGAACGAGTTCAAAAACCAATTTCTAGGCGAGAAAAAATTGCTCACCTTTAATCGAAAAAAATTGCTCGCCTGCCTCGACCGTTTATTCTTGCCTTTCTGGGCCGCTCTGCGCAGTACAACTTTTGTTAACTACAGATATTGGGCTTAGCCCAACTATTGTTTAGCTAATTCCGGACGGACCAACAGGCCCACAGGCAACAGGCTAACAGCCCGCGGGTGACCACTGTGACTTCGCTCGTCCTTCGCCTTCACTTCCGGCTCTGTCTCGCCGGCTCCCCCGGCCGCCGCCGCCACCATCACCATCGCATTCTCTCCACACCCGAACCCTTCAATGCGCGCCCTCGCCCACGTAGCTTCGCTCCTGCGTCGCGCCACGGCGTGCACGCCGCAGATCTGCGCCGGTGGCCGCGACATCCCGCTCCTCTCGAAGGTCTGCCTCTCGTACTCCTCCCCCCATAGCATGTCTTTTCGGACCCAGTGAGGCTACTGCTACGTCCTCCGCCCTTTCGAGCGCCTGCGGCAGCGTTTGGTTCGTTGATTTGGTAGGGTTTATGAGCGGTTTAGGAACAGGGATCTGGGTGCGACCTTGGGGATGATGACAGGTTAATTGTTATTACCGCTTAAAGGATTGTACGGCGGATTAATTCTTGGCTGCTTACAGTATTCGAAATGGAAGTTTACGTAGGCAGCATGAGCTTTCCGTGATTTGGTTCCTTGACAAATACGTGATGTGGTTTGTCATCATACTGTTACAGGCTTTGGTTTCTCCAAGTGTAGGCTATCAACATGTTAAATGTCCGTTGTGTTCGACTCACTCCGTTCCAAATTGTAACATGTTTTGGATATTTCAGTATGGACTACATACAAAATGAAATCAAATGAGCAAACATGCACACTGAAATACCGATTCAAAAAAGGATAGAACATCTTATAATTCAAACGAAGGGGTAGTTTACATTATAGTACAAAATGCTGACTGTATGAAAGGTTCAAGCTGTAGGAGAATTGGTCACGGCGTGACTCTACATACAACTACAAGTATTCATTGGATAAAGCCATTGACACGTCAGAATTTCAACTTCCTGACAAATACATTCAGTAGAGCTTTGTCTGAAGTGGAAATATTCAGCTATATTCTTTTAGTTATATCTTCAGTTGGATTTTATTCTAGTTGTTGCCCATCTCCATAGTTGGCTTGCCTGATCTCCTAAAATTGTTTGAACTGTTTACTGATGTATGCACTAAAACTACATCTGTGATGTGGTTTAACCCCATGGAGCATTTGATTTATGATAATTTAGACAGTTGCAGTTATTTACTCAGTAGAGCTTTGTCTGAAGTCGAAATATTCTGCTATATTTTTATAGTTATATCTTCAGTTGGATCGTATTCTATTTTTTCTGCCTTCTAAGTTAGCGTTCTTCATTTGCAGATTTTGCCAAATGTCTACTGCAACAGGTATTCGAGTCTTTTGGCTCCAGCAAATGATGCGCTGATTCCTCCGGAACTTCTATCTAGCAAGACTGCTTGGACACCAGACCGAGAACTTGGTATGTTCTAGTATATGTTATCCATTTGCTGCTGTCATAGTGTTGTTTCTCTTGAGCGACCTACACAATACTCTATTTAACCAACATAGACTCTCAGATGACTGCTTCTAGTTGATTGAGAATTTAGCTTCATTCAGTCTAAGCAAGATATTCAAATTACGCTGAATTGTAATTACTCTTAATTTTGTATTACAGGGCAGTATGAGGACTTAGTAGCTAGAGTAACAAACTTCCATAATGAGGACAAGGGATTTATGGTTTTGGATGGTGATGTTTTTGATGTTCCAATTAGGAAGGATATTGTTCACCGAGTAGTAAGGTGGCAGCTTGCTAAAAGACAACAGGTGCACACTACGATCTCTCCTTTTCTTTTGATTGTCTACAGATTGTGAGCTTCCAAATCTTTCATACTCCTGTGAACTCATCAGGGCTTTATTAATTTAAAGTCGGGTTGCCAAGCCTAATATCTAAAAAAACTTCCAAATCATGCAATCCATTATATATTCTTTAAGTTGGATATTTAAGTTGTATCTATCTTGTGAGAATATTTGTGCTGCACCTTTTGATAATTGCATGCACCTGTCTTTCGCAGGGAACACACTCGACTAAAACTATCAGTGAAGTGAGTGGCACAGGAAGAAAGCCCTACAAGCAAAAAGGAACTGGAAGAGCACGTCATGGAACATTGCGTGGTTGTCAGGTTATACTGCCCGATCTTAATAGTATATCAGTCATATGATTGTTATTGCGTAGGCTGGGAGTAGGGAGATAACTCCCCGTGTTGTGCTCTTACTAAACTAATATTTGGACTACCAACAGTTTCGTGGCGGTGCAACCATGCATGGCCCTAAACCACGGAGCCATGCGTTCAAATTGCAAAAGAAAGTACGGCGTCTGGGACTTAAGATCGCCTTGTCTGCTCGAACAGCTGAGGGGAAGGTATCTGCCGATTTACCAAATTAATGTGTCCTCGATGTTCTCATCTCCAGTTAGCTCCTGCTTTATGTGGTTATGCCTGATAATGTAAATATATTTTGCACTACAGATCTTTCATGAAGTTCAGAGAAACAGGCTAACCACTTGCCTAGTTCTGTATAGATTGTTTTCTATGTATGTCTTGTTCTCTTAGATGGTCAATCTAGATGGTTTAAGATCAATTTAGATTACTAGAACCCCTTTTTTCACGAAGTATTATGTTGTTACTTACGAGATTGAACATTGAGCTTGTATTGTTTGCATGTGTTCCTGTAAGAGTGAAAAGCTTATTGAAATTTATTGAGCAATATGACAATAAACTTGTTTTATGCAAGGAATTGTCCACCACGCAAAGCGTCTGGATTTCTCCATTTGAATCCATTCTTTGCAGTAAATGCATATGCATTAAAAAACTGATCTTGTTTTTCTATAGCTCTGCATCTTTCAGGACTTGGAAGTCCCTAGCCACAAGACAAAAAACATTGTGCAGTACATAAAGCAGATGGATGATACGAAGAAGGTTTTGTTGGTGGATGGAGGCGACATTGATAAGAAGTTAAAGCTGGCTACTCAGAATCTTCACTATGTGAACGTCATTCCGTCAGTTGTAAGTGTCTTGGAACCTCAGCAGTTAAATGTGGAATAGTGAATATAGTCATATTGTAGTTTTCCCATTTATTTATTTTACCCAAGAAGACCATGCTGATGTTTAATACCTTCAAACACAGGGTCTCAATGTCTACAGCATCCTGCAGCATGACACCATTGTAATGACTCGCGATGCCATCAACAGAATCGTCGAGCGGATGCATACCCCCATCAGCCGCTAGCAAGTAGGGTTCAACAATATCAAACACCACTGCTCTGTACCAAATGAGCTTCAATCCCCGAAGCTACGGCACCATTTGTTTTCTCATCTCAGAATGCTACGTTTACATGAGATAGTCATTTTGTTAACATGAGATTCTGCTAGATGTAATGTGTCCTAGTAGGGAACAAATGGGCTACTCCCCAGCCGCAGGGTCTCAATAAAATTTGATGTCGCAAAAATCGGGATGTTATTCGTATGATTTACAAGTTATCACCATTCATGAGTTTGTTTGTCAGTCCTTATATTGTCTGATCGAGTCATGGATGAAGGTGTGAAATTGATACTTAAATGTATGGATAACATCTCATCTTCTCTTCTGACCAATACAAAACTGGGCGTTAATGCGTGCCCAGATGCCCTCATGTTGACAGGACAACTCACGAAGTTTTGAATATAAGATGCACCCTTACGCCAGCAGATCGATGGATGTTGGAATCCCAACATGATATGTAGGTGTAGATTTCAGATGCAAATGATTAAAACCAAACAAATCACTAGAGCGACAATTACACCCCGATGCTGCTGCAGATACACCATCACAAATACAAACACAAATCACTACAGCTCGCACGCAGAGACTTAACTATTAGCTACTTAGGTTTGTAGGAACTATTTCTAATGTTCTCACGAGAATATGATGTTGCCTAAGTCACACGTGTGTCTTACTAAGAAATGAAGGACCTAATTAAAAAAAAAAATGAAGGACCTAACATGGACGACAGGAACAAGTATTTGGAACATGATCACACATCATGGAGATAACAGCAAGTGCGCAAGAATTAACGATGGTACTTCAAGTAGAGATTTGAGGATTTTGAAGCTGCCACTATCAACTTATAGAGTTGGATTCGGCAACCCCTATTGCTGTCCGAAATTCCCTGTCAGGGAATATGATATAATGGTTTATTAGTATGTAATAGTGAGTTAGTAGCTATGAGGGTACTTTAGTTATTTCATCTATGTGGTCATCTTCTAGCTAGTTGAGTCTATATAGAGCCATCCTTGTATCCAATCTGAACCAAGAAATACAAACCCTAAATTTATCTTGCAATTTACCTTTCCTTTAATTTCCAGCAATTTACTGTTTTTATCGATCGATCTCCCCAAATCCCCTCTTCTTCGAGCTCAGGATCCATCGGGGTCCTGACAAGTGGTATCAGAGCAGTTCGATCCATCGGATCTGCTCCCACCCTTCCCTCCCTTCGTCTTCGACATCGATTCCGAAATTTTCTCTCCGGCGATTCTTCGATCTGATTTCCATCCATGGCCTCGCCTTACCCTGTTCCCTTCCCCACCGCCGCCTACCCAGCGCTGCCCACGCCTGGTTTTCTTCCCGGCTGTTTCCCCGCTCCAGCGTACGGGCCGCCGCCCCCAACCTACCCCTACCCGCATCCCGCCGTCGCGTACGCACCACCGCCCGGCTTCTTTCCCGCACCACCGCCTGGTCTCTTCCCACCTCCAGTATACGGCCCCTCCACCGTCCCCTACTCCACCACTTCCTCCTGCCCACCGAGCGAGGCGACCCCAATCCCCACCCAAATCGACCGAAATCAGCCACCACCCGCCGCCACCCAAAGCCATGTCGATCTCCACCACCACGGCCCACCCCCCGCCGACCATCTTCTAGTCCAAACGGCTCCACCCACAACAATATCGCCACCTGACTCAAAGCCGCCCTTCCCCTCCCGTCCCCTATCGTCTTCCCACGATTCACCACGGAATCCCCTGGCCGTATCCGTCGCCAGCAGGTTCTACGGCGACCTCTCCCTAAGGAGCTCTCTCTGTGGCCGACCCAAGATGCAGCAGCACAAGGAAGGAGGCCGCGAGACAGAAGAAGACGGCAGTGCGACCCCGCGCAAGGACTGCACCTTGCAGATCGAGCGGAGCAACAACGGCCTCCACCCCGTGACTCCTAAACTCAGGCGCCTGTCCAGCGACCTCACCAAGGAAAACGGCACCGCTGCCGCCTCCATCTCCGACGAAAAGGGCGCCGGAAAGAGAGGAATCGTCCTCCAGGCCGCGACTCCCGACCTCGCCAGTAGCAATGGCGCCGGTGGCGAGTACATCTCCGACGAGCAGGCCGTCCTCAAGCACGGGCTGGGGCTCCTCGCCATGGCCAACGCCAACTCCAAACCGCTGTTGCTCCTGCTCCAGGACAGCAAGGCCGGTGATTTCCAGCGCCACGCCACTGACCGGTTTTCCTCCTCCACCACCAACAAGAACGACGCCTTCAGCGGCAACACCGTCCACTCCGCGATGCCCAATTTCAGGGGTCGGGGCAGCTACCTCCCCAAGAGCACCAACACCACTGGCACGTCCATCCACGGCGAGAAGCTCGTCCACAAGCAGCCGGGTCTGGACATACACGGCCACGGCGGCTCCATCCACCACTTCGCGCCTGCACCAAGTCCAGAACCTGATCTGTACAAGAGCAACGGGTGGCAGCCAGAATTTCAACAAGGTAGATGGAATGCAAGCTACATGTGCTCGACTCCAATTCCATGTTCATGTGTGCAAGATTATACCTTGGAGCTGGCTACTCCAGCAATGGAAAATGTCTGCGGCAGAGCACTGTCTTCTATAGCAACACAAGCAGTAGCAAGTCTGGGTCCAGCGTCCATCTCCAACGAGAAATTCGTCCAAGGCCAGGCTCATCATGAGCAGCAGCAAGCACGTGCCCAGACTTCTTTCGATGCTATCCAAGGTCAGCTCGCGAAGATATCTTCGATGCTCTCACGGTTTGCAGTCTCTCACGGCAAGCAATCAACTTCAGCACACACAAGAAAACCTGAGCAGTCACACCACATCTCCGTCGTACCAGCAACTCCAGCTTCATCACCATTGGGAGTTACTGCTACTGCTCCTATCGCCCCAAAGGTGTTTGATACAATGCCAACACCAAGCTCTGGGTGTTCGAAGATGTTTGGCAAGCAATCGAGTGCAGCAGAAAGTTCGTCAGCCAGCTCTCTAAGCTTCCCTGTTGATGGCTTGCCTCAAGCTTATGGTCTCCATAATCTTATTTGCCGAACTGTGGTTCGAGCTGATGGTACTGAGCATAGTTACTATGCACTGCCAGAAAATTATCCGCTAGAGCGAGCTACTCCCGAGCCATTGTTCTCGAATGAGTCTGTCCGTGTGTTGGCCAGCAATCCTAGGCAACAACCACATGAACATACTGATGTCAGCGAGTCCTTAGAGAAGTTAGTCAGTGAACAGCTTCCAAATGTTTCAACAAGCCAATATTCAGTCCTGAGAGACCTACTGTGGGTACTGTTGGTGCATTCAGTTTGACAAATGAGCAGTCAGTCTGTGATCTAGAGAAACTGAATGGTGGTGAAAATTTGTCTTTTGCTAAACAGGACAAAGAACAACTTCTTAATTGCTTCAGCAAAGCTTCTGCATTTCCAAATGTCCTTGATGTATATGTGAGAAGAACAGGCCAGGAGGAATCCCAAGGAGATGAAAACTTATTGTGGGAGAAATCTGTTTGCCGAAGTGCTACAAGGCATTCCATATCCATTTTTCCATGGGATCCAGGAGCTACAGAATTTCCTGTTCTGTTTATGACATCTGCTGGTGCTACAGAATTGCATGGCACAAATGTCTTTAAATCTGAGTTTACTGGTAGCTGTGAGACTCCGACTCCAAAGTTGCTGAATTTCTTGGTCAACCTTAAGAAGATGATACTTTGGCCTTCCTGGAAGCTTCAACTAAGCACTCCTTTAAAGCTGTTCGTGCAATCACTATGTGCAAACGCAGCAGTGGAGGTGCCAAAACAGAGACATCATCTGGAATTGGTTGTAATAGATGAGATGTTGCAGAATGTGAGTGTATTCAGAGATGGACAACTAGCATACATATCTCAGGATACAAGTATTATATCTTCAGAATGGATAAGCAATATGATCAGCATTTTGTCTTGCTGGTTCCCTTCATTTGAAATGGCCAAACTGCAGTGGGACCCTGGAATTGGGACATCATCTTCCATGTCTGTCTGGTTGCAAAGTTTGACTTGTTAGGTTGATCTCCTCCCGTGTGACCCAACGGTCACACCGGACCCTTGACCACGCCCTGATCGGGGGCGTTCAACCGTACACTGGTTGGTGGGCCCCTGTGGCCTGCGCTATAAAGACAGGTGGGGGGCCGGAGGCACAGGTCACGAGGTTAGTCGTGCTCCACCGCCCCACCGATGCACCCATCCGATCTAGGGTTTTGCGCAGTGCCCACGGGAAGCTCCGCCACCGCCGCCACTGCTACACTCTACCACCATCGCCGCCGTCCACCGTGGACAGCAGCTCTAGTGAGCCAAACAACGGAGAAGGTACACGCCCTCCTCCAATCTCTCTGTTCTACTGATTTGATCTAGACTAGACGATCTACAGGATACAACAATGGTATCAGAGCTTTGCTAGGGTTCTAGATTGTTTTTCTGTAGAAAAAGAAAAATCAAAGAAAAAGGCTTAGCAAAGAAATCACAGTCAATTCCCTCCCGTTGATCCCTAATCCCCAAAATCGAATCAAAGAAAAGGAAGAACACCGGGAATGGCCTCGGGCTTACCGGAAACAGAGCGCCGCCGTGATGGCCGCGCCGTTCCTCTCGATTCGGTGCGCACCAGTAGGGGCACCGGACGAAGAACATCATCTCCAATGGGGGAAAAGGGCACCACAGCAAGATCATTCGACGGCGGAGCGTTCACCGCAAGGCGAGGGCTCGACCGGCGAAGGATCTGGCCACGGCGCCACCACCATCTCCGCGTCGGCCTGCTCCGGCAAGGTGTGGTGAGAGAGAGCTCGGAAGGAAAAGGAAAAAGAAAGGGAAGGAAAAGGAAGGCCGCCGTGCGGTGCGGCTGCCGTCGCCGTCGAGCGCGGCTGCCTTCGCCGGCCGGCGGTCGCCGGCGCCACGGGCACCGTCGCCGTCGCGCGGACGGAGCGAGAGCGTGCGGGAGCGAGCACGGGAGTGTGAGGGCTAGGGTTTCGGCCCGGGTCAGGCAGCTCGGTTTTGATCGAGCTAGGAATGCGGAGGACCGTCGGATGGAATCCGACGGCCAGGATCTCCCGGCTGTGAACCCTAAGCTGCTAGCGGGCCAATGGGCCAAAAAAGTGGCAGGCCGTGGGCCGGATGGGCCGCGAGCTGCGTCGCCGCGCGCGGCAGCTAGCGCTGTTGCTCACGGGCCGTGGGCCGCTGTTACGCGTCGCCCCGCGCGACAGATAGCAGCGGGCTGCAGATATACAGTTTTTTTTAGAACGATTTTGGCAATTTTTTGTCCAATTTTGTGCTGAATTTTGCATAGTTTTTCCTATTCAAATTATTCCAACGAAAATTTGTTTAGGAAATATAAAAGTACACAGAAATGTTTCTGAAAAGTATAAAGTTTTATGAATTTTATTCATATTTTTTCCGCTGCAAAATAGTTAAAAGTAATTGCATAAAAGCAATAAAGTGAGAATTAAAAGCATGATAAAGTGATATTAATGATGATTATGATTCTGTTGTTAATTGACCAACGTTGTTAATAACATTATCATGATTTAAAGTGAGAATTAAAAGCTTGATTAAAGTGATATTAATGATGATTATGATTCTGTTATTAAATGACCAACGTTGTTAATAACATGATCATGATTTGTTTATTATGTGTTAAAAGGTGCATTTATTTCTTTTATTGCCCAACGGTAATATAGTTTTAATTGCACAAACAGTGACAGAAATAGTTGTGAAAAGTATAAAGTTCATGAATTTTATTCATGTTTTTCCGCTGCAAATAAATAAAAGTGCTCTTAAAGTGTAAATAGAAATAAAGAAAGAATTAAATTACAAGAGCATGTTAAAGAAATTATTGAAACAATTATGATTCTGTTATTTTATGACCAACGTTGTTAATAACATAATCATGATTTGTTAAATGTTGAACAGTGCAATGTTTGTGAAATACAGAGAATACATTACAGTTTCTGCTGTAAAGTAAAAGGACTCTCCTCTAATTAAATTGGAACCAACGGGAAAATTTAATTAGAGAGGAGGAAAAAGAGAAATACTTGTTTAACAGATTAATTATGGTATTGTTATTTTCTGACCAACGTTGATGATAGCAGTACTATAATTATATGAGTTCTATAGTCAAAGGGCTAGATCTCTGATAATTTTGCATGAAAGTGATCAATTTTCAGAGAAAAGATAAAAGATCAAGAAATGCTCTTGAACTATAGAAATATGTATATTTCATGTTTCCGCTGAAATAGAGTTGATGATAATGTCATTTTCCAAACAGAGTTCTTTATTGCAATAGAAATATTATCATCATATTGTTTATGAGTTTTATGCATTGATTCTATTTCTGCCCAACGGTGATGTAGAATTAGTGTAGAAAGATGATGTTTCATTCTAATTCTGCCCAACGGTGATTTAGAATATAGAAGAAAGTTTTAAAGATTTAATGTGCATATCTTTAACCAGACCAACGAAGGGTTATTTTTATGCTCATTATTGTTTATTATTATTGAATATTTTCTCAGACAAAGATTCTCATGTTTTCATTCGTGAAAGCAAAAGAATGGGTACTTGTGACCCGAAAGATGACCAAGAAAGGTCATAAAGTGAGAGAGTATGTTCTCTCTAAAGAATGACTGCAAAAGAAAAGAATTCTTGGATGTTAATCCAAGAATACAAATAGATCATCGAGAGTCTTGTTTGACAAATGTCTTTCATGTACTCTCCATGCAGAAAACAAATAAATCATTCAGAGTTTTGTTTAACGAATTTCTTTCATGTACTCTATATGAAGAAATTTTTTAAACGAGCAACATGAATGCTTAATTTGACCAACGTTGGATTAAGCATGTGTATAAAAGAGTATTCAGATTTATTTCTGAATTTGATGATTGAATATGCAGTCTAAAGAGCCAATTGTGGCATCTGTGTCTCTTAATTACCCGCATGACGGGAAAAGACGATAATAATACCCACGTGGTGGGAAAAGTCTGGGAAAATACCCGCATGGCGGGAGAAAATTTTGACAAAGGACTTATCCTGTATGACAGGAAGAAGATGTGATGACTCATGTGTTTTTATATCGACCGCACACTTTATGTGTCATAGTTACAAAGCACTTAATGAGTCAAAAGAGAATAAAGTTACAAAGAACCTAAAGATGAATGCATGCAAGTGTGACTTGCAAAAGTACCATTGAGAAAGAACTCTTGTGAGTTTTGAAAAGGAATGAGGAAAAAGTACTCCCATACATTAAAAGACAACTTCATTTTGAATGAAGCAGATAAAAGATAACTTCATTTTGAATAAAGCAGATAATCAAAGTTTCGAAATTGTGGCAAAAAGGTTCTTGCCACATTTCGAGGGGGAGATAGAGAATGTTACAGAATAAACTCCCCTATACTTCAGATAATGTGATGCATATTATGCATCTAAGTGATCTATGATGAATTGTGATCGTCTGGGGAGTACGACGGTCATAATAATGATACCCCTAAAGTAAAGAAATAGATGTATTCTTGGATATTTTACAGCTCCGAAAGGAGACTAAGGACGGTACTCAAAGTGCCATAAAGAAGACAGATTGACAGGTTAACAGAATAAACCCAAATAAAAAGGATTAAGGATACACCATTTTGGAGAAAATGGAGTAATCTGGGGGAGCATGGTATGAACATACCTAAGGCTCGAATAGATTTTATCTGGGGGAGCTTGTTGCTTTATAATAGAGATGAACAAGTAAACATGGATCTTGTGATTTAGGTCCTTGTAAGAGCTATTGCCTTTTGGCGATAGAAGACTACAGAATTAATTGCCTCTAGGCAATGACAGAGCAACAACATCCCCATATGAGAAAAACAGATGACTATAAAGTCTATATCAGAGAAATTTAAATGAAGGTTGATCCCACCTCATTTACAGAAATTATAAGCAGCGCTCAATCGATTTTGACAAGTGTCTACTTGTCTTAATGATTAGAGACTATGTGAATCCCGACGATGTTTGGGACTCATAAGTAATTTCCAATGGAGCCAAAACAGTAGGCTATAAAGGGTCTACAACGCCAATGTGACTCCAAAGGAAATATGTAAAAAGCGATTTTAAATCGAAAGATTTGCGCTAAGAGAATAAACAGATTATAATGAGTGATAATGGCACATAATGATCTGAGTTACATCAGATGAAAGTAAAGAACACAAGGGATCTTACGGACTAGAGCAAGTCTCTAGAATCAAAGTTATTTTGGGTTAAAGAGAATGAGAGGACAATCGTTTTTCTACAAACTTATAGAATGGGAAATTCATTCCTAATCCTGTGTATGTGGATGATATCCTACTTGCTAGTGGTGATGTCAATCTACTACCGGCAGAGAAAAGAAGTTCTTGTCCTCAAAAGAGTATTCTCGGTAGAGTGTCTGTCGTTAAAAGTATCGAGATTTACTAAGAAAAGAAGAAAAGGGGTATTAGAAATATCGCATGGACATGCTGAGAAGAAGTCTCTAAAGCATGCATGTCGAGAAAATCTACGCCTGTTCTTATTGTCAAGGGTAATGGAATTGGAACTTTAGTGTTCCAAGAGATAACATAGAACAGATCAAATGATATGGTACCATATGCTTCAGCTGTTGGAAACTCAATATTACCCTGACAATTCACGTATCCGGTTGTTTTGGCAATGTCCAATCCAGATATAGATCACTGGAATGGAATCAAAGATATCGGCCTCATGCTAAAAGAAACAGAGTGCTCTCAAAAGGTTGTGAGTACAAAGATAGATCTATAAATGTGCTCTCAAAAGGTTGTGAGTACAAAGAAAGAATTTGTGAAATGTATAGCGAAATCCACAATTGTCGCTAAATTTCACATTTGGAGTTTTTGTGTGGAAAAGCTCCAGAGAATGAAAAGATTGACATCAGTGTGATGTAAAGACATGTTATAGCATGATATAAGGCGAGGGACAGGCAAAATGGTTAAGGAAACCTGTACCCGGAATTGATAATGGTTGACAACAGCAATAACCATTAAGTAATTCACTCCTAAGACAACGAGTCAAGTGTGGTGCCAAACACATTGACACAGAGTTATACGTTGTAAAGGAGAAAGTCCGGAATTATGTTGAAATGCTTGGAGCATAAGAGGAATAGATAAAAGAAACACACAAGTGTTTGCAGATCTGCTAATTAAAGGCTTACCGCCCAGTGTGTTTGGAGAACACATAGTCGACATGGGTTTATGGTATAGTCTATATGATTTCCGGACAATAAAGAGGCCCAAAAGTAAAGATTTGTTTCAAAACAGAGACGTATATTGTAGCTGTCTGATTCTATCGGCAATTGAGCTGTGACGATGAAACATGCTCTATGTACTGATCGTGATGAAACGAGTAAAGTAAAAGTATAAAGTTAAAAGTAAAAGTTGAGATCAAGGGGGAGAATGTTAGGTTGATCTCCTCCCGTGTGACCCAACGGTCACACCGGACCCTTGACCACGCCCTGATCGGGGGCGTTCAACCGTACACTGGTTGGTGGGCCCCTGTGGCCTGCGCTATAAATACAGGTGGGGGGCCGGAGGCACAGGTCACGAGATTAGTCGTGCTCCACCGCCCCACCGATGCACCCATCCGATCTAGGGTTTTGCGCAGTGCCCACGGGAAGCTCCGCCACCGCCGCCACTGCTACACTCTACCACCATCGCCGCCGTCCACCGTGGACAGCATCTCTAGTGAGCCAAACAACGGAGAAGGTACACGCCCTCCTCCAATCTCTCTGTTCTACCGATTTGATCTAGACTAGACGATCTACAGGATACAACATGACTGCTTCAACTGAAAAAGCTTTTGCATTCGTTACAAACTACAGAACTAGCAACATGGCAAAATCAAGTGACGTGTGCTTCTTATGTATGGATCCTAGTACTATCTTACTCTGGGACACGTCCAAGTGGTGGTTACTGTACACTGAAGAAAAGATCAGTTGTCTCAAAGAAAGCAAGTGCTATGGAGTTGCTCTTTGGTTGATCCATTTTCAACCTCCTTGACAAGGTTAAATTAATTCTGGAGGATAATTTCAATCTCACTTGGCCAATTTTATGCACTAATTCCAGAATTCCAGAAATTCCATCCAAACAATTCTCAGCCTTGTTGGCACCAATACATCAGGTTCTATGGTATTAATCTTTGGTTGATGAGTTTAAAGGTGAAAAGTTTCTAAAGAAACTTATTCCATTGGTGACCAATGGTCTCAAGGGGGAAGGAATGTCAGGGAATATGATATAATGGTTTATTAGCATGTAATAGTGAGTTAGTAGCTATGAGGGTACTTTAGGTATTTC
Organism: Poa pratensis; assembly: GCA_947311845.1. NCBI lineage: Eukaryota > Viridiplantae > Streptophyta > Magnoliopsida > Poales > Poaceae > Poa > Poa pratensis. Next base: position 52,362,822 of record CAMZMU010000042.1, on the reverse strand, counting down.
ATCTATGTGGTCATCTTCTAGCTAGTTGAGTCTATATAGAGCCATCCTTGTACCCAATCTGAACCAAGAAATACAAACCCTAAATTTATCTTGCAATTTACATTTCCTTTAATTTCCAGCAATTTACTGTTTTTATCGATCGATCTCCCCAAATCCCCTCTTCTTCGAGCTCAGGATCCATCGGGGTCCTGACATTCCCTCAGTTCCTTCTTGAATAGTACTCCTAGGGGGTATTTTAGGCTTGAATTTTGTTTACTTAAAATTTTGCCATATCTACAACTTGGCGTGCTTCGTTTGTATCAGCCGACAAGGCCAAGCCCGTATTTCAGAGAACCCAACTTTTAACCTATCCTTCATCTCTGTTTGCAACATTGGCATATGATAGTTCTTGCTCGTCTCCAGTTGTTTTCAGAAATTGAACCTTTTTGGTCAGGTTGGATCGTGCTTTCGATATTGTCAGTACACATCTGATATGTTTCATTTGGTCAGTCAATAAACTCAGATTGTTTGCTGAAAAATAAGTTTGATGTCAAAAGTTCATCAATCATGCCGGGGATAGTAGATAAAACGGTGAAAGGAATGAACCAAAATGAGTTTCGAAGTGCGTTGCCTGCCAATCAGATCGAAAATTCTGGTCCAGTGCATTTCGTTCTGGCGTCGGGAAGTGGAAGAAGCTTTCCGTCGTAGTACCAACAAACCAAAAACAAAGGAGGCAAAGAACAGTTACCGGTGGCTGCCTCCACGCATACCGGCGGACGTGGAGAGCACTGCGGGCGGCAGCCAGCAGGTCGATCGGTCCTTTGGCTTTCAGGGATGGATCGCATGTAGACACCCTGTTTGGGCAAAAGCTGTGTGGGACGGGCGATCCATCTCCGCACGATACGTCGCCTTGCCTAGCTAGATATATAGCCGCCTGCATGCTTCCGTGGCCTAATTGAAGTGATGTGTTCTTTCTTGCTCCCCGGCCAACCGGTCGCTCTCTTCATGGGTGATGGGTCACCATGCTATTCGATTCGAGTAAAAGTAGTGTCCTTGTACCTCTCTGGTTTAAAGAAAAAAGAGTTGGGCACACGTGATCAAAGTTCTTTTACAGTGACAGCGACGTCTCCTTTGTGGAACAGTTGTATTAGCCACATTGACACAAGTAGAATTCTATGCCGAGTGCTATCTGGAGGAGGTATGGGAGCCTGATCCACGACTTTGCTTAACTTGTGGCCAAGTTCCCCACGGTGCGAGTTGCACATAGTATCCCGTTGTTGGTTGGGCCACACCAAAGTGCTTTCGTCCGAGGGAGGCGTGCCTCCATGACAACTTCATGTTGGTGAGTGACATGGCGATGAAGTTGCACCACACGAGCAACACAGCGGTTCTCCTAAGCCTCGAAATTATGAAGACATTTGACACGGTGGATTGGGCCATCCTGTTGAAAGTGCTCAGAAAGATGGGTTTTGGTGGGAAGTTGATTGTGTGGATTTGTATCTTACTATCCACGGCGTCGACGAGGGTGTCGATGAACGTGGGCTCAGGCACGAGGACCTCTATCAACCATGCTTTTCATCTTGATCATGGAGGCCCTCTGTCATCTGATTGATAAGGTCGTGTAGATGGGCTGCTATCTCGCCTAGCCCCTCCATTTTATGTCGCCGCACCTCCATCTACGCGAACGACCTTGTCCCATTTCTGCACCCTTCGCTGGGTGACCTACGGATCTTTGCTGCCTTGTTGGAGGATTTCACTGTATCATATGTCTACAAACAAGCTCAACTCATCTCATTCGTGGATCGGAGGAGGATGCCCAGAGGGTGATGCATATACTGGATGTGAGGTCCAGCCTTTCCCCCTCCGCTACCTTGGGCTCCCATGTCGCTGCGGAAGCCGATTGACAAACATCTACAATATTTGATAGATAACATGGTCAACCGCCTTCCTAGCTGGGGGGGGGGCATGATTTGATGGATAAGGATGGACGTTTGGCCTTGATCAGCACCACCCTCTCTGTTGTATCGATCATCGGTATTACATCAACTTACCAGCCAAGACCCTTGTGGGCCTTGATAAGATGTTGCAAGGGTTCCCGTGTGAAAGTGCATGGTTGCCCCCATGAGTGGTTTTGGTAATTAATGACAATCCTTATGGACTAATGTTTACATTGAGATATTCTTATAGATCTTGTCCATGGGAAAATATTGGAGTTCATGTGTTGGACTCTTGAAGATGACATGATGACCAATGCTTTATTCAAGGGTTTATATGAAGAATGGTCATGTGTAGAGTTGAGCTTATTGCAAGTATGGCTTGGAAAAGAAGATTGAGTGAACAATCATGTTTACCTCCAAGCCATCATCATACATATCAAGAGAAGAAGATGAAGTGCAAGCTCAATATGATGCATCTCGGAAGATATCATTTGATTGAGGATTGTAAAGGAGACATGAAGACGGAGCTTAGCGAGGCCCTCCCATAATGGAGTATGGGGGAGCATTTGGAGAAGTCTTCATCAAGCATGTGCTAGCAAGCACAATCAAGAAAGGTGCTTCAACTTGAGAGAGTCAAGATCGTCATCATCGAGCTCAAGTGGAATGCGCAAGGCAAAGGTATGATCTTGATAGGTTTTCTATTTTACCGGTCTCATGTTGTTAGTGAGAGACCGGGTTATAGGATAGACGGCGTACTATCAAGAGGGGCTCTCAAGCGAGTAACTTGATCGCATCTTTGTGGAGAGCTCAAACCTTTGCATACTTGCCATATCATCTTTCTTGGTTCTTATTTGGTTTTCTCCTTGTTGGGTTTTGGTGCTTGCTGTGATCTTCACGACAAGCCCAAGTTCACCGAAAACGAATTTCGTATGGAAAACTTGTTGCGTTTTCGGTTTTGGAGGTGTGCCGGTTATTCCTTTTTAGAGAGGTTTTACCTTTCTCCATTTGGTTTTATCTTCCATTGTTGGAATATGATATTTCTCTGCATGATCTTGTAAAGCTCTTCGTTGCGATTCCAATGAGCCCGAGAACATCGAAAACGGAGTCCGAATGATCAAGATATCTTCGTTTTCGTGTTCGGTGTTTCTGCAGTTTTCTGAGGGGCGGAAGTTCGGATTTGGCCGGAAATTCCGGCCATCCGGAAGTTCCGGGCAAATTTCCGGCCAAAGTTCCGGCCGAGTACAGAACCGTCTTTTAGTCGCTTTTCTGGGGGTCCAGAAGTTCCCGGCCGGAAGTTCCGGCCCCAGGACCGGAAGTTCCGGCCTAAGTGAGCCTGCAACGGCTATTTCGGTGGGAGGGGCTATAAATACCCCTCCCCTTCTTCAACCTTGGGGAGCTCATTTTTTCCTCTCTCTCCTCCATTGTTTGACCTTGGAAAAGCTTGTCCCCTCTCAATCCCTCCCATGATTCTTGCATATCTTTGAGGGAAAAGTGAGAGGAGATCTAGATATACATTTCCACCAATCCATCTCTCCTCTAAGTGAGGGGAACCCTTTGGATCTAGATCTTGGAGTTCCATTTGTTGAGTTCTTCTTTGTTCTTCCTCTCTTCTCCCCCATAAGCATTAGTTGCTTTTGGTGGGATTTGAGAGTGAAGGATTTGAGCACTTGTGTTCTTGCCATTGCTTTGTGCATCGGTTTGTGCTCTCCACGAGGATTCGTGGAAGTTGAAAGTTTGTGAGATTGTTACTCTTGGGTCTTTGGACCCTAGACGCCCGTGTGGTGGTTGAGACCTTTGTGGTCATTTGTAAAGCCGTTCGGGAGCCCCCGATCCCGTTGTGGGTTGTGCCCCGGATTGTTGTTGAAAGGCTCCGGATTCCGCCTCGAAGGATTCCAATAGTGGAAGGTGAACCAAACCTTTGTGGTGCGGTTCATCGGAGAATAGGGTGAGCCTTTGTGGCGTTGAGATCGGCCTTTGTGGTGCCTCACACCTCTCCCAACGAGACGTACTCCCTTAGCAAGGAGGAACTCGGGAATACATCCTCGTCACCGCGTGTCTCGGTTATTTCTATACCCAAGCTATTTACTTATGCACATTACTTTGTGATAGCCAATGGCGGATCCAGAAATATTTTAAAGCCTGGACAAAATGTACAAGTACCATAAAAATACGCTAGTTTTTGTACACTATGAAAATATGGCTTGCCGGCCGGCCGGAAGCCCGGGCAGCTGCCCGGGCGGCCGGGACGCTGGGTCCGCCACTGGTGATAGCCTTCGTGCTTGAAGTATTCTATAGCTATCACCTTGTTGTTTGTCTTGCTTAGCATAAGTTGTTGGTGCACATAGGTGAGCCTAGTTTATTTAGGTTGTCGGCTTGTTAATTAAACACCTAGTTTTATTCCGCAATTATCAAGCCTAAACCGGAAAAGTTTTAAACCGCCTATTCACCCCCCCCCCCCCCTCTAGGCGACATCATTGTCCTTTCACCGTGGAAAGGCCGCAAATCGGTGCATGGTGGGCATTGCCTTGTGGCGTGGGACCATGATCATATTCCTAGGGAATTTGGAGGCCTAGAATACTAAACTTGATAGTGATCAACATGGCTCTCACAACTAGGTGGTTGTTGTTGGAGCATACGGACCCAAATAAACCATGGCGTAAGTTCAGCCTCCAAGTCCCGAAGATGTTCAGGAAGATTTTCAAGACACTGGGGCACTTGGGTTTCAGCGGCGAGACGCTCTTCTGGACAGACATGTGCCACCCCGACGGGTGCGTCAGAGACCTAGCACCGCACCTGTTCGGGGCAATATCGAGGAGGAAGTCTTGCTAGGCTATGGCTCAGGGCTCTTTGACATAGCCAACATGCTGGCAGGAGTGGAGCTTATCTCAGAGTAGGTAGACTCTTTCTAGTGGGTTTGGGACGCGAGGGGTGTGTACTCCTCCCGCTCGTGCTACTCGGCGATTTTCCAGGGGTCTATGCCCATGGTTGGCGGCACATAGATTTGGTGATCCAAGGCACATTTCAAGTGCAAGTTCTTCCTCTAGCTTGCGCTTCCGGAACGATGATGGAAAGCAGACCACCTTGCCCGCAGGGTTCTTCCCCACCCTGAACCCTGCCCCCTCTATGGCCAACATGATGAGACTGCCAGGCAACTGCTTGTGGGTTGTGTCTTTACCCGAGAGGCGCGGACTAGCTGTTGTCGTGAAGACTCACTGCAGGTGTGGCCCACTACCAAGACAACACCGATGAGAGACATCAGAGATCTCGGGCTGCAGTGGCCTTGGTGCCTTGGACACTATGTAACCTACAAAACGACGGAGTCTTCAACGAAGTTTCTCAGTCGGGTGTGGTAGGGTATTAGAGTCTACTAGAGTTGAGGAGAGGTCTAGAGAGTTGCCAAAATTTTCTGAGATACCCTAGGACAGGTGGCACGGTGGAGCATTGTTGAGTTGTTTCGCTATGTAAACGTTCTACCTAGTCAGCATGGTGTGTGCGTTCGGCGTTTGTGCCTGCATGTGCTGTAATTTTGGTCTCTTGACCCTTCTCTTCTAAGAAATCTGATATGGCATTCCTAACATATCGTCGAATTAAAGAATTCTATGTCGCAGAATGGAAGTACAAAAAGATGTTCTTCATCATGGGGATGGACGAGTAATATAATGTGTCAGTTCGTGTGGCAGAATCAGTGGCGGAGCTAGAGTGACCGTTTATTGGGTTCATCTTGATTATCTATGGTATAATTTTGCACTAAAATCAAAGCAAGGATGATTTAGTGAAGAATTTACCAAAATGCATTCGATTCATGTGCACCCATTCTTCAATGCCAGCTCCGCCACTGGGGTTGATGAATCCATCTCACATTTGTTCTTTGTTTATCCTATGTCACGCTACATTCGGAAAGTTGCTCACTGTTAACTTTAAACATAAGAAGAGGTCGAACCAACATCTGCGGGGAGGAAAAGAATCGAAGCCAGCGTTTTATAATCTGGAGAGCCAGGTTGTTCGTGCAATTATCAAGTGAAGTCTTTCATGCATCAAAGGGGGTGGAGACCAACAAGGCAGAGGTTGGCGTTCTGAAGGATGAATTATGATGTGCAGTACTAGCTTCCCTCTGTCGAGTTAGTTGTATATCTCTGTCCTTTTCTGGGGGCTAGTTCGTTGGACTTGCTTCGGTTGCTGCCCTGCAAGCTGCAAGACGTTTCGGCTTTGTGATTTTGTAGCAGCACTTTTGGTCGTTCTATGCCTTTTCTTTTCTTTTCTTTTGCATGTAAAGAATCTTGTGGTTTCTTTAAGTAGAAATTGGGAGGAAACCCCGTTCCTCAATCAACATAATACTACTAAAAATAATAATCACCATGCATGACCCCCAAATGCGTCGACGTTCTTCTGTCATCCAATTTTATTCTCCATCCCACACAACAAATCCTTCTCTTTTTTGTTACACGACAGTCAATACAATCCTAGTCGGACGTCAACCATTCTACTAAGTCACAGCAGCGTTTATGCGCGTCGTGGAAACGTGCCGGGGACACGAGACGAGGATGAAAAACGTACACGGTTTTCAAGAAACTGCAGAAATTTCCTGTGGAAAATAGGAGCCAACTACCGACAACTATGAGTGGCTGACTTTCCATCACACAAACTTGGCCGTCAAGTCTGTGCGGACAGTTGCAAACCTGCTTTACCCGACGCACGACTACAAAAATATACCGAGAAACGTCAGTATGCGAGTGCATTTGCGGGTTTGTTTCCAGCAACACTTCCATCTGTACCTATCAGGATCTTTTCCATCATATGTTGGCAGCACGCCTCACCCGTGTTCTACCACAACTTTGAACACAAAATTCGCCATTTTGTATAGGCACTGATGTACTGCACTACTTTTATTTTTACATTTACACTGGACAGTTCTAAACAAAAACACGCGTAATTCAAACCACACGACCTTCGCAAAAACAATATGCTGCTGACGCTCATCATGCACATAGATCGTACGTAACATGGCTTCATCATCATGGACATTTGAACATCGACAGGAACGCTCACCAGCAGAAAAGAGGAAAACGAAACAGCCAATAGGCATAAAGAGACAACATAATTATCTGAAAGTGGGCGTCCAGCAAGGCTTCCAGTTAGTCGGTTCTGCTTTCAGCTTTCAATACCAACCACGGCCATTTCTGGAGTTTGTTTTGCACGGTCACCAAAGGAACATGCCGCTGCCTTTAGAAAACTCACCACTAAGTAGCGTGATGCCATTTTTCTACTTTGGCCAAGGCCTGCTTTCTAGACAACGCACCAATCTGACCAATATTTTTTAGCTTGACTGACTCACCAGTCACCCAACCACTTCCACGCAAACCAGCTGGCGCCTATATAACCGAGCGCCAGCTAAACGCCCACATTCAACGCCGACCACCACGATCACTTGAAGGTTGAAATCTCTAAACACTTGGTCGTGAAGGAAAGTGGAAGCAGAGGAGTGAGAGCCGGGAGAAGCTCCCCGCCGGCCATGGCGTCCTACGACAAGGCCATGGAATCGTACAAGAAGGCTGTCACCACCGCGGCGTCCCTCGCCGCATCGGCGATGCTGGTGCGGGGCGTCGTCAATGAGCTGGTGCCGTACGAGGTCCGCGACCTGCTCTTCTCCGGCATGGGCTACCTCCGCTCGCACATGTCCTCCCAGCACACCATCATCATTGAGGAGACCGAGGGGTGGACCAACAACCAGCTCTACGACGCCGCGCGCGCGTACCTCGCGACGCGGATCAACACCGACATGCAGCGCCTTCGGGTTAGCCGCGTCGACGAGACCAAGAGCATGATGTTCAGCATGGAGGAGGGGGAAGAGATGGCAGATGTCCATGAAGGCACCGAGTTCAAGTGGCGCCTTGTCTGCCGGGACAACTCCAGCGCCAGCAGCAGCAATGGCAACGGCCGTGGTGGCAACGGCAATTTCAAGCTTGAGGTCCGGTCTTTCGAGATGAGCTTCCATAGGAAGCACAAGGACAAAGCCCTCACCTCCTACCTTCCTCACATCCTGGCCATGGCCAAGAAAATCAAGGAGCAGAACAGGACCCTCAAGATCTACATGAACGAAGGTGAGTCATGGTTTGCCATTGATCTCCACCACCCATCAACCTTCAGTACGCTGGCCATGGATCACAAGCTGAAGCAGTCGGTCATGGATGATCTCGAGAGGTTTGTCAAGAGAAAGGAATACTACAAGAAGATCGGCAAGGCCTGGAAACGAGGGTACCTGCTGTATGGCCCGCCTGGGACCGGCAAGTCCAGCATGATTGCAGCAATGGCCAATTACCTAAAGTTTGATGTATATGATCTTGAGCTGACTGAGGTCAACTGGAACTCGACGCTAAGGAGGTTGCTCATCGGAATGACCAACCGGTCAATTCTTGTCATTGAAGACATCGACTGTACTGTCGAGCTGCAACAACGGGACGAAGGTCAAGAGGGTACCAAATCCAACCCTTCAGAAGACAAGGTTAGATAGACACTTGAAATGATACTACCCATACATTTCTCAGTTCCCTAGCTTTCTTTCCATTCTGAACTGTGCTATACTGCTACCTCGAACAGGTGACACTATCCGGGCTACTCAACTTCGTCGACGGGCTTTGGTCAACAAGTGGGGAGGAGAGAATAATTATCTTCACAACAAACTACAAGGAGAGGCTCGATCCTGCGCTTCTGCGCCCTGGCAGAATGGACATGCACATACACATGGGGTACTGCTGCCCGGAGTCGTTTAGAATCCTGGCCTCCAACTACCACTCTATAGATCACCATGCCACATACCCAGAGATAGAAGAGTTAATTAAGGAGGTGATGGTGACTCCGGCGGAGGTAGCAGAGGTGCTCATGAGGAATGAAGAGACAGACATTGCACTTGAAGGTCTTATCCAGTTCCTCAAGAGAAAGAGGGATGGCGCCAAGGATGGCAAAGCAGAAAATGTGGACCAAGCGGTGAACGAGGAAGAAGAGAAAGAGATGACGACGAAAAGTGATGTCCTGGACAATCAAATTCATCAAGATGAGAGCAAATAATGATATGTATACAGTGTGAATATCATACAATTAGTGCCAGAAACATCTGGCAAAAATGTATCGTATTGCGACAATAAGAGATCATTTTTGGAACAATAAGATAGTCTGGTGTTGTGAACTGTCATACTATATCGGTGCATATAAGCCAGGTTATGAAGTGATTACTGTAGCCATTTCAATGCACAAAATACTGTTCACTATAAGCACTCTACAATGTTCAAATAATCAATGCTCTCATGACTCAAACCTAATGTTTTTAGAGGGAACTTGCATGACAATGCTTCTAATAACCCATTACAATTCAGTCTTCAGTACAAGCGTTCACCTCATTTTCTTCTCGTAGGTCATACTCAACAATTAGACCAAGATTGTCAACAAACTTGTGATACACCTGGCACCCTGCGCACTGTGCGTGGTGTGCATGTTAGAGAATAATGTACAGCATGTCTAAGAAAGTAAATGAGCATATCAACATGGTCTTGTCTCATATTAGAAAAAAGAGAATGCAGTAGGCAAATAAGGTTTGTACTTATACAAGCAAATGGTTGGCTGAACAGGCGAACAACGCAAATAAGTAAATACACTAAGGCCTAGTTTGGCAGTGCAATTTTTATAAAACCAAAGTATTGGAATACCAAAGTATTTAATCGCCGGGCAGATGAATACTTCAGTTTTGGATAATACTTCAGTTTAGAAAAAAGAGGGTCAGACCTCTTTCTCCAATACTTCAAAAAAAACTACAGTTTTACACAATACTTCAGTTTTAAAACCACATTATTTATTGGATCCAAACACGTTAAAGTATTCAATACTTCGAAGTATTCTCTATATACTTCAAAAATACTTTGATGCCAAACAGAGCCTAAGCAATTTACCTGAAGAAAAACTGTTCCTCTTTCATAGGCCGCCCTGTTTATCAAACGCTTTGTCCTTGCATCACATTTAGTACATGTAAACTCAACGAGCAAGCTTCTTCTAGGAAGCTTTATATCAAAAGTTCCTTCCTGAAATATCACATGAGAAATGTATGTTGTTTTAGTTTACAGGCCTACCGATTAATCCACAGTACGATGCTCGAATTTCAATGATACGTGAATAGTGATAAATACTAAACAATATTCGATCAAAGTTATCAATATTTCAAAATGACTCAGCCACCATAGAGAACAAAATCTGAGTTATCTCTGTTCAGTTAGTCTCGTTAGTGTAGCAAAAAGTGTGTTTTCATACATGATACAAATACAATATTGGTCTATATGATGCAAAGATGGATATTTACATCACTAAGTTTTCAGTCTACCAAATTCGAAAGCTATGTTTTGTGTTATCTTTTGAAGGCCACATCATTCAGTATCGGCTAAGATACATATTTGCATCACTGTGTTATCTTCTGAAGGCCACATCTTTTGATACAATATCGGCTTTGCACTGTACTGCGCATACTGCCCCTTGTGAGTTGGTACCAGAGCAAAATATCGTCAATCTGAATTTCAGGTCAGAAGTTGGTAATTAGTTAACTGGTTATATTTCAAGTAGCTAACAGTTCATGCTTTTGCTTGCTGCGTGATCAAATCCTGGGATTCAGAATCACATAGTGCTACTAAAACTAGCAATTCAGTAACCACCACGAGAACAGAAGAGAGTCAAAACCCAGATCAGTTCACCGAACAATATCAAAGGATAAAAGGCAGGGAAAGGAGAGGGGGCTCAGCAGCTCACCGCCGGTGACGCCGCCGAGGCGTCCGGGCCAACCTCATCGGAGCACGCAGAGACATACAGTTTCCTACGACGATGAGAAACCCTCAGTCTGCAAGGGGAACGCAGAAGCTAATTAGCACCGGCATCGACGAGCTGAATACGACACGAGAAGAGGCTAGTACGGAGCGTACCCCGGAGCCGGCGACCTGGGATTGGGGTTGGAGTAGGCGAGGGAGACGCGGGACGGGGGCGCGCGACGGAGTAAGGGGCTGTCCGTGATCGGCCGCACCGCGGCCGCCGAGCAGCCGTACGCTGCAGCCGTCGTCGCCATCGGCCGGTGGCTACTGGATTGAGGAATCCTTTCTTCTTCTTTTTTTTCAGTGTTTTTCTTTTTGAGGGGGAGGAATCCTCTCTTCTCTTCCGTTCCTCTCGAACTGTACCGTAGAGGCCCAGTATGGCCCACGGCCCACTTAACTTTTCCCCACGCCCGCGTTTCCTTTTCGCTGCGTTGCCGCCCCGCACCTCCAAATCTCTCTTCGAAACCAGGACGCGGGAGTGGGAGCTCGCGATTGCCAAGCACAAGCGAGGAGGAGAGGAGAAGGCGCCGCCACCGCGCTCTAACATTCGCCGGAGCCCATCTCCGTTGATGCGATAGGTAAGATTTGTGCGCGCCCTTCGTCTGTGCCTCCGCTCTCTATTTTATGGCCAGTCGCCAAACTGTTCGACGTAATGCCGCACCGGCGAGGAGTGAGGGCCTACGAGGTGGAGGCCTGCAACGAACAGTATGTTCATGTGCACCCGCCGGTCGTATTGACTACGAGGTGGTTCTATCTTCTATGTATTGGCCTGTGCTGGTGTTGTTTACTCCAGCGTTTAAGGTGTGTACACCTTGGACTGGTATTTGTACATTTCTCCTTGTAAACGATGGATGCAGCTGTTCTGCACCCTCAGCAGGAATCCTGCGAAACTGTTTATTTCCTATCTATGATCGCTTGATCTTACCTGACACAATAAGTGCAAGAATACTATCGTATATACTGTGATAAGCCACTACCACTAATGCTTTGTAAATGTATATCCTATGGTATCCTGGTTCAATCAAAATAATCCGTGCTTTTGATTTTTCTCTTGGTTTGCTTGTGTTCCAAATTTATGGGTGATATTTCAGCGTAATGTGCCTTCTGTGCAGGCTTGTGTTTCCCCTAAATAACTTGATGGCTCAAGCTGCAAGGCTCAGTCTAAGAATGCAGAAAGAGATTAAACTTCTGATGAGTGATCCACCTGCTGGGGTCTCTCTTAATCTGTCTGAAGAGGAGAGCGACTTGTCATCTTTATCAACCATTGAGACCAGTACGTACCCCTACCACCACAAACTTGTGCGCTGGCACCCCAAACTGTAGCTAAATTTTGCATTCCACCTATTTTCCTCATCAATTTGATTCGGCTTCCCTACTACTAATGAAGGAATCGAGGGGCCCGAGGGAACAGTTTATTCAAAAGGAGTTTTCATTTTGAAGATCCAGATTCCTGAAAGGTTTGTTTTAATTATGGTAGAATCCAACCCTCTTCCCCTTGTTGTTTAAATGTTCTGACAGTAACACTTTTGCTGAGATGCAGATATCCTTTTCAACCTCCCAATGTGACTTTTGTTACTCCCATTTATCATCCTAACATCGACAATGGAGGACGCATTTGCCTTGACATTCTAAATTTACCTCCAAAGGTAATTTATAAGGATTGAAAAATAATTTACGATACATGAATTATCTTGCGCATGAAGAGAGTCCTAAATCCCAACAATGTTTTTTTATGGATGCAGGGTGCCTGGCAACCATCACTCAACATTTCTACTGTTTTGAGAAGCATTGGTTTGCTACTAAATGAGCCAAATCCTGATGACGGGCTGATGGCTGAAATAGTAAGTACTTCCTTTGGGAAGGAAATATAAGTGTGTTTGTGGCAATAGCAGACAGATCAATGATCATAACATAACTAACTTTCTTCTCATAATTCAACCATGCTATTGTTTTTTATGACAGAGCCGAGAGTACAAATACAACAGGCAAGTTTTTGACATAAATGCCCAATCATGGACTGAGAAGTATGCCAATCCTGCAGTAGTTGGCACAAGTGGCTGGAGCTCCTTGGATGCTTCAGTTCTGGTAAACAAGCATCTAAAACTTCAATGTTCATTTTTCTGCAGTCTTGGCATGGGCTTAATTTGTATTCTGATAGGCACAGAACACACAAATGGAGAAAACACAGAACCTACAATCTTTGCCGGAAGCATGTAGTAAAGATTGTGAAGGGAGTCGAAAGAAGATGCGGTTACTGGGCAAAAAGTTATCACTAAAATCAGAAGGATCTGAAGAGAACGCCACCACTCATAAGCAACATGCAGTGGCAGACCGCTTACGATTGACATCAATATCCACTGTTCCTACTACATGCTTGGCCAATGCTTCTGTCAAACAGAATGCTACTTCCGAAAGCATGTCTGTCAGTGCAGATAGTGGGGTGATTTACCAAGCAGATAGAACGAACTTGCAGTTACATGGGCAGAGACTGTCTGTTACATCAGAGGCTCCTAACCAAAGGCACAGTGGAAGTGTCGAAGCTAAGTTCCCTAATTATCTTCCAGTGTCAGCATCCGATACTAAAGGCCATGCCACTCAATCTTCTGATGATTTTTTAGTGGAGAGTATGCCAAAGAGCATTGGCAGATCATCAGACAGTGTGTGTAAACCATCAGAAGGTAATGGAACAAATGTTAGGTCACTTGGTCAGAAGATGCCACTGAAATTGGTAAAGCTTGAAAGCAAGAGCAGTTATCAGAAGGACAATATGGCTCCAAATCATCTTCCTTTGCTGCCGGGTTTCAGTAATCTGCAGAAAAGGTCCTCAGATGTTTCAAGGGAAATTCCTGTTGAATGTACTAATCTCGTTCAACAAAATTCTCGTACCCAACATGTACTTGCCAATACCCAGTCAGTACCAGATAAAGAATGCAATCAAGGTCGTAAGAAGCTGAGCTTACTAAGTAAGAGGTTGTCACTGAAACCTGAGCTGTCTGAGATGGACAAGAGCAGTGACAGATATAAGCCACCAGAACATGAGAATAGGAAGCCCAGTGAAGCGCGACTGTCAGCTCCAGTACCCCCCATAAGCCAAAGCCAACCCAGGGGCCTAGGCTTTGTTGATTCACAGAACAGTGTCAGCCAAAGCTATTGCCCCATCAAACAGAATGCAACGTATACGAACACCATTGCTGTTTCAGACAGTGAAGATAGCTCAGAGGAATGTCAAATCATTGAACCAGGCCTTGTTCATTCACAGAAAAATACCAGCCAAAGCAATTGCTCCGTCAAACAAAAAGCAGCACCAATGGAGAATGTTGTTTCAGATAGCGAAGACAGCGCAGACGAACGTGAAAAAAGACCTTCAAGATCAAGGTTATCGTTGATGAAGAGACGGTTGGCTGGAAAGCTTCGACGTTAATTCCATCCAATAACAGGAGTTATTTAGGTGCTGTCCTGTAGAGCCTCTGAAGATTAACATGTCCCGCTAGTAATCTCGATGTTGGTGGCCAGCTCATGCACGTTTCATGTTTATATTGCCCTACAATTTATCTATTCTGACCAGATGCGAAGTGTAACCCAAGGGCACGGCAATTAAACCTGCTAGTCTGAAGATCCCAATTGATGATGATCTAAGCATGCTATCTACTTTTAGCTTAAATATGACCCACGGCAGTTGGCAGTGTGACAATGAAAAAATCTAGAATTCAAACGCAGAGCACACTCCATATTGGTATTCCCACTTTGATGTAAACGCATCTTAATTTAACATGCAACACTACCAGGGTACCATCCCAAACACATTCTGACACACGGTGCTTGTGTGAATCCGTATAAGCAGCAAACATGTTTGAAACATTTACTGTATATATACACGGCAAAAAACACAAAGATCAGTTGGGAGGTCACTGTACAGAAAGCTAGAACTGAAAAAACTGAAAAATTATGAAGGGGCCTTCAACAAGTATGTGGTCTGCTACTCTAAGAACCAAGTCTACTGCTGAGCTTACAACACGGTCATCCAGATATTGGCCAATGAGGCCGCTGAAAAACGAATCAGCCCCTGCATTTGTACAATGGGGTGTATAGCAGCAAATGGTAGTCAAAACCATGACCAGGTGCATGACATGACTTCATGTCGGCCAGTAACATCCATCAGACTTCTGATAAGTGATTACGGTGACTCGCGCTGAGGGCTGAAGCATCAGCTCGGCCTTCTGAAGGATAGATTCATCATCAGACTCAATGGTCAAGTTTCTAAGTGCTGAAGAATATTGAAGGACACTGAGAGCAATTGAAAATTCAGTCTCTCCTCCTTTGAAGCCCAATAATTTCATGGAGCGCAGAGAGCGCAAGAAGTCAAAACTTTGCAATGTGTCAGACCAATCATCATAGATAGCATCGACTGCCACAGAGGATGATACGGCATCCATTCTCTGATAAAAAAAAGAGATGTTTTAGAACAAATTAAACAACATTTTGCGCAAGGAAAAAAAGAGCCAACCATATCATTGCCATCACAGGCATGCAGCCATGCACATAGATAAACGGCCTAAATCTTTACTCAGTGCTACCTTTTATAAATACCATCTGAGGGAGGCAGTAATCTATGGAAAATTATTGTTTTTGTGCTAATTTTTTTTTCAGTATCACTGTATTCAGCTAGGAAAATTGTACTGATAAAATCTATTTGGAACAGAAATAAGAGGGACGCCCAGCAGTTATTATGACCTTCATATTTCATCATAGCACAAATATTAAGTAGATGCACTTTCATATTGAGTCTGATTTTCTGAATAACTAGGAAGGGGCACAAGTAACACTATTTGCTGCAACAGAACACTGAAATGTAATATCCCAAAATCGTTAGGAGGACTTAGATCCCAAAAGACACAAAACAGACTTGGATGCCAAAGCAATCGACATTTTGCAGGGCATCAGGCCACACCAATAAACAATGAATCAACTGACCAGACAAACATCCATTCTATATTGAAAATAAGATGCTTCAGAATAAGTTAAATTACACAAGGAATGAAATATAATTGCTGATTGGAACAAGAACAGTAAAGTTGACATCAGTACTAAAAAGGGGAAAACCCAACGGTTTCTCTGTTGCTGAATTCCTACCAGGGACTTCATCTACTTACCCATAAAACCATAGACTCCATCTGAGTGCAAGCTCTAAATATGTTCATCAAATTCCTTCTTTCTCGAGCAACTGACAACCGAACACCGAGATAAAGGTGCTTGACGGTGGGGATAGTAGCCTTTCCCTGCAGAAGCAGAACCAAACACATTAGTACTGTTAAAAGTTACACACATAAGTTACCAACCAAGAACCAACCCACCTCCGTGATGGAGAAGCCGTTCACCCTGATCACTTGTCTCCAACTCTCCATATATTGCATAGGATGCTGCGTATTGCTGGGGATTTCTTGATGGCAACTATTATTTGCTTCATGTCTGCCTTTGGTAGTGCTGAAACAGTGATGTTCTGGAGCTTTGGAGCATATTCTACACAAACTTCACGCATTTTGGAGGACCATATTTGTAGAGTGACTAAGCTTTCTGAATTGATCCTTAGGTTCTCACTGAAGTAGCCAAGGTGTAAGGACTCCAAAGCAGTGCACCTCTGCACAAACTCATATAGAGCTTGTGTTTCCATTACACAGTGTGCCAGATCAAGCATCTTCAGACTCCCCATCTCAAATAAGCATGCTTCAGGCACTTTGCAGAATGCCATCCTAACAGTCTCGACCTCACTGTTGTCGAGGCAATCGATGGGGAAGTCCAGGATTCTTGTAGGCCAAGCTCGGTTCACCACCAGCACATTGCGGACCTTTTTTATTGCAAGAATCTTGAGCAAGTTCTCAAGCTGCAGATCATCTGCTGCAAAAGAATCAAGTCGGAATTCTGTGATTAGCCCTGGCTCTCTCTCCAAAGCTTCCATAGTCCTTTCTACAGAGAGCATCTGCAGGTCGTGAATCAGGACCCCCCTGTCCCCCCTCGGTCTTCCCCCAATGTCGAGCGCGAGGTGCTGGCTGGCGCCTTCATCTTGCTCCCGCGACGCATCTTGCGTCCAGCCATTGCCAGGTGCAAACCCCTTGAAGCCCGATCCACCGGGAGCGGCGAAGTCGTCGCGCGAGCCCCCAGCGCCACACGCACCTCCATGGCAGCTGGCCGGCGCCGTCTCGTCTCGGGCGTTTCCAACAAGATCAACATACACAGCGCCTCTCGATCCGTCGCCGGTTCCTGCACCTCCTGGGCTGCGTGCACGCGCCACCTCTCGTACGGATCCCGCGCCGGGGACCACGAAGCCTGCCGTACCTCCACGGCTGCTGGCCCGCGCCGCCTCGCCTCGGCCGTCCCTGGCGGCGCCAGCATAGCCCACCGCTTGCTTCTTGTCCGGAGACGCGGCATCCTCGCCCCACGCGCATCCACCATCCTGGCGGCGGTAGAGTGTGGAGAACATCCTCTACGATCCGCAGACGGCGAGGGTCGGAGGTGGGGAATGGCAGCGCCATGAGGCTAGGGTTTCGGACTGAATGGCGTGCGGAGGAGGCCGGGAGGGGATCGGGATTGCACGCTTCGGAGGGGCAGACAATGGGAGGGGCGACGGCCGACGGCCGACGGGGCGCCGAGGCGGGGGATTTTTTTGGCCCCAAATTTCGAGATCAAGTACTCCCACTACTCTCGGCGATGGAAATCACTTTTTTTTCGTGGTCAAGAATACAAAAGAATACTCCCTCCGTTTTTTATTACATGGCCTATAAATAGTCAAAGTCAAAGTTAGTAATATTTAACCAAATATGTAGGAAAATATATCAACATATGTACAATAATTTTAATACTATTAGAATCATCATAGAATATACTTTCATATTATATACATTTGAAATTGTAGATATTGGTACTTTTTTGTGTATAGTTGGTCAAAGTTACAAGAGCTTGACTTCCAAAATATCTAGGACGCCATGTAATAAAAAACGGAGGGAGTACATGACACGTACCCACCGATCTTATAAACTGAAAACATAACATAATCCTATAACAAGACAATTCTATCCCCGACGATACCACCGAAGCGGCCACCAAAAAGACGGAAGACATATCAGCTTTTCACCCAAACTTAACGCGGATCCATTGCCAAAAAGACGGAAGACATATCTCGCTATGGGCAATCGCCCAGCAAACGCCCGCTGAGGACCGCAGGAAACGAAAGCGTGCGGTTACTCAAAAACCTCTCCCGTTCTGGAACCGCGCAGCCATGGCGACGGGGTCGCTGCTGCTACTCCTCCTGCCGCGCCTATGTCTTCTCCTGTTTCTCCTCACCGGCGCCGCACGCTCGGCGTCTCCGGCGGCGCTTCAGTGGCTCAACGCGAGCGCGGCTGAAAACCGTATGATCGATAAATTCCTCGACAATTCACTCGCTCTTTCCCGTGCTTGCTCCGTTTCTACCGTCTGCGTTTCCTGCCGTGAGAAAGTTTACCCTCGGCTACGCCTCACTGACTGGATGACTCTCTCCTGCAGCCCAGATACCACCGGGTGTCGGCCGCACCCTCTCGGCCCCTATCATCGGCCACGGCGGCCGCCTCATCGCTTGCTCCGGGAAGAACCTGCTCGCGTTCCACCGGAACGGATCCTTCGCGTGGATCGTTCCGCTCGGGTACAGCTGCAGACAAGATATCAGCCTAGTTACCGAGAGGGACAAGGTAAGCATGTAACAGAATGCATCAGGCAGACCTTCTTCAGTTATCTCTTTGGGGGTATCAACAGTGTTCAGGAGTACGATTTCTTCTTCTGGGTCTAGTGCTAGTAGTCTGTAGAAATCTAAAATTTAGCTGAATGAATCACATTTCCGTTACATTATGCACACTCGTTTGTACTGGAGCGCCATACCAGAGAGTAAGGTGTATCGATTGTGCAGATATATCTGGTGGCAGAAGATAAGGTCATAAAGATAACTCCACAAAACCAGCACACCAGCGCCCCATCATCAGAAGTATTTTTCAGTCACAGTTCAGCACCGGGGAGGTCCGAGGAGATCATCGGCCTATCGACCAGCAGCAGCTACTCGTCTCTTTTAATCACCATTGCGAACCGTGGCCTCTTCTCCTTCTCGTTGCGCGACGGGCAGCTACAGTGGAGTGCCGGACCTGTGATCGACCGCTTCGGTTACCGTCTGGGCTGCAAGGGAAACATCTCAGGCTGCTATTTCAGTTCAGCTCCGGTTGTTGATCAGTGTGAGGGGACTCTTTATGTAAGGCATCATTTACCTGCATACAGTTTTTTTGTCCTTTCAACTTGTATGCATGATCACCTGTCATTTTAACTCCATATGACTGACAGATAACGAATACCGAAGGCCAGCTCTATTCCATGTACATCCACAGCCGTCAGTACAGATGGATCCAAGACTTGAGCTCAATCGACAAGGTGATGACAATTGCACCAGGAAATAATGGGCGTCTATACATTGTCCTTCCAAGAAAGTCGACTGTGATGGGGCTTGATGTTATGACAGGAAACATTTCATGGCAGCAGAGTGTTGGTCCACTTAGTAATGACAAAGTCTTGCCAGCTGTGGATTCCAATGGTAAAAGAAAAAAATTCTTCCAGCATCAGTTCTTGGGATTTTGGAACATGTTTGTTCCTCCACTAATGCATTCACATCTAGAGCAGTTTAGTTTTCATGGGTAGTAATTTCCATTAATTAGATGCATTCTCTTCAACATTCATATTTGCGTGATAATCTGTATTATATCATCATTCATGACACTTTATTCGACTGTTGTGATAGGTTGGATATCTATCGGCTCGTTAGATGGGATATTATATTCAGTTTCTCCTGATGGTGACATCAGAAAGTTACTTCGAAGAACAGCACCTAACTCAGTGATCCATGCAAGCCCAGTCCTAGACTGCTCAGGCTTTTCAGTGTACATCGGCCAGACCATAATGGAGGCAAAATCAAGCCAAACTATTGCTGATTATACCTATGTATCTGCGATGAAACCTTCAAGCAGCTTGTTTACTTTGTTGGCTCCAGCAACTGGAACAGTCTACTGGACTGAAAAGTATACTGGTCTGTCTCTTTATTTACATACAGGGATGAGTCGTTTTTGTGCCACCAAAATAGTGCCTTCAAATTGGTTATTATCTGACATCCTTTTTCTTTCCAGGACAATTGTCAAATTTGTTGTCCAGTAGTGACCTGAACTACTTTACACTAGATGAGACCATTCTTCTCACTGTTCTATCTGCTGCAAGTAAGTCTTGTTTATGTATTATTAAATTCTCAGTTAATATGCTTCAAGTTGACTGAATAGAGAAACAATGGAAAAGAAAGGTAAGTGCTAAAATTATACCTGACATCAACTAATATGCAAAGCCTTCATCTCCTGAAATTTCATGTCACAGGAATCGGCAGCACCATGCAGTGCTACACGAGGAGTATGCTTCTTCTCTCATGTATGTCTTGCTTTTCCATCCTAAAGCTACACTGAGGGCTTGACTTGTTTGTATTGCAAGGGCAAAAGATTGCTTGGACCTGCAGAAAAGCAAAACCAAAGATTGTTCATGGTGATCCAGGTCAAATTCAAGCCGTGTCATTTTTCTTCTTCTTCAGTTGCTGTTGTTTAGTTAGAAATGCAGAATTGCTGATTGAGTGATCGATCATGTCCACCAGGTGACCACAACCATATCCTTCTGCTGTTCTTCTTCCAACTTATTGTCATAATCATACAAGCGGTAGTTGTTCGGTTCTGCTGCATTTTCTGGAGGAAGAAAAAACTTCAAAAAAACAATGGCTTGCAGAAGTTCCTGGAAAAGAGGGTAATGTGTGATAGTAAATAGTTTAGGCCTTTAGGGTGCCCTGATCGCAACTGAACTCTTGTCTGACCTCTACTTTGTGAAAATACAGCGTTCTCTTCACACCAGGAAGAGAGTCTTAAGTAAGATAATCTCAGAGCTAGAGCAGAAGGCGACCGAAGACGCCTCTTCAAACGAAACTCTGGAACAGCTGGGTGAAATGGTGAAAGCCAAGGAAGGTGTCGAGAGGAAGCTGTACACATCATACAGCCTTGGCAGGGATGTCCTGGGCTTGAGGCGAGGCTCTTCCTCCATCTTGCCACTGTACAATGGAAAACACAAGAGCCACTCGTTTCACGGCGCGCAGCGAGAAAGCATTACGATCTTTAACACGCTCAGTGACAACTCTGCTTCGTCTGAGGATCGAACAAGCAGTAGCTACTCCAGTGGCAGTGGGAGCTACAGCAGCAGCAGCAGTAGCTCTGGAGATATGGAATTCGACACTGGGTCTAGGTCAGCAGGAGAGCTGGACCTTCCATCAATGCAGATGTTGCAGACGGAGATCAAGATAAGTTGCCAGCAGATGTTGAATCTTCGTATGAGGTGTTTATGAATCCGCTGTATGTGCAAGGACAAAGCAGTAGCAGATCGCTATCGCAGAGGTCAGAATTTCTGGGTAGTGCACCCACCAAGAGAATGTGGCTGAAGAGGAGGCGAACTCTGTCTTCGACGAACTGAAGTGACTCCATGAAGATGCAGTAGCGTTTTTGATTATTCATGGTAATCATGTCATGGAAATCTAGGGTGTAATTTCATGTAATCTGTAGTTCATTTGTTCCAAGTTCATGCTCAAATGCATATTGACCTCCATTAAGACTTTTTTTTGTTTCTTTGCGTGGAACCACCATTAACTCAGATTCCGTACAAAAAATGTGAACAATATTGCATTCAAACTTATACACCTTCAATTTTTACAAGATTCTTCAAATTTCCCTTGGCCACTGATTTTGCCAAATTTGAGCAACATTCAAACGGAAAATATTAAGGTTCAGTAGCAGAAAGCAAAGATTGTGTCTCTACAAATAAGTCAAGTCAGGTCTTCTCCCCACGCCAAATACTGTATAGCTCCAATAATTTAGATGGACAAAGATGCTAATAAACTCTATTGCTGGTTCAGTTAGCCGAAGCAAAACTGAATTTAAACAATAGAAATAAATGTAAATGACAAACTCTCATTACCATAACTGACAAAAAAATCGATATGAACATCTCTATCTTCTGTATGGAGTCATCTCCTGAGCGTCCGAGCAATCTCAGTGCTAGGCTCTTTGACGCGAGAATCCCGGCTGAAATAAAGTGTAATGCAGGGTGAGGCCCCAAAAGAACATAATTTCTGTGCGCATCATTCGTCTCATATACAACTGTAGCTCTTTGTGTGGTATGAACTGAAGGACTATACCTGAAGTAGCATCGAAGGGGCCCTCGGTGGAGTTTCAGCGGCCACATGGCTCCGAGTCTTCCTTCCATTGACAGCAAGAACTGAAGGGCTATCGCCTCCAAAGTCCCAGAAGGTACGCTTCTTAGCAGTTGGCGTAGGCGACGTGAACCGGTGGCTTGGGCTCTTCAGCTCGCCTGCTGCTGCTGCATCTTTGTGGGCCTTCCGTATGCTTGCCCTTGTGATCAATCTTCTTTCAGCTGTTGCTGCTTCAGGGTCATTTGAGTTCTTCTTGTTGATCAGACCACGGATGAACTCGTCTTTCTGTTTGAGCTGCTGATAGTGTTCCTTCTTCATCTTCTCGATCTCGGCCTCCAGGGTCTTCACCTTCCTCTGCAGATCCCGGACCTGTGCATTGTCTGCTGGCCTCTTAGGATTTGGTGTGCTGAAACAGCTCCCGTCTAAGATAGACCTCTTCGCCTTTCTTTGTGTTGAGCAAGGCGTGGTAACCTGGGGCGAGGGGGCAGCAGATTGTTGTGGTGTGGAGTTGGGAGCAAGTGACTGAGCCTGAACGCTCAGTAACTTCTGTTGCAGCTTCACCACCTGCTGCCTCAGCTCACTATTCTCCTTCTGGAGCTCCAGTACTAGCTTTGCCTGCTCAGTATCAGAATCAGATGCCTTAAATATCTCTTCGTTCCCAGCCGTTACTGCCTGAAAAATCGCAAGACAAATTCACTCTATCATTAGTTCTGTTAATTAGAATATGTGATGTTTCCATGTTGCAGAATTAAGTTTCCTGACCTTGGTTCTTATCTCCTTGGCACGGTCAGCCCAATGAAGAGTGTTCTGTGTCTCATTAAAGGAAAGATTTGAGGGGCTGATGTTTGCAATCATCACAGTGTTGCAGGACCCCCGAGTGAATCCTTGAGGAGCTGCGTCAGCTTGGAATTGCGATATGGTACATGCTTCTTCCCCTCCACAAGAGCATGGATACAACTGCTGAGTGCAAGGAGAGAGCGATTTATGTTAGCTCCTTCAAGCGACCTCTGTGAGCGTTGGTCAGTTGCTACAGCTCTCTCTGATCCAGCAAGATCGATGAGTGAGAGCTTTCCGACTCGTGTTACAACACTAGCTCCATCCATGTATCTATATTCCACCACAACCTGTAAAAATTTCAACGGTTTACATTTTTGCAGTTTACAGGATCATGTTGTTTACAGGGGGTGAAAGTGCACTCTAGACAGATATTCACCTGCAGTATTGCATGGGAGCGCGATGAGGTCTCATTAACTCTAGTTGGTTCAGTTGTCCTATTCTGGTTACCTTGCTGAAGTAATTTCATAACCTGTGACAAACAGAGATATTAGTTAAGCATGCTATTATCATTTTGATTGAGAACTGCAAAGTAATAGTGCATAAGGAAGAGCTCATTACTTCATCTGTAGAGTATGCTCTATATTGTGTAAGACCAGCAGCAACAGTTCCCTGGAATGCACAATACACTCTTCTGTTAGAATATTCAGATTAACAAGACCTATAAATTGTACATATTCTATAAAATGTGTACAGAACATTCAGAATGTATCTATTTGGCAACACAATATACATTTCCTTCTGTTCGAAGAGCATGATTAAATTCACTTTATTGGTAAATAAATACTTAACTTGATATCATAAAGAGTAAATTAAACTTGCTTAACAAAATTTGCTTCGTTAGTAGAGAACGTGGTTAGGCTAATACCTGCTTATTATCTTCTCTCAGGAGGAGGGGTCTACCAGGAGACAGCAAGTCCCTCACTGTCTCATTGTACACCTCGAGGTATGACAGCTGAATGGAGTGGCTGCCATCATGGCTCCTCTGCCTCACCTTCAAGAACAAATCCTTGATGGCGAGCACCATTACGCCAGGGTTTTCCATCGTCCCCAGCATGGTATAAGTCTTCCCAGCCCCTGTTGCTCCATAGCAGAATACTGTTCCATTCCTTCCTTGCAGAACACCTTCCACAAGATCTGCTGTTCTGCAATATCACAATGGAGGATTAAACTCATGTTACATGCCATACCAGGGAAGTGTACAAATTGCAATTTAGCCTTACATTCAAGAAAGTAGCACTCTATAACCAATATCACAGACCTATCATTACTGCTACCTACCTATCATTACTGCTGCCTAACATTCACCGTACTAACACTCATATTACTGCTGCTGAACTCATGTTACATGACATACCAGGGAAGCATACAAATTGCAATTTGGCCTAATAGTCAAGAAAGTGGCACTGTATAACCAATATCACAGACCTACGATTGCTGCTGCCTAACATTCACCATACTGACACTTTCACAAACCTATCATTATATCTGCTATTTTCTAATCCAGTTTTATCAACTTTCATCAGCATTTAATTTTTCCTAATAGCCAAGAAATACCACCCCTATAACCAATATAACACACCTACCATTACTTTCACCTAACATTTTACAATACTAGCGCTTCCATAACCAATTTCATCACGAACCTGTCATGAAATGCATCTGCTATTGTCTAATTTAGTCTTATCAAGTTTTGCAGTTTCAACAGCAAATTTATCAGTTCTAAAATGCAAGAGTCCAAAAGCTCTGCGTTTTTGCATAATTTTTCTTACTGAGATAAACAAATACAGTAGTTGTCTGAAACATGTGCATCTCATGAAAAAACAGAATTCTAGATTTGTGTCTACTATTGTATAGCCATGATACGGTAGTGCTTTTCTTACGAGGTGTTGTAGACTTCGGCTTGCATCGTGGAGTCGGGGAAGGAGGCGTCGAAGCAGAAATGGTGGGCATGCACCCGCTTCAGGCGGAGATAGTCATTCTCGGAGGCCAGGTCGGTAAGGTACACGTCCTTCTTGTTGACGATCTTGACGCAGCTCTTGGAGCCAGCCTCCTTCTCCTTCCTTGACATGGGTCGCAGCCTGACGAACACCAGGATCCGGCTCCCCATCGCATCGGCATTCCCAGCCCCCACCTCGCTTACAGCCTTCAGCTTGCCGCCGATGCCGCCTCCCAGTGAGAGCTTCCTCGCCGCCGGTGACGGGAGAACCGGCATGGCCTTCTTGGGGGGGCAGGACATGAAATTGGCGGCGTGGGGCACGTTCTCCTTCTCCTTGGGGTCTAGCAGTCGCGAGAAGACGACGACGTTGTTGTTCTTGGAAGGGGGTCGCGCCTCCGGAGGGGCCATGTTTTCCCTCAGCACCGCCGCCTCCTCAAAGGCGTCGCGGTGGCCCTCTCCGACGCTGGCGTGCGCGATGCTGCGGCTACGCCGCCCACCATTCTCGTCCCTGCCCTCTCCGACGCTGGCGTGCGCGATGCTGCGGCTACGGCGCAGGGCGGCGCCGCCCTGCGAGGAGGCGAGTTTCTGCTGCTCGTACAAGAGGCTGAGCTCGCGCATCTTCTCCTTGAGCTGGTGGTGCGCATTGGTTAGGAGCTGCGGGCGCCGCGCCGCGCCTCCATCTTGTCCTGGGGCCACCGACGAGCTCCTTGGCCGGGTGGCGCTGGCCTGCGACCGAGTGGCAACCGGCATCTGCTGAGACGAGATCTGGTCAACTTTAGCTCTGACGAACCAAGCCAAGCAGCTCCCCGGCCGAAAGAAAAGAAGCCAAAGAAAACCCAGTAGCAGCTCACCACTGGCACGCAGGGCTTCTCGCCAAATCCTCCGGATCTGCCCCCAGATCGACGAAATCCCCAGAGCGCAGATGCACTAACGCCCTCGAATCGGAGCAAGATCTCGGGATTTCACGGCCGGAATGCTGGGGTGGGGTTTCTTGGATTGGGATGAGGCGGAGAGGAAGACAGAGAGAGACCTGCCTTGTGGAGTGGTAACAGTGGAGGATAGCTGGAGGAGGAGGAGATGCGGTGACGTGGGGAAGGAGGTGTTGCCGTCGGATCGGAGCTTGGGGAGATGGACGGCGGGTGCGGGGCCGCGGGTTCGAAATCTCAGGGAGGGAGGGAGGCTGCAACGGTCGACGGGGGTCCTCTCCTTCCTCTGCCAAGAGCCAACGGTCGTGCGATGCGTGAACGACAGTTTTGTGCGGGGATTACGGCCATGATTGCAGAGTTATCAGCGGGTCAACCAACTCGATGGTGCGTGGATTTGGGCATGATGAGCGGCCTCATTACTCTGTGCTTTCATCTTTATCTGCCCTGATTCTTAGAAGAGTATGTGAATGCTGCCCTAAAACTGTGCTCTAATTGCCTGGTGAAGAGCAAGTAAAATATAGTTAGTGAGACGAATGCGAAGATTTAAGTATTTAACTAATAAGTACTTCCTCCGTTTCTAAATGCAAGATGTTTTATGTGTTACACATATTGTAAAGATGCATACTAAAATGAATGACCATATACACAAAATGTGTCTAGATAAATGCTAAAACATCTTACATTGTGGAACGAAGTGAGTATATTCTTAGTGAGTTAGTGTAAGGTAATAATATGAGAAATAAAAGAAGCGGCTTGTATAGAACAATAATATCAGGGAGGAAAATGCACTTAACATCAAATAGAGAATGCATCATTGGTCACTGAACTTGTCGACGATAAGTACTTTAGTCACCGAACTCACAAAATGTTGTGCGACAGGTCATGAAACTTGGCAAGTGTGAGCAAACCGGTCACAATGGTGAGCAGTTGCCGCCAAATATGTCTAATGTGGAGGTAGGTGGATGATACTATATGTCGATGTCGGAGAAGTTGTTGAAGCTTTGCTCGATGGAGGTAATCAACAATGGCATTATGTTCTGTTATTTCGGGCCACTCAGCGCCTAGGTGCTCTTTGTGCTGATGGGTTTTCGCACTCCAAGCCGGCGTGCAGTGCCACAACGGAGGATCTCATGAAAAATAATACACACAGGTGGAAAATAGTAACACCCATAACACAGCCTACTGAAGATAAACACATTTTAGAATAAATAGAACCAATTTTTTTTGAAATACAAATAGTAACATTATCCAAATAGAATGTGATGTTGAAATTGAGGAATGTTGTGTTTTGAAATTATGATTAAGCTCACATCACACTATGCCAGAGTTGAAACAATGTTGTGTTTGAAATTCTAAGTTAGGAGTTTGAGCTACTTGTGAACGGACTCTGCGTCGCTGGTGACTGGTGACTTCCCGATGGGGATATATGTAGAGAGAATGTGTCCTTGTATTTGAATGAGGGAGTGAATGATCCCTCTACCCCTCGAGTGGTTTATACAAGAAAGGGGTACTTGACAAATGATCATGGCCACCCTTCACGGTGGTAGCTGTGAGGGGGTACACAGGTTGTGCTGGTTCTAATTGATGAGAGGAAATGAGCGTGATCCGTGGTGGACTAGCCCACCTAAGACTCAAACCTAATGGCTTCTTACTTGATGGGCTCCATCTTATTGTGGTTTGTAGTGTTTGATCCACTAATTCATGAGAGATGTGAATGAGATATGAGATGACCATGATCTGATCCACTAATTAACGAGAGATGTGAATGATATATGAGATGGCCATGATCTGATCCACTAGTTCATGACAGATATGAATGAGAGAAGAGATGGTCGTGGTCCATGTGGACTAGCCCAACTAGAACTCCACTTAATGGCTTCTTCCTTTATGGGCTCCATCTTATCGGCCGTGACTTTTTATAGATAAAGGAATTTTATTACTTAAAAGTCTTAGGGATGGAGGGAAGGGTCCTCTAGGTAGAAATATCCATTCTACAACAAAATATAACAAATTAAACTAAGAAAAAGAAATAATGAAAAGAAAAGAAAAAGAAAAGGACGTAAGAAAGAAGAAACAACAAAAGGGGAGAAAACACACAAAATTAGCAAGTCGAGATTTTTTCACCCGATCTCCATTGCTCCCGCTACTTTTAAGAAATCTATCTCTTAAATTTCCTGAATAATCTAAAAAAACATGCATGTTTTCAATAATGTATATCTTATACACATGCAAAATCACAAAGTGAGATAATTTCTATTCCGACCTAAAAAAATGGAAAATTTAAAGATCAATGCATAGTTTCGAATCTCCAACTTTATCATTTATGTTATGTGTAGACTATAATATAAATATTTTGTATTGAGATTTTACACGCTTATAGTATTCATCATTGCGATTTTTATAAAACTTGTAAATGTTTATATTTTAAAAAAAAAACTAGTAAACATGCCCGTGCGTTGCAATGGGGGAAAAAGCTGTGTCACCGAGACACCCAAAGAAAGTTCTCCTTGGTATTCATAGACACCTATTCAATTTTGCATTTCAAGTATTTAGTTTAAATTCGAAACTCAATTTGTTATGTATACAAGTGCACAAAAGGTACACGAAATTGTTCTTATATGCACACACAATGCAAAATTACACGAAATTGTTCTTATACAAGTGCACAAAAGGTACACAAATTATACAAATGGAGAAAAAGTACACAATTTTTTGTATACACCCATTTTCGGAGCCAAATACACACGTTTGGTCTAACACAATAACATCTAGCTATATACCCTTCCATTTCTATGAAAAGATGATTTTACTTCATGAAGAGTTTTGTCAAACCGGGTACAAACGAATAATCAATAAAACTTCCGAGCTCACATGCCACCGTCTGAATACAAAATTTGAATAAACACTAAAGGTTACCCAGACTTCTTCTTGTGCCAATGAAATCAAATCAAATCTCCATTGGTCCAGAAATTGGAGGAATAGGTTTGTTGCTTCATTACATGACAAAAATTGAAGGTGAGGCAGTGTGCATCTGGGAGGAGCTGCTCACACCGTCGATCTCTGGCCGGCCCATCCCATCAATCTTGCTATCTCAACTACTACATCACGAATTCACGATCCGCGAGAAAAAACACTCCACCGCGAGGTCTTTTTCGATACGAAGTCCATCACGCTCCCAGGATGTACGCGCTCTGATCCGACATGCCAGTGCGTTCCAACGGGAAATAAAAGGCTACATCATGGAAGCATTGTCGGTATAACCCCGGCCAATCCAAAGTAAGAAGATGCTCTTCTCGACCAAATGAAGATAAATACCAAATCTCTCAATTACTAGAACATCACATACGAATACAGAAAAAATGTCAAAGAACATGGAACCAATAAAAATAATACGGAATAAATGCTAAAAAAATGGATTAGATTAAAATAAATTCTTTAACATAAACAAACCTAGCAAAAGGAGCAAAAAGCTTAAACTTTCCCTTCGCTGCTTATTTTTTTTAGAACACACACATATGCATGATCACGCATATGTACATGACTCGTTGTCAGTCAGCTAGCTTGCCGGTGAAACCATGCACGTGCATGACGACCTCAGGAGCTGGACCATGGAGTCGTCTGTCCTCGGCAGCTTCGCTGCAGATCGGCTGTGAGCTATTGCGATTGCAGATGAGGGAAGCGACCCTGCCGGATGGCTACGACATAAACGGTTGAGCTATGCCGCAAGTGCGTCGCGCGCCTTCGCCAACGGGCTGGCTGAGTTTGGTCGCCAGCTCTGCGGTTGCCAGCATCAGCGGCTTCTCCGCCGGCTAGGTATCGCTGTGGCAAAGATCCCTCGGACACCGAGATTCTCAGTTCAATTGGGCAGCAGTGATCCACGCAATTGATGAACCCGTGCCGGTGTGTCAACCGGCGGTGTACGTTGCCCGCATCCGGCATCCGGCCGACACGGCCGTTCTCTGTACCACGCCCATGCTAGATGCAAAGAAGAACCAAGTAATATTTAATCAGCAATAATCGCCATCATTAGAGAAGATTATATACATCTTATTCCTAGCTTCGCCGATGCCTTCGTGTAGATGAATCCCGTTGAATCCGTTGATGGAACTATTGCATGGGCAGGCATGGGCAGCCATCACCTTCGCGGATGCCTTCGGGTAGATTGAAGGATTGCCTAGCCGGCATGAGCCCCGGTGTGTGCGCACAGGCTATCTCTGAGATCGTCTCCTCCGAGCTCTCTCCTGTGTTAGCGACGGAGTTGTATGCGTTGTCTCCTCCAGCCACATGGCTCTCGGCGAGACCATCTCCTCCAAGCTCTCCATGCGTAAGCGACGGAGTTGTGCGCGCGTCTCCTCAGGTCACAGGCTCTCGGCAATATCGTCTCCTACAAGCTCCTTGAGCGAGATGTCGCCTGCACGTCTCCTTCCGGCCGCAGGATCTCGGCGAGATCCTCCCGGCGACATTGTTTCCTTCGAACTCTCGCGTGCGTGAGCGAGATGTCCCTGTAGGAGTTGTGCGCGTGTCTCTACTCTCCTCCGATCGTTACTTTATCTAGCGAACAGGCCAGCCCTTGGCGGTGGTTTGGCGTGTACCGTGTTTGGACTCATATTTAACTTATCTGTATCTATCCACGACGGGAAACGGAAGAAGAAAAAATTGAAACGGTACATGACTTATGGGTGGTATTGGTGGGTAATTTTTACAAACTTTAGGGGTATTTTGAACGACGTACGAGAAGACGACTTAATGTTTTTATTATTAGGTATAGAATAGGGGCGTCACAGGAGGGAGCAGAAACCACTCTCCGACAATCAGCATCTTGATCTTTTTTTGTTGTTGAAGGAAGAGAAAAATTCACGTACGGTCACTGAACTATTCTCGTGCGTGCAAAAATGTCAACAAACTCAGCAAGTGGCATTTTCGGGTGCTGGAACTTGTTCCGTCTGTGCACGTACGGTCACTGCAGCCCTGAATGTACGTATTTCCGAGCCACGTCAGCGTATAAGGGACGGCGGGAGGAAGAGTCAGCGTGTGCGGGGGGGTTTCTGCAAAAACGCGTCGCCGCTAAATTCCCCATTCCATTCTTTTGCAATCCCGCCTGAGTCCTGACACATCTCCACCCAAGATCGATGGAGGAGGATGGCCGGCGGCAGCGACTGTGGCTGCAGCGCCGGCGCCGGCGCTCGGGCGCGAACGCGATGCACGCGGTGCGCGCGTGAAAGTGCATGTATTGCCCCATGTGTGGTTTTGGTAATTAATGACAATCCTTATGGACTAATGTTTGCATTGAGATATACTCGTAGATCTTGTCCATAGGAAATGATTGGAGTTCATGTGTTGGACTCTAGAAGGTGACATGATAACCAATGCTCTATTCAAGGGTTTATATGAAGAATGGTCATGTGTAGAGTTGAGCTTATTGCAAGTATGGCTTGGAAAAGAAGATTGAATGAACAATCATGTTTAACCCCAAGCCATCATACATATCAAGAGAAGAAGATGAAGCGCAAGCTCAATATGATACATCTCGAAGATATCATTTGATTGAAGCTTGCAAAGGAGACATGAAGACGGAGCTTAGCGAAGCCCTCCATAATGGAGTATGGGGAGCATTTGGAGAAGTTTTCATCAAGCATGTGCTAGTAAGCACAATCAAGAAAGTTGTTCCAACTTGAGAGAGTCAAGATCGTCATCATCGAGCTCAAGTGAAATGCGCAAGGCAAAGGTATGATCTTGATAGGTTTTCTATTTTTACCGGTCTCATGTTGTTAGTGGGAGACCGGGTTTTAGGATAGACGGCGTACTATCAAGAGGGGCTCTCAAGTGAGTAACTTGATCGCATCTTTGTGGAGAGCTCAAACCTTTGCATACTTGGCATTTCATCTTTCTTGGTTCTTATGTGGCTTTTCTCCTTGTTGGGTTTTGGTGCTTGTTGTGATCCTCATGACAAGCCCAAGTTCTTCGAGAATGGTTTTTGTTTGGAAAACTTGTTTGTTCTCGGCGTTGGAAATATTACCGGTCCACCTCCGAGTTAGGGTCCACACCTCCCATGTGTGGTATCCCCTCTATATTTGTGGGTTAGCACTCGTCGTTATCTTTGCAACGAAATTGGTTTCACCTGTTTTGGAATTCGAACGAGAAAGTTATCGCATTTCAGGCTGTGCTGTTCTGTTGCTGCTTTTCAGGCCGGAGTCTCCGGCCTACAGGTCCAGAGTCTCCGGACCCAAGGATTTTCGTCGGAATCTGTTTTTCTTGTTCAGCCCCTGGTGGGGTCCGGAGTTTCCGGCCCAAGGGCCGGAGTATCCGCCCCAAACTGGTGTTTCCGGCCCCAGGGGACCGGAGTTTCTGCCGAGCTGCTCCTCGTCTGTTTGTGGTTCAGCCCCTGGTGGGGGCCAGAGTTTCCGGCCCCAGAAGGCCGGAGTTTCCGGTCACTAGGGCCGGAGACTCCTGTGTGAAACTGGCTGCAACGGCTCTTTTTTTGGGAGGGGTATAAATACTCCTCCACCTACCTCCAGCCAGCCAGCTCTGCCCAGCACGTTTTGCTTTCTCTCTCCTTCATTGTTGCAAGCTCATTTCTTTGATATCTCCCAATCCCTCCACCCAAACTCTTTGATCTTTGGAGGATTGAAGGAGAAGACCTAGATCTACATTTCCACCAATCAATCTCTCCTCTAAGTGAGGGGAACATAGTGGATCTAGTTCTTGGAGTTCTTGTGTGGTTCTCCTCTTTGTTCTTCCTCTCTTATTCCCCCATAAGCATTTGTTGCTTTGTTGGAATTTGAGAGTGAAGGATTTGAACACTTGTGCTCTTGCCTTTTGCATTTGGTGCATCGGTGTGCTCTCCACGAGGATTCGTGGAGGTTGAAAGCTTGTGAACTTGTTACTCTTGGGTCCTTGGACCCTAGACGCATTTGTGGTGGTTGGACCCTTGTGTGGTCACTTGAAGCCGTTCGGGAGCCCCCAATCCCATTGTGGGTTGTGCCTCGGATTGTTGTTGAAAACCGTTCGGGAGCCCCCAATCCCATCGTGGGTTGTGCCCCGAATTGTTGTTGAAAGGCTCCGGATTCCGCCTCGAAGGAATACCGATAGTGGAAGGTGAACCAAACCTTTGTGGTGCGGTTCATCGGAGAAGAAGGTGAAACCTTTGTGGTTGTTGAACCATTGTGTTGGTTCACACCTCTCCAACGAGACGTACTCCCTTAACAAGGAGGAACTCGGGAATACATCCTCGTCTCCGCGCGCCTCGGTTATTTCTATACCCGAGCCTTTTACTTATGCACTTTACATTGTGATAGACTTCGTGCTTGAAGTATTATATATTGCTATCACCTTGTTGCTTGTCTTGCTTAGCATAAGTTGTTGGTGCACATAGGTGAGCCTAGTTTATTTAGGTTGTCGGCTTGTTAATTTAAACACATAGTTTTATTCCGCAATTATCAAGCCTAAACCGGAAAAGTTTTTAAACCGCCTATTCACCCCCCCCTCTAGGCGACATCATTGTCCTTTCAGCGCGGCTGCGGCTTAGGGAGGCGAGGAGGATGGCGCGGCTCCACCGCGACCGGCCCCGCGCGGTGACGGCGAGCGTGCGGTCGGCGGCGGCGCGCACCTCGCGCGCCCGCGACGGGAGGACTACAGCCTCGCGCGGCGACGGCGAGCGCGAAGTCGGCGGCGTCGCGCACCTCGCGCGCCCGCGACGGGAGGACTACGTCCCCGGCGCGGACGAGGCGCAGCGCGTCGAGCAGCTTGGTGGAGTCGATCTCGTGCTCCCGCCGCGTCTGCCACCTGGACGGCGCGTGTTGCGGCGTGTCGTCCGTCCCCCGCTTGCGCTTGCGGTCCCTCTCGTCCGCCGCGGCGGTTGTCGTGGGGATCGTCGACGAGGAGGACGCCATGACGAACCACGACGGTGCGGTGGCCGATTGCGGGAGCGAGCGGAGCTGAGCTGAGGTGGTGTTTGCTTTGCTTTGCGCCCGCTGCCTGTGCAGTGCAGCAGAGTCGTGGTGACTGGTTGCAGAGGAGGAGGCTCGATGGTGGCTTTGTAGTTCTCCGCCTCGGAGCTCAGTTGCCCCGACATAAAGGGACGGATGGCGTAGTGCTGAGCATGGAGAGCCTCCCAGAGGATGCGTGGGAGCCCCAGGCTGTTAACCTTGTTCTTGCAGGTCTCGACGGCGACTGACCGTTGGGTGTTGCCGGTCTCGGCGTGGCTGCGCGACCCCTGCGCTGTGCCTAAATGTGTCACTGTGACCATACCGGCGCCACCTCTGCTTCCTCCACAGCGCAGCTCCGACGACGAGGTAGAATCACCGATGGCTATCACCCTAAGCCGAAAGAACACGACATGAGCCGCAAGCACAAGTTCAATACCTGGCGCGGGAAGATGGATGGCGTAGGGCCTGGTGATCATGGCTATGCATGATCTTGTAGTTGTGTGTGTGTTATGAAAACCGTAGTGTGCTATGTGTGTTGTTCTGAAGCTATGTGTTCTATGTGTGTGCTATGTAAGCTGGTACTATGAATTATGGATATATGTTTGTTGTTCATGAATGATGGTTATGCCTGTTATGTGTCTGTTTTGTGCTCTGCTCCGGAACTGAATAAACATCTGTTTGCACAACTTGTAAGCAACAAAATGAAGAAAATAACTGAAAATTTCGGCAGCATATATGAACATAAATCATTTTGGATAGCACAAATATCATAAAAAGAAGATCTTTCAGAAGCATCCACAAACATAGATCCATTTGAACCAACTAGTACATAAACACTGCTTACATTATCCAAAATAAACAGGACCAGAACAACAAAGTAGGTTTCATATGCTCCATTACATGAACAACATCTATCAACTAGTTCATATAGTTCTGATATGCTCCATCAAATGGTCCTGCACCAGAACAACAAAATATGTTTCATATGCTCCATCACATGAGTAGATACACTCATTAGGATCAACTCCAACAGCAGCTAGCAAAATACCACCAGCATTGGTCTTCAGGTGACACCCATCCAAGCAAATAACCGGCCTGCAACCTGCCATGAAGCCCCTTTTCATTGCATCAAAGCTGAAGAAACATCGTTTAAACCTGCCTTCCTCTGTCAGCCCAATGTAGAATGTGCTTCCTGGATTTGCCCTCCTCAGCTCACTTGCAAAATCCCAGAGCTTGCTGTATTGAGCATCTTCATCGCCATATATAAGCCTTTGTGCATATTTCCTTGCTCTACCAAGCTTAGGTTTAGAAACTGTTATATTCCAATCCTTCTGAACTAGCCTCCCTAAATTCTTCAAGCTGATCTTCTCATCTGCTCTAACTGTGTCAATGTATTTTTGTGCAATGAATTTATAGCTGAAAGCCTTGATTTTCCAGTTCCTTTCACAAGTATGCACATCATTTAGCTTCTTTATCATGAAACACTTGCTTCTGTTGTCGTATGACGCCCACATGTACCAGGGACAATCTTCCACACACCTAGCTTCTAGCCTCTGCTGGTCATTGACTGGTAGAGTTATAGCACGCCTGCTTTGACATGTGTACTCACTGATTGCCTTTCTAAGCAACTCAACTGAAGCAAATACTTGACCAACTTTGAATGTTGGATTCAACACGTCCTCTGGTCCAAAATGCTTGAATTTCAGCCTGATTTCCTCATCATCTTCTGAATCAGGCAAATGTAGGTCATCTTCTTCAGAATCCTCCACACAGTCAGCTTCTTTCTTCCCTTTTACGTCTCTCTGGTCTAAGTTCTCATCATACAGGTCAACATCATCTTCTGATATGTGATGATCACTATCAACAATCTCTGGTTCATAGTCTTCATCCTCACTCGATTCACAGTCGAATCCACCATCAACTGACAGCCTCCTCTTGATTCTCTCCCTGCCTGCAACATTGCATGCCTGCTCGAAGTCTGGCTTCAGTGGACTAATAACATGTGGCAGCTCTGCTCTTGGTTGCATCACAACATCGTCAACAACTTGACCTCCTCCCAGGCTCTGCTCAATGATGTTATCAATATCTACATACATGCACAGGACCTTGTTCCCAAGTGTTACTGCACATGACATGTTATCAGTGTCCTTGGAAGATCTTATTTCTGGCAAGCCATTGTGCATCATTTCGAAGCCAGGAAGACACCAATAGGCCCTTGCTCTCCCTGCATAATCAAAGCCTAAATCCCACATTATGTTCTGAATACTGCTCAACCCCCATTAGCCTCTGTCACAGTAATCGAACCACATCATCGAGCCACCAATGTAAGCCCTGTCTGAGCCATCTCCAAGGAAAAACCCTCCATAATTGACAGCAAGAGTAAAAAAATCCCGATCTTCATCTCCTACAATTGAGTATACAAGTGCAAATTCAGTTAACACTAGCACCACAAATAATTGAGCTACTATACACATCAATATCAACTGAATTTGCAAAGTTTCTGTTCCGGAAAATTTCTGAATTTGCAGCTCTCAAGTTACAGGTGACACATTTACTGTTCAAAAATTCAGTTAACTTGCAAAATTCAGTTCAGACTTTTTCTAGTCACAAATGCACTCCGAAAACATCAAAGGAACCATAACATTATACCCTACAATACAAATTAATCCAAATTCGTCGTCTTTTCCCCACAACAGCACACGAACAGAGCACCCAAAACCCCGCCCTTTTCTTCTACAAAAGACACCAAAACCGTACCTCATCTAACCACCTGCACACATGTACAGACCTAGCTAAAGAGGAGCAGCAAAGGATTCATGGCGGAGGAGCAGCAACAAAATCATGGCGGAGGAACACACACGTACATTACAGAGGAGCAGCAAGACACTCATGGCGGAGGACTCGGAAACGAACCATAAACGGGGGGCGGCTCCTCATCCTCTCGTTGCCGCGGTGCCATGCTTCCGAGTTCGCGCCGCCGCCGGGCGCGGCGGCGGAGCGGTTCGTGCCGCCACCGAAACCCTAGGTGATCGTCGTCGTCTCCGCCATTCTTTCCTCTCTTTCCTTTCTCCTCTGTTCTGGATGTTCTGGAAACGAAGCGTCCGCCTCTGGTCTGAAATATTCTCTGTCCAAACGTGTAATTTGTAGAAACACCCTCCCACTAGCACTGTTCTGCCTCCCTGCTCCCTCATACGCTGACGTGGCTCGAAAATACGTACGAAAATGGTAGCAGTGACCGTACGTGCACATACGGAACAAGTTTCAGCACCCGAAAAAATTATTTCCTGAGTTCGTTGCCATTTCTGCACGCGCGAGCAGAGTTAAGTGACCATAGGTGAATTTTTCTCTTGAAGGAATCAACAATTCAACATCTTGATCCCGGGCGATAGCGATAGGTGGACATTACCCAAGCCAAGCCCAAGCCCAAGCGGAACAGCTCGTACATACCCTCGGTCTGAAATTGCAGCAGCAAGTCTCGACGCCCCACAGTAGCGGCAGCCTGTCATAGCGGCTCACGCATCGCCGTTGCCATCTCCACGATCCCCTTCCCGCGCCACTCCCGATGGCCGCCGGCGGCGGCGGCGGCGGCGGCGGCGGAGACATCGGCGCCGAATCCGAGCGGCGCCTCAAGAAGGCCATGGACAAGCTCTACCACTTCCCCAAGCCCAAGCCTAACCCCAGCCCCGGCTCCAAACCCTCTTCATCGTCCACTCCCAGGTTAGCTCCAGCCTCCCAGACTCTCCCCTCCCGTGAGCCTCTATGTGTGGTTGCGAAGTGGGTTTGATCTGATCTGCTG
The DNA here is from genome assembly GCA_947311845.1 of Poa pratensis. Lineage (NCBI taxonomy): Eukaryota > Viridiplantae > Streptophyta > Magnoliopsida > Poales > Poaceae > Poa > Poa pratensis. The sequence continues at coordinate 52,325,362 of CAMZMU010000042.1, read as the reverse complement.
TGACAGCTCGTGGAGGGCGGGGAAAGCGGCGGATGCCGGGAGGAGATTCGGGGTGGTGCGGGGGTCACGGCTCCCGCCGCAGATGGCCGCTATGTCAGCGATGTCCCCGCCTCCGCCGTGCCGCCCGTGGGACCGCCGCGACCTTGTACGGAGGCTAGCTTCATTCAAGGCCATGACCTGGTTCGCAAAGCCCAAGGTAAACGCCCTTCATGTTGCTTGCACTGCGTACCTTCTCTCAGGGTTGTCGCCGCCTACCCCTTTAGGAAATCTCTTACTCGTAATTAAGATGGTTTTGCACGATATCTAACGGATTGATGGTTAATTGTTGGAAACTTCTAGAACAAAAGCGATGTTCGCATTGCCGTGATTTGTATTGATAGACCAGTTAGAAATATAACTGAAGGTTTTGTATGTTCTGCACTAGCATAAATTGGAGGCACTTGGTTCGCTTACACATTTTTCTTCACTTGGATATCGATTCTGAAGGGAATCTAGCTGATTGGTTGAACATTTCAGCTCAAGCATCTCATACTTTTTTGGTGATAGCTAATAGCGAGTTACCTTTTTTAGGTTGTTAGTCCTGTTAACTGCGCCAGGAGAGGGTGGACTAATATTGAACCGGACATTATAATATGTGAGGCATGTGGGGCACGGCTCCTGTTCTCCTCTCCTTCTTCATGGACACCACAGCAAGGTGCGTGCATTATTTTTGTTTTACCATTGGGCTTCATCTCAAGCTATGACTAAATAAGGCAATTCTCTTATTCTTTTCTCATTAGAAACAATTAAATGAAACATGCACATACATTTCTTTGTGGACTTAATGTTAATCAATTTAGTATTTGAAGATTCAAGCAAATGATGATTACTTGGATTAACATTGCTACTGTTCAATTTCTATCTGTGGGAGACTTGCTTATAGGCATAACTGACCTCCTTGATTTCAACACTATTTAGTTATTTTACATTGAATTGTATCTTTGCTGCAGTTGAAAAGGCTGCTGCTGTTTTCAGCTTGAAGCTGGACACTGGACATAAACTACTCTGTCCATGGATTGACAACATATGTGATGAATCACTTGCCTTATTTCCACCCACACCTCCTCCTGTTTTAGTTGAGAATTACTACGAGTGCTTCTCGTCTCTGCTACGCCTTTCAGCACTTCCAAGAATTTCATGCTCTTCTCTGGGTAGCATGAAGAAGAGGAGTCCACAGCTAGAACAGTTTCTATTGCAGCAATTTTCTTCATCAGTTGTCCTTAAAGGGGGATTTATGCTTACTGAAGACTCAACTATTAAGGATCTGGATGGCACTTTTCAAGATGCTGCCACATATTATCAGGTCAGACTTTGATTTACACATAATTACTCCTCCTCACATCTTTGTGGAGTTTGCATCTCTTTGATTTATGTTTGCCAAAATCATGTTCTTTTCTTTTATTAATTACTCTTCAGCATTTGTTTCTTATTATGTTTCATGTTACTAATATGTGATATCTCGGTGCCACCTTTATAACTGAATAAATTCTGCTTACCTTCTAGCCTTCACTGGGTAGCATGTTCATCAGTTCGTACTTAATCCCCAGTTGCACATTGCACTAAAAAGTTACATCTCTTTCTAAATAAAGGCGAGTTTCCATTTTTACTCTATAATTTACTATTCGTGACACCAATTACCCTCTTTAGCAGAAATTCCCCCTTAGTTTAACTTGTGCCAGATTTTACCCCTTTTAAGATTCGAAGTGTTTAGTCAAGTGAAACCTGATTGTCAGGACTATTTGGCATGCCACATGGAGACACATTTTTCATATAGTTCGGCACTCGCTCCCTACATCTCTAAATGGAACCGATCTATGGACATTTTAGTCAGTGATCGAAGGCAACACATGCACAAATAGCAAACATGGATGGTACAAGGAACCAATGGAACATGAAACTTTGATAATTAGATTCTTTTTGGTAATCCAGATGCAAACCTAATTTACCACATTGCACCGCTGTTCGGCGAGACCGTGAATGTAAGAAAGCTGGCGGGTTGATATTTATATCCCATGATGAAGGAAAAAGTCATGGCAGCTGCAAGAGACACCAGGTCGATCACCAGCTGAAAAGCACACAGTTATGTAGCTGCAAGGAGATCGATACCAGCTGAGTGAACATACTACTTGCGCACTGCTCAGCAGCTAGCTAGCCGTCAGGGCATGAAATTTCTCCTTTTATTTTCCCATTCATTGCTTGGTTGCCTGGTTGGTGCAAGGTTCGATGTAGATGGTCATACTATCTACTCCCTCCGTTCCTAATTATAAGATGCTATAGATATTGCATTGTGGACTACATACGGACTAAAATGAGTGAATGTATACCCTTAAACTCGTCTAGATTCATACGAATTTGACAAAACTGAGAATAGCTAAAACATCTTATATTTAGGAACAGAGGGAGTACTAGCTAGGCTCGGCAACTGCAGGCAGCGACCAAGTGCGATCAGGTGTTTTTTGTATCGAAGCGCGGGCAGCGGTAGGCCGGGCTGTTACCTACACCGTACACTTCATAAGTTCCATCCTATTTTGCATCAATGGTGCTGTCTTTTATCCCTTCCATCCCCGTGGTTTACTCAATGCAACCCACATAGATGTGGCACCCCATGTACCCCTGATGACCAGACCGCACCCACAATGCTCTTAAATCTTAAAAGGGGTAAAGTTTGGCACAAGTTTCTGTAAATGTGGTAATAGAGAAGAATTTATGTTAAATGGGGTAATGTTTTGCACAAATGTCAAACTAGAGGGTAAAAAGTACTTCCTCTGTCCCAATTTATAAGACGTTTTGGCAAGCTTAATTTATTCCAAAAAAGAAAAAGGAAAGTAAATTATTCGTGTCCCTCTTTTTTTCTTGATCCTGTCATATTGCTAGTAGCAAGACATAGATATGCTTTTGTTGATGAAAATCTATACCAAGAAGTGTTGTCATGTAATATCGAAAACCCTCTGTAGTATTGATAATATGAACTACAACAGCGTTCAGGCCCCAACTGCATACATGTTTAAGTAACTGAAAATTTCTTCTTGTTACAAATTGATTTGCCTGGTCCATGTTGGCAATATATCTTGTACTTAGCTAGGTGTTTCAAATTGCTTTGTTTAGATATCCTGGACTGTAGGGTTGCTGTTAAGTATTGTGTGCTTTAAGTTTACAGTTTTGTATATTCTTTTTCACTCAATCATTAAGTCTCTGTGCTCAAACTTAATGCATAACTGGCTAGCAGGCACTGAAGATAATAAGCTTATGTGGATGGGAACCACGCCTACTTCACTATGCTGTTGATTGTGCAACTGAATCTCAGTCAGATGCAAATTCTACGTCTATATTGGCCCAACCTGAACAAGTAAACAACACACTCGAAGATCGGGTTGTAATTTACTCACGCAAGGAAGTTGATGGTTCTTCAGCAATGGCAGCTGCTAGTCAGGGAGATCAACAGTATGATCCATCGTCTGTTGTTTTAGATTGTCAATTTTGTGGAGCCTGTGTTGCCTTGTGGCGTTTTTCACTTGTAGAACGACCTCTTCAACTCTTTAAGCTTGTGTCAGATGCGAATATACAAGATGAGCAAACTAATGGGCATTCCAGTGGAGCAGAACCTTCAAAGTCTGCTAATGTTGGTTTTAATTTTACAATTGCTGGTGGTCCTCCGCCAACTAGGCAGAGTTTTCGACCAAGAGTTTCATTTCCTGTTGTCAGTCGACACTTGAAAGCTGATTTGAACTCCCGTGAAAAACCATTTTCGTCTGGAAATGACAGCCAGATGGTTCCTGTTGCTTTGCATTCTTCAGGGCCCACGAAACGCAAAAGAAGCATGGATGAGCTTCACATGTTGGAAGGCATTAATAAAATCTCCAAAGGGGCACATCATGACCATGAAGGTGATAATCCTGAAAAGGACATTGCAAACATGGAAGTCAGCACTGAGCTCAATCAAGGGTCTTCCCATTCTGAGACAAGTAATGGTACCAATATGGAAGAAGTTTTGAATGAAGAACCAGAATCAGGTGTTCCCAGAAGAAGTCTAACAAGCACAAACTTGGAACTTGATCAACATGGATCAGATCCTAAGTTTTCACATATTCAGGATACAGTAGAAGAACCTGCTAATGACCAGAACTCGGTACAGCTTCACAGAAACAGTTCTGAGGTACTTGAATTTGGCGCAATCGCAAAATCGTCTATCAACTTGGAAAAATGTGTACAACCATCAGGTAAGAAATTCATTAATGTTTCTTTTGCTTTAGCTGTAACATACTACATACTACATAGTGCAAGGATGACAACTCACTCTTTACTTGGTCGAGTTGTCCTGCTTAGCAATATTATGAAGTACGAACTAGTTGGTTCGTTGCAACGGTAATAGTTCACTTGTAGAACCAACTAGTATTCTGCCCTGCTGGTACAGTTTAAGGAATATAAGGGAATAAAAGTGTACTCAATCAGAAACTTGAAGGGAACGAAAAAGTAGTCAAAATACTACGTAGGAGTAACTTGTTGTAAGAGTTGGGAACTTCTGACAACAATTAGCATATTGACTCCTTTCGCAGGAATAGCTGCTTAACATTACAGTTACCACACTGATCTATGACAATAGTGCTTAGTTTTTGGCCCCTCTAGTGGAGGTGAAATTAGTTATTTATTGCTAGTTTGTTAGTAGGATTTTTCATGAAGACTGCATACACAATTACTCATAATATTTCTTATTCACCACACATCTTTCCATAACAGGAAAAGAAGGCCTGTATGACAAAATGGATGAGTTTGATCCTATCAAACAGCACCGGACGTTCTGCCCTTGGACATCCCCTGACGCCGGTGAAGCCTTGTCTGGATGGAGGCTGACTCTTTCGGCATTGCTTGCCCAGGATAAAAGAACTGATGGAGATCCACAAATGGAGGCTCAGCTCAGCCTCCTCAACGAGGCAAGTGTTCTTTTGTTGAATCTTTTCTTGTTTCTTCTGAATCATGACCTCACAGTTGGTTTCTGTAATTCCAGGAGGATGATCCCGTTACATCTGTTAGAAAGCTTTTCATGTCACCGCCTTCCAAAAAGCCGAGGATACATCAAGCATAGAAGAGCTGAGGACTGTATTGGTTTGTTCCAAATTTCGGGCTGAGCCAATGTAGCCATGTCAAGAGATTCAACCAGAATACCAGATCGATGGAAACATTTGTGCCTAAACAGCACTGTATACACATATTTGGGGTGGAAATGATTAGAGGAAAAAACAGAAGGAATTGTGATCTGGAAAACTGTTCAGGGTAATATCACACTGGACTCTTCCTGTGAAGACAATTCGATGGTTGCTCGTGCTATGGTGGTTAAAAAAAATCTGGACTGCATTGCACATTCATTTCCTCTACCCCGCTCGCTCTCACATGCCGCAATCCTCTGGAATTTTGTAGCTTAGTACTGTTGTTGTTAATGTTTGGTGTTTAGCACCTGTAAACTAGTATTAAACTCTGACAATTTTTTGAGCCGTGAAACCGGTAAATGGCTTGCACTCCCTGCCTGGAATTGAATCGAAACATCTGAATATCATAGTGCCTGTGAGCTTAATTATATTCTAGAATGCGACTCCCAGGGCCTTGGCAACATAATCGTAGTTCTGACTTTCTGTTGAGCAAGACAAAATGATCGAGGCATGCTGCATGGACTCTTCATGGCTTCACGCGAGTTGCATGCGATTACTTATAGGCGTTGACAACAACGCCGATTGCATGGGATGATCGCTTGTACACTCGTAACCATGATCATTACGAGCCGCGAAGCCATGACATTGCAATCCTATGATTTAGAATCTGTATCAGACATTGCAATCCTATGATTTAAATCTGTATCTGAGAGTACAGCGCCAGAAGGCTCCCGACCGAACTGTTAAAATTTCCTACTTGCTTTCGTGGAGTTCCCGCCTCCGACTTCTCTTCAATGACACGTCGTGAAGAGTTGGGTAATTGGGTTCACAAAAAAAGGGTTCGAAGGTGGCAATTTTGTTCAGTGTCTGAAGGTAAACATTGAGTGCATGTCTAAGAGCATCTCCACCGGGGGCCTCCAAACGACCCCCAAAGGCCCTTTGGGGGCCGACACGAAAAACCGCCATCAGCGGCACCCCCCAAAGGCTCGCCCCGAGCGATTTTGTGTCCGGCACCCCCAATAGGGCCTCCAATTCCGTTGTCGGCGGCCAATCCTGCGCTGAGCCAGGCCCAGCTCCGCGCCGCCGCTTCCCAGCTTCGGCAACAACGACGAGTCAAGGCGAAGGACAAGTCGGTGGCTGATCTGTCGTCGTCGCCGAACGACAACGCCGCCGAGATGTTGATCGCCATGAGCCAAAGCAGCTCTAGCCCAGCATCCGTCGGCGGGTTTGTCGGGTCGCCGTCTGTCCGGCCTTCTTCGACGGCACCTCCGGCTACCCGTCGCAGGTGTCGCGGCTTTCCCCCGAAGAGCCGACCCTCGATCTGAACGCCGCGCCGCTGTTCAGCAAATCGCCGGCGTTGCGGCGGACACCTGCCACGAGCCAAGACGCGACTGCTTCCCGCGGCCTTCTCTTCGGCGACCAACTCGGCCATGTGAGTGCTATTTATAATCTTGATCTCCCCTCATTTATTGTGTTCTCTGGCCGATTGTTTGTTGGGCGCAGTTATTGCGAGCGGCCGGATGCAAATTGTTGTATTGTGCATTAATTGCCGAGGATGCAAATTGTGGTTTTTGCTGGGTAGGACGCTGGCGCCTCGGTCATGACTGCAATCATCGACGACGGTAGTGCCTACGCCGCTAGTGCCTACGCCGACAGATCAGTTCGGCCAGGGCGACGAAGGGGATGCCGGCCAGGGCCTGGAAGGGGAGGGCGAAGAAGAAGAGGATGGCGATGAAGAGGATGGCGTCCGGAGGCCGGGAAACAGAGGCCCGACTTGGTCCGAGGAGGAGGACGTCTTGTTGGCCGAGTCGTGGATGAACGTGAGCATGTGCGGCGAGAAGGGCGCCAACCAAAGGAGGAACGCCTATTGGTTACGCGTGCACAAGGACTACACCGAAAGAAGGTCGTATCCTCCTCATGAAGATTTGTCCAACCGCAATGCCAAATCGGTTGAGAGTCGTTGGGGCGTCATCTCGGCTCTCACTACCAAGTTTCACGTTTGCAATGAGCAAATCTTGATGAGAGACGAGAGTGGCAAGAACGATGCCGACAAGGTTAGCCGATCATCTTAACTTGAAACCCATCATATTTACATGCATACTTGACTTGGCCTTTGTTTGTGTAGCTGAAAGACACCAAGTACATGTACCTTGACTTGGAGATGGATGGCAAGAAGCCATACGAGTTCATGCATGTTTGGGAGGTGGTTAAAGGTTGCCCGAAGTGGAAGAGCCATATAAAAGACCAAGGCACCGCCGAGGGAGATGAAAGAAAGCTGCCGGCTGCTAGCGCCGAGCGTCCCGAGATGGGAGTGAAGGCGTGCAAGGCGGCCGCCAGGGCTGGCAAGAAGCCAGGGGCCTCGGGCGCCGCAGGCAGCATCCAAGAGTCGGTGAAGCTATACGTTGTCGAGGTGGCCGCGTCGACTGTCGAGAAGAAGAAGCTACAAGCAAAGTCCGACGAGAAGTGGAAGCTCTACTTCAAGATGCAGCGGACCAAGCTCAAGAACCAAGAGAAGAAGGAGGAGCGTCTGTTCATGGCCACGAACACGACCGGCATGAGCCCCAACCAGAAGGCCTACTTCGTGGCCGAACGGAGGCGCATTCAGGCTGAGAAGGCGACAACCGAAGCGGCGGGGCTCGAGGAATCCGGAGAGGAAGGCGAGGACGGCGACGACGACGAAGAAGTCGCGTGATCGGCATGAACCACTGCGCCAGGGAGGCGCCCTTTTGATGGCCGGCTTGGAGACTTGTTCTCCGGCGCGGTCGATCTTTTTTGATGGCCGGCGTTGGAGATTGTTCTCCAGCGCGGTCGAAACTATGCCAAGTCTCTGACTTGTTCTCCGGCGCGGCAAAACTATTTGATTGCCGACATCATTTGAGACATTTTTATTAATGCATGCACCGCATTCCTGTTCCGCCGCGTACTCTTCGTGCTGTTCATCGGCGGCGACCACAGCATGCCCGCAAGGTGTTCGACAGTTGCTCAAATGTTGGGCGCGTTTGGGGGTGGGCCTTTGAGGAGTGCCGTTGTGGGCGACCTCCAAATGTTGGCCGGACACATGTCCGGCACCCTGAAAGGAGGCCCAATTGGGGGTGCCGGACACCGATTTAGAGGCCCCGGTGGAGATGCTCTAATGCTAATGTGGATTCGAGAGGGGTGCAACGATACGTGACGCTGCCGATGTCACTGAAATGGACACGCACTGAGACAATGGCGTAGCCAGGAACTGTTGACACCCCGGACAAAAAACCAAGTGCCATTTTTTTTCAAAAGGTCACCCCAGTTTGAAGGGCCAGTTTTGTGGTTTCAATGGTTTGTACTTGAAAAGGCTGTCAAATTCTTATTTTGTTTGTATATCACGTCTCTATGTAAAATTTAAATCTAAGCAAAATTTACTAAATCGAGTAAGGGCATAGGCAGAGACGGAGCTAGAACATCTTGAATCAAGTTGCACACAACAGGCTGGGCGTTCGGGTTTACCCGAAAATTAGGGTCGGGTAATTCGGGCAATAAGAAATTCGGGTTCCAAAAAATAACACCCGAAATTTGTCCAATTTTTTTATACCCGACAATTCGGGTACCCGCAAAATCGGGTTCGGGTTCGGTCAATCCCGAATTGCCCGAAATTCAACTCACAAACAAAAAATACAGCAACTTCCGTAGGAATCGTGTGGCAGATACGAAGCATAGTAGGCCTAGAACGACGGCGCGCTGGTGCTGGTGCCTGGAAGGCGCCTTGTTCTCGTGCGCAGCTCGTATTCATCGCCACACAACTTCTATAGTCGCCTGCTTCCAGGAAGATAGAGGCGAGGACAGATCTGTTGCGGGCGGCGCAGCGGTTGCAGGCAAGGGATGCAGACGGAGGTGCACTCGGGCATGGCCGCATGGGAGAGCCGGCGGCGCAGTGGGGTGTGGACTTGTGGCGGCGGCGGCGCAGTGGATTGGGGATGAGGTCGTGGTATGGAGGTCATGCCTGGATTGGGGACGAGGTCGTGCGTAGAAAGGCGAGGGACTAGTTACGTGGGGAAGTTGGGCTGGGCCTTACCAAACGATGAATTTTCTCACTGGCCTTTCTACAACTTCGGGTAGTTTGGGTACCGTAACTTCACACCCGAATTTGCTGAATAAAATTCGGGTTCCCAAAATTGGTACCCGATATAGCTCACGGGTTTGTCGGGTTCGGGTTATTCGGGTTCGGGCTCGGGTATTTCGATTTCGAGCTTCGGGCGTCGGGTTTTATGCCCACCGTGAGCACACATACACATGGTGTCACAACACATTCAAAACATTTTTTGAGGGTAAAAAATTGCTAATTAACAAAGGATATTTTTCTCCTCCCCGTGTCCTGTGCACCCGACTGGGTCAAGGTGGATCCGCCAATGGCATAGGGCAGAGCAGCTAAATGGGATATTTAATGAAATAAGAGGAAATAAAGATTTGGAAGAGAGCAGAGCAACAAAATCAGTATGACACGTATGTATACTAACTATCCTTGTCACAGAGTGACCAAAACGCTCGCGAGTGGTAACTTGGTGACCTTCTTTTCAGGTTTTCAACTTGGTGACCAAAGCGCACATTTATGGCAAGATGGTGTACTAAATCTGCATTTTAATCAAGCAACAATATGTCAATATATGAAACTGAACGGACTCACTGATTAACATGTTGCATTTGGCAAGCTTTGCGTATAAAATTTAACAAAAATAAGAACACACAATATTGCAACATAAATGATAAAGTTTTTATCGCACCAAAAAAGGTTGATACTAGCAAAAGATACCATTCAACCTTGAATTAATAGTGTGATTTTAAATTATCAACTAAAACAAAATTATCAAACATAATTATTTTTAGGCAGACCATTTTATCCTTTACTCTCTCCATTCTGTTTTTATTGTCTGAAAATATGGTTCAGATTCTTCCCAATTTGTATCTCTATAGACTTTCCACGACACTTTCTTTAAGTGATAAATGTCCATGTATCTGCATTTGATATTGATCAAGTAAACTAAATACTGTGCTTCGCAACACGCCCGTGCACGGAATTGCAAAATCTAATCAGACATTTAGGTATGACACGTGGTGGCTGATCAGATCGGCGCCTCGATCAGCAGTCCGTGGGTGCTTGATCGCTGCAGACTGGAACGCATGGCGCTGCCGTAGATTCAGTCGTCCACGATGGGATCGCGATGACTCCCCGCGAGCCGAGCGGATAGGTGAACGGAACGGCGATCTGGTCATATATGGATAATAGGATAAGCTCAACGGTAAAACTAATTTTCCAACGATTACTTGGGGAAGTCGACCCTCACCCTCCTATATAAGCTCCGCTTCTCTCCTGGATAACAACCATTCTCCATTCCCATCTCGCTCGCTCGTTCGTTCGTTCTCCTCCCAACGCTCAGCTCGCAAGATGGTTTCCGCCGACGCCGCCCGCAACATTGTTGGCATCATCGGCAATGTCATCTCCTTTGGCCTCTTCCTCTCCCCTGTGTAAGTCGCCGCTGCCACCCTCTCCCAAGTCCGCCCGCCCGCTTGTGTAGTCTAGATATGGAAGGTGGTTTTGTGACTAGCTAGGGTTTGCATCTGACGCCGCCGCTTGCTGTTCGCTCGTGCAGGCCGACTGTCTTGAAGATCATCAAGAGGAAGGACGTGGAGGAGTTCTTGCCCGACCCCTACCTGGCGACGCTGCTGAACTGCATGCTCTGGGTTTTCTACGGGCTCCCCATCGTTCACCCTAACAGCATCCTCGTCGTCACCATCAACGGAGTCGGCCTCGTCGTGGAGGGCGCGTACCTCATCATCTTCTTCATCTACTCGCCCAACAAGAAGCGCGTAAGTCCTCTCTGATCCTATGTACTCAAGATGTTTTGGTTTCAGTTGATTAGAACTGTCTAATTTACCCATGCATGGCCGTGCTGCGTGCAGTTGAGGATGCTCGCTGTGCTTGCTGTTGAGGCGGTGTTCATGGTTATCGTGGTGCTCTGCGTGATGTTGGCTGCCCACACCCACGAGAAGCGCTCCATGATTGTCGGCATCCTCTGCATCATCTTTGGCACGGCGATGTACGCATCCCCCCTCACCGTCATGGTACGTATACGCGGCACACCCAACTCTTTGATCCACGCTTTTATTTCCTCGATCTGTTTAAGGTTCTGGCACTGGCGGCGCTGTTGGTTTCATTTGGAACTCTGTTCTTTCGTCTTAATCACCGCACCTGGCTAATTAATCTCCACGCTCCCGGTTTGGACGCTCGATGAGTTCAGGAGCAGATCTGCATGGATCTGCTGTTCGACGGGCCCACATGTCTGTGAGTGGCCAGATGCCATATTTAGATCTAATTAGTTCATGAGAGGAGATTTTGTTTCCGTTTTGTGTGGGTTTTTGATAGGTTAATTTTGGGTGCATGGTCATTTACAGCTGGGCTCCAAAGATTTCATGGAACCACCTGTCAGTTACAGCCATTGCAGTTAATAATTCGAGGTGGAATTACCTGTGGTTTAATTTTGTGCCACTCCTACCGATCGACACCAGATTTTTTGTTGGCCGTATATCCACACCAGATTAGGCATCAGGTTTTATTCTGTGTTCCCATCTATAAACTGCACCCATGTATAGGCATGCCATTTTTCTACCTCAACACGGATCACAAACGCAGCATTCCTTCAGTATAGGCAACCAAACTTTATGTTGCCCGCGCCAAACTCTCGTGTTTTACTGTTGGGTGACGGTCCGGAAATTAAGGATGGATCCGAAAGAATCGGTCATGAATCTAACTAAAACCTGTGATCCAGCTCATCGAAAACGCATGTGCAGTTTGTGATCCTTTTCTTTTTCCAACCATGTAGTAATGTGATCGATGCTGAAACACTATGTTGTACCGGCCATCTACATTGGTTCCAGGTTTTGAGTTTGCTGGTAATTAACCACGAGTATATGCTTGCAGGGCAAGGTGATCAAGACCAAGAGTGTGGAGTACATGCCCTTCCTACTGTCCCTCGTCAACTTCATCAACGGCTCCTGCTGGACGGCCTACGCGCTCATCAAGTTCGACCTCTACATCACGGTCAGTATATACAACACGCATCTCCCTCCCTAGCTCAGCTGCTGGCCCTTGACATCCTGCATCGATTGACCTAATCATCCCGTACCTGCAGATCCCCAATGGCCTCGGCGCATTGTTCGGCCTCGCCCAGCTCGTCCTCTACGCCTGCTACTACAAGTCGACCCCCAAGAAGGAGAAGAAGCAGGTCGAGCTGCCCACCGTCGTCACCAACAACACTGTCGGCAATGTCTCCGTCACCGTCGAGAGATAAGAAGCTTGGGTTGCAGCAGCAGCAAGCCGGCGGCCGTCGCCAAGTGATCTGATCCAGCCGGCGGCCGTCGAGATTTTTAGCATATTGAGAGATTTTGAGTAGTAGTTAATTTCCGGATGATATATAAGTGTGTCCTTTCGTGTTAGCTAGGGTCCCGAGTGTGTGCCTTTAGTTTCGTGAACCTCATCGTCGTCGATCGTAATGCAAATTATCAGAACTATATACGCAGCAAGCTGAGCTATCCCAGATAATGACACCACTCGTTCCTCCTCTCTGAATCTACTCTTACTGTTACCAGATGAGGATGGTGATGGCTTGGTTAATTCTAAAACGCGGTCTTTTTGTAATCTTTGTCTCGGCCGAGGCCGGTAATATGCAACGTGGTATGGGCGAAAAGGAGGCGCGGACTTACTGTTCCTTACTGGGAGGTTGGTATGTTTTGGCTGACGCCTGCCTCTGTTGCTACATCGATTGATCGATAAGCTTGTGCAGGGCAACGAGCGGCTCTGTAGTTTGGGCAAATATTCCATTCGTACATCCAAGTATATTTCTCCTTTTTACGGAAAAACTTGAATCCGTCTAAAAAAATATTGTACGTGGTTTGATGACTGTACGGTCAAGTTCGCTTCGAACCAGCCCATATATGCACAACATACGTGTAAATCTGCTCAGTAGTCAAGTTAATATGTGCCTATTGGTGGGTGTATGGATTAATCCAAGACTTATCTTGGCCATATCCAGGACTTCTTATCCTTTGGAAGAAGCTCGGGAACATCCTCAAAACCCAGATGCTAAGATGGAAAAACCTAATGATACAGGATGTTGGATCTGCTTCTGACCTTTCGCATGTGATTCGCTTCTATACAAGCTTTGGGCACCCTTTCCAATTTGGTGATGCACAACTGCGTTTGGTAGGCGGACCCATTACAATGTTAGGGATGAGCAATTGTGGTCTTTCTCAGCTATGCAAGCATGAGTAGGAGAGCTAGCTTGCCGATGAGCACATCCTGAAAAATCGGACACTGTAAGATGGTAACTAACAAATGATGGTACATACTCCCACTGCAATTTGGCAAACTTCCTTTTTCAAGGATTGTGATTATCACGGTTGGGCGAATGCAACACATCGCTGCACCTATTGTAGGTATGAAGACGGGAATAGCTAGAACATTACGGTATCAAGCGTTGATCGGAAACACCGACCCTTGACCTAGGCTCAAAGTCCTCTCGCTACAATGAATGTTGAGCTTAAGGCCTCACCACCTCCTCACCGACAATTTTGGCGATTCCAATGGAAAGAATCTCAGGCCTTCTCTGATTTCAAAGGAACAAAGAATCAAAAGCATAGACATAGAATTATTTCCCATGATAACACTATTCGTGCATTTTACTCAAAGGAATGTAGTAGGAGGAAATTTTTCTTTGACGTAGGTTTCAAAGGAAAACAAAGGAATTCTACAATCCATTCAAACCTCCTTTTTTTACATTCATATGCACAAAAACAAGGCAAAGGCTATAAGTTGCATAATAATGACCCAATATTATCTTTGAATATGTTTAACCTCGATTTGGTTATGTATTTTAGGTTTCTGCGTTTTTCTTTTCCTGCTAATCAAATCCCACGTTCATGAGTTTTTGTGTTTTCTCAATATGTGTTTTTCATATTCCTATATTTTGGAGATCCCGAATCAAAAGCCCCTCGATAGCTCCTTGACGATTTCAATGGTGGTACAACTAAAACAAATACTATCTCTGTTCTAGTGAGTAATGCGTATAAATTTAGTCAAAATTCAAATTTACTTAGTTTGACCAAATATAAAAATAAAATATTAACATCTATGTATTAAATGAATACAGTATAAAATATATTTTATGGCAAATCTATTGATATTGACTTGGTAATATAAATGTACATATTTTGTCTACAACATTGGTAAAACTTGAATGTTGTTGATTTTGGCTAAATTTATACGCCTTATTCCTCATTTGAACCAAGAGAGTGTGAAGTTGTACGAAACACCTCAATCTTCGCTTGGAGTGGAGGTGATGTTAAATAAACCTAGTCCAAGAAACCAAGGCACTTGCACACCTTGAACTTAGATTTGATGAGTGAGTATTTGTTATGCGCCTTGTAGCTCAATAAGGATAATGATACAATTTGTTGACAAGTTGGTGAATTCTTTTGCTCCCAATAAACTATTTCGATGTACCGACGGCTGATACCCACAAGTATAGGGGATCGTTGAAATCTTCGATGTGTAAGTATTATAACGATCCCATGAGGAGTAGAAGGTATAAGTATTTATCCTCAAATAAGAGTGTCACTTCTCTTATTATCTATGCACTAGACAAACTAAAATGATTAAATGATGCAAGTGTTTTTAGGTTTTTGGTGTAGAGTTTGCAATAAAGTAAAAAGCTGAAAATGAAATATGACAAGTGAAATCTCTCAAAGAGAGAAAGACCAATCCTCTATGCAGCAAGAGGACAAGCTCAAGTGTGTGTTTCTTATAAGTGGAGAACGTTCCCAAGGGCTACCTAGACTTCATGGCATAAATATTTTTAGGACAACAAGGTAAGCATTTTGTCAAGTTTTAATCTTCTTTGAACGGAGCCATAATTAGGGAAAGCTAAATAAATAAACTAAACCCCCTTATGATGGTTCTTATGGCCAAGTAATTGATTGCACAAGAGTTATTAAGACATAGAGTCCCACCATACTACCATAGCCTTACACTCTAAGGTCCCCGATACTAATAACCCTCATAATGCAACTTCATGACTCGGTCTCAGGTTTACATGTCCTCCCAAGTCTCCCTCACTCCATTACACTACGGTGTTCTCCTATGAGCCCATATAGGTGAAGTGATGTGCAGTCGACGTTCGCACAACACCATCATAGAATTACATAAAAAGATAAACACTAGACAAAATACCAACACATGTCAAATATAAATCATTGCCAATCCATCCTATGCCCCAGGAACATGAGAGAACTACTCACAATGCGAAGACATGATATGATTCAATGGCATAAGTGATACAACACAATTTGAAAATAGGGATTATTGCTTCTGTGCCCTGGTTCTCTCTAGTTTATCTGTTTGTGCCACCGCGTAGTTTCTCTCGTCCGTGCCCTGGTTGGCTCGCACATGGCCCGCGGATGGCGAAGACGGCCGTTTCCGCTCTTTGACCGTTAACAAACCTGTTACATGTGGGCCCAGCGAAGTGCATGCACCCCGTCCCACTTAAAGCTTACAAGTGGGGCCAGCGGCGGAGGAGTGCTTGCATGCAGCCGTACGTGCGCGTCCATGCGACCATGCCTGTGCTCGCCATCCCCAAATTTGCGCCGCGCCTTCAATGGCGTGCCTCCCTGGCCGGCAAAAAGTTGCCTCGCCGCCTACACTGCCGGCCCGGCCGCGCATCTGCTCCGCCGTCCTCACGTCTCTCTTGCCTACTCTGTCCTACTGCAAGCTGACCAGTCTGGAGCCGAATCAATGCCCTCGCCATTACTGCCGTCTAGACCGCGACGCCATCCAGACCGCAGATGGCTTTAAAAGGAGCCATCTCCTTGCCCATTGCGCTCACAAATTCCCTCTTCCTCTCCTAGACACACCCTCGCCCAGTCCCTTATCTCTCCATGGCTCGTGGTGATGGCAGCTCCACTCCCATCTCCAACCGCCGCCGCCACGTCCGCTATCCTTGGTTTCTTGAGGCGAGCGAGGGAAGCGGCATGGGGCGTGGCGTGCGGTGCGCATACTCCAAGTTCGAGCAGGATGCGTTCAAGGATGGAGATTGCACGATTCGAGGAGTCTCCAAGGCGCAGTGGCAGGGGCATGGGCAGGGCCATTGCTCCCGATCCCATTCCCTTCATCGATCTGTCCGATGAGGACGACCCGGATATGGACTGGACCATGGCCTGGAAGGACGAGGTCACGGAGGTCCTGGACCCGGGTATGGCCTGGGCCATGGCCGACCATAAAGCCGCGGAGCTGGCCAAGCATTCCGCCGCCGAGCAGCAACGGCTCTAGGGGAAGAAGAAGGGCATGTGGTCGCCGTCGAACAGCAACGCCCCAATGGAGGTCGATGCCAAGGGCAAGGGCAAGGGCAGGGCAAGGGCAAGGCCGAGTCGGTGGAGGTTTCCGATGACGAGGACGAGTGGTAGTCCATTTTAGTTATTAGCTGCTTTATTAAGGGCAAGTGCCAATTTAGTTATATTATTGTTGATCTATTTTATAATTTTGTACTACCATGAAATTTAGCAAGGCCTTGTGCTTGACGTTTCCAATTGTGTGTGTAAATCCCCATTTGGTGTGCCAAAATCCACTTCAGTTTGCAAATTTTGCTTAGAAATGGGGCCGTTTACCCTACCTTTGGAGCTCATTTGAAAGACATTTTTCAGCGAGTCCACCATTTTTGCTTAGAAATGGGGCCGTTTACCCTACCTTTGGAGCTCATTTGAAAGACATTTTCTAGCGAGTCCACCATTTTTTCTTACAAATGGAGCCGTTTACCCTACCTTTGTAGCTCATTTGAAATACATTTTTCATCGAGTCCAAGCTCATTTGAAAATTTATATGGATTCAAGCTAGATTTGACCAAGCTCATGGCTATCCCCATTTGGTGTGCCAAAATCCCCATTTAAGTTACGATGACGGGTTACAACCAAAATCCCCATTTGGTGTGCCAAAATCCCCATTTTGTGTCACTGAGGCAAATGGGGGTGGACAAGCCAAAATCCCCATTGGGTATGCCGTGGTCCACTCGTCAGCGGGTAAAGCCCTAGTCCTACGCGCGCGTCCAATCAGATCGCAGAATGAGCTTCTCGCGGATCGCCCCGAGTCTGCCTGCAGATTCCTTCTAGAGGAACGATCGGACGGCTGCAGTTCAGCGCTAAGATTAGTTCGACATCATTGTTCAAATGGGGTTGGAGGCACTCAACGAGTTTTGAAAAGTTTGATAAAGTGTCCAAGCTTCATTTTGAAGTGACTAAGAAGGATCGAGGCTTCGTTTTTCAAATTTCATGTTTTAAACTTGTTTAAATGTAGGTCAACGTTAGTTTGACCGAAATTTGAAATGAGCTTCAAATATTCAAAAAAAAATCAAAAAAGGGAAAATCCTACGCACATAGTCGTCTTATGTCATATACTAACGATTCAAGCTGATAAACAATGTCTATACACATTCAGATGAAAAATGCATGTATCTAAGTGATATCCTCGAACTATGTCGTATGAACTCGAGGTTCAAATGAGCTTCAAATATTAAAAAAAAAATCAAAAAAAGGAAAATCCTGCGCACATAGTCGTCTTATGTCATATACTAACGATTCAAGTTGATAAACATCATCTATAAACATGTCATATGAGAAATGCATGTATCTAAGGCGATATCTCAGACTATGTCCTATGATTTCAAGGGTGAAGAGAAGGGGTTTTGGATTTCAAACATAAAATGTTCAAACACCTCACAAAGTTTCATTTTGGAGTGACAAAAAGGATCCTTTTAAACTTGTTTAAATGTAGGTCAACGCAGTTTGACCGAAATTTGAAATGAGCTTCAAATATTAAAAAAAATCAAAAAAAAGGAATCCCGCGCACATAGTCGTCTTATGTCATATACTAACGATTCAAGTTGATAAACAAGGTCTACACACGTTCAGATCACGTAACTACACAGAGCGTGCATTGTGGATGCCGTTCACGTCCAGTTCATGTCCAGATCGCGCTTGGTGTGTTGACACGGATGCACCGACGCATATTTGCACGTAAACAAAAAGTTAATCGCGTCAGTTCTCGCAAAAATGCTTCTGCTACGTGTAGATGTCTCACAGCGTCTCCAGCTGCATTCAATTTGACCAGAACGACGACGCACATCAACTGTTCGACACTTGTACTCGACACGTCAAGGGGCACCAGATGGAGTGGTGAACATTTACAGGCATGTCAGTTCGACTAGACGTGAAGCGCGGTCACACGATGTCATCATTGCGAATATAATCTGTAAATTGTGTTGTCATTTCACACTGCGTTGGCAAGAAAACGAAGCGATCCGCCTGCCGCCTGTTCGGTGCCCAAGCGGTTATCGATCTACGCGCCGGCGGCAGTGAATTCATCACTATCCCTTCATCACACATAAAAACCCCAATCCCATTGCATTGCGGTTCACTCGGTTCTCTCTTCTCGACATTGCCATTGTGCAGTTCTTCTCTCTTCTCTCCAGTCCGAAAAACCCCCAACCACCCCCTTCCCTGCAATGGATCCGTGGTGGCAGAACGAAGCCATACCGAGCGACTCCGACGGCGAGGGGAACCCGATCCCATGGTGGGAAGAGGGCGACGGGCGTTAGCAGGAGAACGCCGGCTCCGACGACGACGGCGAGGGCGACGACGACCAGGGGAGGACAGCGACTCTGACCCCGACTCCGACCCCGACTCTCCGACACAACGATGGTCCGAGGAGGAGGACTCGGACCCGGAGTTGGAGCCGCAGGACGGCAACGGCTCCGACTCCGACGACAACGAGGAGGAGGAGGACGACGAGGAGAGGAGGAGCCTCCACAGGAGGAGGATGAGGACGAGGATGACGGCGACGACGGCGACGACGACCACGGCTCCGACTCCGACGACGAACCGCCAGCCCAGAGGCGGCGCATGTAGGAGCCGAGGCCGGCGTAGTAGCAGTAGCAGTGCATTAGTTTGCACTGCTACTTATTAGAAGTATTATTAGGCCGCCGCCGGCGTAGTAGCATGCATAAAGCACTGCTAATCTTGTCTAATCTTTTGTAAAACCGCCGGAATCTTTGTAATCAATGTTAATAGTAATATGAATCATAATTTCAGTGTGTTAATCTTGTCTAATCATTTTCAATTTCTAATTATGAATCCTAATTTCACTTCAGTTTCAGTGTTAACGACGTAATTTCAGTTTGATTTCAGTGTTAACGACGTAATTTCTAATCATAATTTCAGTGTTAACGACGTACTAACCAAACTCACTAAAATGACTCGTTTCCTAATCAGTTAATTCAGTGTTAACACGTAATTTCAGTTTCATTTTCCAGTGAATATGAATCATAATTTTAGTTTAATTTTAGTGCTAACGACGTACTAATCAACTCACTAAACAATGACTCGTTTCCTAATCAGTTAATTCAGTGTTAGCGACGTGTTAATCTTGGGGCCAAGACCCCACTTAAACTCACTTCCTGACCCCACTTAAACTCACTTCCTGACCCCACCTAACTCGCTTCGCTTCCTGTCCCAACTTAACTCGCTCCCTGTCCCCACTTGACCGTCCCACTTCCATCTCACGAGCCGCGCCAGGCCGATGCCACAAGTCAGGCCAAGTTACGGTGAAACTAGGTTGACCAAACGGAAACGGCCGTCTTGGCCGTCAGCGGGCCATCGGCGAGTTTGCCAGGGCACGGACGAGAGAAACTACGCGGGTAGGGCACAAACAGATAAAACTGAGTAGGTAGGGCACAAAAAACGATTGTCCCTTGAAATATAATCTCACCACAAAACAATGACAAGTAGCTAACCATACACAGGTAGAATAACACTTAAACAATTATCAGGGTTCAACAATCTCAAACTATGAGGGGGATGAAGTTGTAACAGCCCGAAGTTTGAGAACCTAAAAAACCCGTGTAATTTTTCCACTTTTGTGTTCCTTGCATCATGGCATCCAGTATCATGTTGATGCTAGGGAATTGTTGCTAGGAATTGTTTGTTGTTGCTAGGGAATTGTGGTTGTTGCTAGGGAATTGTGGAGGTTTGGCAACATTTAAAAAAAAAGCAAATTGCCAAATGTGCTTCAAACAATTTCAAATTAAGGAAGGCACTCAAAATTTCAAAAACCAAACACTTGGACATCGTAATATTGTCAAGGAAGTTCCAAGAGCTCCAAAATAATATTTGGCACTTGCTCCAAATTGTTAAAGGAGCAACATTTTGAAATTTAGCAAAATGCCATTTCCACCCTCTCTAAACAAATGTTGTCCAAAACATTTTATTTTGAGACGCCAATTTTTGTGGAGCTTCCTCATGGTATAAAAAGGCCACCCAAATTATTTCATAATTTTTGAAAATTGTTTAGTGCCTTAATTAAATCTGGAAAGGTGCTGCTATTTTTCTTTAAAAGGGAAAAGGACCGATCTGTGATGCATCTAAAAGTACCAGGGGTTTTCTGGAAAACTGTCATCTCTCTCTCACCTCACGCGTACTGGCGCCATGGCGCCGTGTCGCGCTCTCGCGTGCACGCCCTCGCCCGGGCCCCCTCTCGGCCTTCCCTGCGAGGAGCACGCCTCCCCGAGCCCCACGAGGCCATCTGCTACCCGCCCTCACTCTCTCACCTGCTCGCAACTCCCCATTTCCTCTCCCCGCCATGGCCGCATCAAGGCACAGCTCCGCCGCCACCTAGCCAACGCCGGAGGCTGCCCCAAGTAAATTGAAGACCGCCAGTCGCTCCGCCTCGCCTCCTCTATTCTCCACCGCCGGAATCGAGCCGGAGCACCCGAAATCGACCGCGCCACCAAGTTCTTCGCCGACCACCGCCGCGACTTCGCCGACCGATTCCCGCCGTCTCTGTCCACCTCCGGCCTCGCCGTCTCATCCTAACGCGCTCAGGGTGAGCTCGCGGTCCTTCCCACTGTCCCCCGCTCCCCCTCGCCCTCTCTGCCGCCGTGCGCAACCGCGGCCTTGCCGTAGCTCGCCGTCGAGCTCGCCATCGGAAAATCCGATCCCTAACCGATCGGAATATCCGAGCCAGGCCAGTGCGTTGGATTCTTCTGGTCCTTAGTCGTTTTTCTTGCCTTCTCCAACGATCGGTTAATCCGAATTCTAAAACCATCGGATTTTCCGAGTGAAGTCAGTACCATTTTTATCAGTCCATCGGATTTTCTGAATCAAATAAAATCGGAAATTCCGAATTTGTCCATACCAAAATTCTCCTGTTTCTTTTATCTCCTTCTAAGTTGGCTAAGTAATTTCTTTGATGCTTAAACATGATTGTAAGAGGGCATAATTTAAAAGAGGATTCAAAAATTGTAATAGCTTGTAATTCCTTGGATCATCCGAAAAAGGCGAGTAATATATCAAAATGTCCGGTTTTGTGAACGAACCTTTACCCTAAATGTCATGCATATTCGACCACCGTAACCGTAATGCACTTCCGGACGCTAGGAGAATCATTAAGTTAAATATGGGGTGTTCTCCTATCCCGTGGAAGTATTTATTCCCGCACCCCATTTAAATTGCTAGAGAGCTATTAATAATAAGTCGGTGCATTAAAACGTCATATCATCATTTTTGTATGCATTGCACAATTGCCATGTGTTGATTGTTGTTTTGCTTTCCGGTGTTGTTTGCTCTCCGGTAGATCACGAGTCCGGAGTTGAGCCATTACTCCGACGAGCAGTTTGACTACTCCGTCAACAAGGCAAGCGTAATCCCCCCTCTGAGCATATCTTATCCTATTTTCCGCAAATATTTTCTCCACTATAATATTGCATGCGGTTCCAAATGTCAATTTGCTTGGATTAGAGTATCCTATAGTTGCATTAAGATTCCGATGCCAATTACCTGTTTCCCTCCTATTATCCATAGGATTGTATTGTTGGCCTGAAACTTAACTATGCATGTTGATGCTTAGCCATGCTTAGTTAAATGCTTAGCCGTCCGATGGATTTCATGTTGGAAACAGGTGTGAATGTTCAGATGATGGTGGAGAATTGTGGTGACAGGTAATAAGATGCTTAAAGGTGGGGATGAGAGGCCACTGTTTATGGTGTTTTGTCTCACTCCGCCGCCTAGGTGCGAGTTCTTTACCTCTTGAACCAAGAATGAGCGCTTCCTGCGGTGGGTATATGGAGCCCTCGTCGACCGACTAACTTGGGCGGGACTAGCCAGGGTCCTCTAGTTTGGCTTCCATTTGCGCGTGCGTGATGATGGTGGTATGAACTGGATGAGGATGGTGGTGTTAGGAAAATGAGTGGCCACGGGGCAGGGTGTTGATCCTGCTCCGTCCTCACTGATGATCCTGGGTTAGTCCTTAACGAGGTAAAGGTCGAACCGTCCCACTCAGCCGGCTTTCCCGGAAGAGAGCTACGTGTAGGCAATGAGCCGGGCGGTACCGAAGGTAAACACAGTGCAACCCCTGCAGGGTTAAATCTTTTCGAAAAGCCGTGTCCACGGTTACGGACAACTTGGGAAAGGACGATAAGATCATAGAATAACTTTAACGGAATGATTAAAAACTGGGTACTAGAGGTACCACTCAAGATTGCAAGGTGAGCTTCCTCGAGGGTGATTCGGGGAGGTGCCTTTGATGAACAGGTACAGTGGTTGATGATGGTTGATGTGAGAAGGTGATCAAAGAAAGAGTTACTCTTACCCTTTTGAAAATATTGATAGTCGATGCCTTTGAGTTATGTTTTCATAAATAAAATCAGCTTTATGCAAAACAGCCATAAACTTGAAAGCCTCATCGAGCTAAAGCTCTATATATAATCTTGCGAGTTCGTCGAACTCAACGTCGTTTGTTTTGTTTCAGAGGAGGACTTCACCGACCTCGAAGGTGGGTTCTTTGTGGACGTCGACGAGTAGTCTGGGGTTCCCAGGTGGCAGCTTGGGACATCCCGGAACAGCTGGCGCTGGATGTTTATTGTAGGCCTCTTAGGCCATAATTTGGATCTTGTTGTTTAGAACAACTAATTTGCTTCCGCTTGTTGTAATGTTGGGTCTGTGACCTCTGGTTGTCATTTGCTATCTTTCTCTATTATAAGAGTTGAACTATATGATTTGTGTCGTAGAGTCTGTGATGTGCCAGTTGTTCCACAAGTCTTGATCTCTCTATTATGCTTTGATAGTGTGTCTGGTGGTATCGGATAACCGGGACACAGTATCACTGTATAGCAGTCGGGTCGGGGCGCCACAAGTTGGTATCAGAGCAGTACTGCCTGTAGGAAACCCTTCTACTGGTCGATGTTGAGTCTAGTGTTTGTGAAAATATTTTTAACCTAAAAATGAGTTGTGAAAACCATCTTAGGATTCTTTTTACTCCTTATCTGGTTACCCTCTAATCTCGGAGCAATCTTACTCGATTTGAGTTTAAAGGTTTTACTCCTCGTCTGTTACTTCAAAATGATTAGAAACGGGGTGGGTTCGACCTTTAGTGTTATGTGTCCGTTGCTCCCGCTGCGTGCAATCCCAAATCAATCAGATGTATGTTTCTACCGAGTCAATCATTTGATCCTTTCTTTGGGTTTTAACCCACGGACTTGAACATAAGGTCCCGGATTGTGTCAACTAGAGTGTGTTAAGTTGTGATTTCTTAACTCTCACTAGTAGCACATGATGCTGATCTTTGACCCAAGTTCTATCTTGTTGATTCCTTGTTGCAAAGTATTATCGTCCCTAGTCTGTGTACTTGTGTAGACGCTAATGCTATTGTTCGACCATTCGGAGAAAGATACTAACCGTGTCATTGTCAAATCTCCAGAATGGCTCGAGGAGGCCGTGGAGGCCGTGGTGGTCGCGGTAACCACAATGATGATGAGGATGATCTGCCGCCACCACCCTCGATGGCTGAGGTCTTGATGGCCATTGAGGAGAACCGTGGGCGCAATGAGCGCTTGCTTGAGCAGTTGGTGCAGCAGAATGCACGGAGGAACGAGTGCAACACTCTCACTGAGTTCCTGCGCTCGCAGCCACCCACCTTTGCTGATGCTAAGGAGCCACTGGAAGCTGATGATTGGCTTCGTGCTTTGGAGCGCAAGTTCTCCGCGCTCATGTCCCATGGCTGAGCAAGTCAACTTTGCCACCTATCCTTGGTTGGTGCTGCTGGCTGTTGGTGGGAAAGCCATGTGGCTTTGTTTCCAGCCAACCATGTCTTCACTGGGCTGATTTTCGCACTGCCTTCCGTGCGGAGTACATTCCCCAGCCGATCATGGACTTGAAGAGGAGGGAGTTCCTGGATTTGCAACAGGGACGGATGGACCTCCGCACTTATGGTCGTGAGTTCAACCATCTCTCTCGTTACGCCCCAAGGGACGTGACCAATGATGCTGACAAGCAAGAGCTGTTCCGCAAGGGTCTGACTCCGCAGCTCCGCTATGAGTTGCTGCCCTTCAGGTTCCAGACCTATCAGGAGCTGTTCAACCAGGCTTTACTCTTGAGCAAGGAAGAAAGGAACTTGAAGCTTCCAAGAGGCCCGCACACGGGGACCACCAGAGTTCCTCGGGTTCTGAGAGCAAGAAGCGCAGGGTGTTTGTCCCTACAGCGCCGTACCTCGTGCTCCATTCATGCCGAGCAGCAGGATACAGGCCACCCCTCCGCGCCCCACTACTTCGACACTTGGGGTAGGCGGGAGTGGGTACCGTCCTATGCTACCTGCTCCACCTGGAGTCACTTGCTACACCTGTGGCCAGGCTGGCCACTACTCCAGGGAGTGCCCCCAGAAGGCACCTCTCGCGATAACTCCTGCACGAGCCCCTGCCACTCCAGCTGGCAAGGCTGGACCTATTGTGCGTGGTCGCCTGAACCACATCTCTGTGAAGAAGCTGAAGAGACCCCGCGTTCTTATGGGTGAGTTCGAATCAACAACAATCGTGCTACAGTTTTGTTTGATTCTGGAGCATCGCATTCATTCATATCCATAGCTTTTGCAAAAGACCACAAAATACCGTTCGAGAAAATGAGCCGTCCCTTGGTGATCTCCACCTGGCTCCAAATGGCAAACCGATGGGGTTACTCCTGAGTTCAGATTACTATCGGTTACTACTCTTTTCCTTTCGCTTTGGTAGCTCTGAGGTCAAGTGGCATTGATGTCATACTGGGCATGAACTGGCTAGCCAAATACCAGGCTAATCTCGACTGTGCTGCCAAGACCGTCACCGTGACCAATTCTTCCGGTGACAGTGTGAAGTATTGGTCTGCACTATCAAGACCTCCATCCTCATCATACCCAACTCACCTGAGATCCTCCTTTGCTTTATGGAAGGCGAATCCCCTCCTGAAATCCAGGACATACACGTGGTGTGTGACTTCCCGGATGTGTTCCCGGAAGAATTGCCTGGCATGCCTCCTGACCGAAGTGTGGAGTTTGTCATAGATCTACTTCCCGGTACGCTCCAATTTCCAAGAAGCCCTACCGTATGCCGGTGGAAGAGTTGGCTCTGTTGAAAGAGCAAATTGATCAGCTGTTAGCAAGGATTCATCCAGCCTAGCAGTTCACCTTGGGGTTGTCCGGTACTCTTTGTCAAGAAGAGGGATTCTACCGTGCCTCGTCTAGTCTCTGACTATCGACCGTTGAATGCGGTGACAATCAAGAACAAGTATCCTATTCCTCGCATCAATGATCTGTTGGATCAGTTAGCTGGTGCAACGGTATTCTCCAAGATGGATCTGAGGTCAGGCTACCATCAGATAAAAATCAGAAAGGAGGATATTCCAAAGACCATTTGTTACTCGTTATGGCTCATATGAGTATACCGTCATGTCCTTTGGTCTCACAATGCTCCAGCTACTTTCATGAGGCTCATGAACTCCATCTTCATGGATTATCTTGACAAGTTTGTCGTCATTTACATCGATGACATCCTCATTATTCCAAAACCGATGAAGAGCATGAACATCTTCGTTGGTTCTGACACGACTTCGAGAACACCGCCTCTATGCCAAGTTCTCCAAGTGTGAGTTTGGTTGGATAATCTTGTCTTCCTTGGTCATGTGATATCCGCTAATGGTGTGGCTGTCATTCCCGACAAGATTCAGTCCATTTGGATTGGAAAACTC
This sequence comes from Poa pratensis, assembly GCA_947311845.1. Classification (NCBI taxonomy): domain Eukaryota; kingdom Viridiplantae; phylum Streptophyta; class Magnoliopsida; order Poales; family Poaceae; genus Poa; species Poa pratensis. Next base: position 52,299,071 of record CAMZMU010000042.1, on the reverse strand, counting down.
CAATGTCAGTCAAGGACATTCGTAGCTTTCTCGGATTGGCGGGTTACTACCGCCGATTCATCGAAGGTTTCTCCAAGAAGCCAAGGCCCTGACTGACCTTCTCAAGAAGGATAAAAAGTTCGTATGGTCGGCCGAAGCTGAAGAGAGCTTCAAAACACTG